>OX457039.1:37555219-37565219 GCA_949752735.1 Lumbricus terrestris
GGCGGAAAGTGATTTCACCTTTGGTTTTGGTAAAGATCTGATGTACTGTCATCGTGCCAATTAGTGTTTTTAGATGCTCTGGCATCAGCAAGTCCATGTCAGCTATCTTATGGCTGTTAACAAAGAATAGTTTCACCGATAAATTGAGTTGCGGGTCAACCAGTGCCTCAAAAACTGCTGCTGCATCAGGAAGATCACATCCCTGAGCCACAAAACGATCAGCAGTCCTCTTCAGTAGTGCGCCAACCCCATCGGCCGCTCCCTTCCCATGACCAGCTTCACTGTAATCCCATGAACCCAGTTGAAGTGTTGGTGGGCATACTTCGAATAACTGGTTGCAAAAGAGATGAAAGTTCTTTTTGCAACGGTACTGTGTTGCAGGGCTGTCACTGATAAAACGAAGAACACGCAAATTGGGTACAAGAGTTATCACCCACTCAATCACAGGCAAAAGGTATGCCCAAATGGCAGCAGGATCATGTCTTGTAGAAGAAGAGAGTGTAGAGAAGGCCAACTTTCTCTCCTGGAGATACAAGACTCCATTGTGCATTGTGACTTGGCCTTTAGATGCACCAAAATGCATTGCCTGTACTTCTGATGAAAGTTTGCAAACATAGTTCTCGGCAAAGTCAATATGAAGGACAGCTTCATCAGATTTGATGTTCTTCTTCATTTGACGAATAGCCAAAAACTGATGCTCAATGTTGTACAAATGTCGACAACCACGCTTCTTCAATTCAGCTTCAAAATCATTTGTCAGTTGCTCAATTGTTCCTGTTACAAGATCTTTAACAATAACTTTAACAGTGATCTCTTCGTCTTTATCCTTAACGTGGCGCAGGCGAGTTTCTGTTTGTGACTTCCATAAATTCCAGCTTACAATCTGGCCCCAATTGAATTTCACTGTTGGTTGTCTCTCTAAATTTCTGTTTGTGCAATCATGGCATTCGCGATACATACATGTCTTTGCAGCTGAACCTTTGCATGTTAACTGTCTTGAGAGAACTTCTAGAGTCCGAGTATTCGTAACTCCATAAAATAAAAGTTTTCCCGACATGAATTCGAGGTTGTCGCAAGTCTGACACGCACATGTCTCTCGATCGTCAACACTTGGAGCAACTACCCAAAAGGGGCGAAATTTACAAAACATTGTGTAGGAAAGTGTCATTTCTGCATTCTCACATAGAAACTTTAGATGTAAACGTTTCAACGTATCCTTCAAACATCGCTTTTGCTTCTTCAACTTTCTTCGTGTGATGCATTGCTTCTTTCCTGATGTCATACTGCTCACATCATCCCTTTCATAAAATGCAACAACTTTTTTCACAACATCAGTGGTCATGGCATTTTTTCTTTTTTTCTTCTTACCAGCACACGATTTCAAAAAGCTGCGAGAACAGTTGAGGTAACCTTGTGCGATTCGTAGTAGTCGATAAGATGCTAGTTTCTTTGCAGGAATTATTTTACGTATCGACTGTTTTAGAGCTGCATCTTGACCAGAAGCTTTTATCACACTACCGAGACCATCGACAAGTACATTGTGAAATAGAATTGTTCGTCTCACAGGTGCCCCTACGCGGCAATTCTTCAGTAGGACATTCGTCTTCGAATTTGGTGTATTGCTCCTTTTGTTGCTCGAATTCATTCGAACACGAAGCAAACGCTGCTTGTACTTATTTTTATGTCTTGTCATCATTACCAGTTTCACTTTCAATTTTGCGTATTCACGATAAACCTTTGCTCTACCACCAATGACTTTTTTCCGACCACGAGTTTTAGCTGACATGCTGGTAAGAGATAATCCAGATGTTTCCGAAATTTTAGATGACCCAGGGTCGACAGATAAATTCAACTCGTTTTTCTTTTGTCGACAGACTTGCTGCTGCATGCGCCAATTTTTCCTTATTGCTCTCCTATCTCTTTCACTATGATCAGCAATTACCTTCAAATTTCCATCACTTTTTCGATCCGCACGACGCTTTTTCTCACTTTCCAAATACGCATGATGGAGTTCCGGGTTGGCTTTAATCTTCGCTCTCCAAATTGCTGATTTTTCTTTAGAGGACAGCGGCATGACTCCAAGTGTAATCAGCGATATCTAATAAAATACACCAATAGTTAAGTGAAAACATGGCAAATAGAATTAATTTGTCCTAATTTTCACTGAAATTTAATGTAGGCCTGCAGGGTATGGCAACTCAAATAGATAAAATTTTACTTAAGAGTTAACTGGTAGCTACAAACTGCTGGAACCGTGTCAAAAGCACAATGGTTACTCATGTTAAGAGACGCTGAAACCCTAGCAACTTAGTAAATGTCAGCACCGCAACCATGAAGTCAGCACCGCAACTGCATGCCTGGTTGCGGTGCTGACGGTTGCGGTGCTGACAAATTGTTTAAAGTATAAATATTAGGCCAATCCCGCTTGACGCGCGTAAACAATAACAGGTCCCGTCTCATCTGTACTTGCTTGCGATTTGATACATCACAATTAAAAATACATAAATGTTATTGGTATGCTTGCATTATTGGTTGCGGTGCTGACCTACAATAAAGATACGCGTGATGTTATCCAACATTTGTAGCTAATAAACTTTTTATATAAATCAGAAATTACATTTACGATATGCGATCAGCTAATCAAGACCCACGAGATGCAATGTATCAGAGCGCATGCGTAATCAATGCATACTAAGCACTTGTAATAGGTGTGCGCCGGCCGCGGTTGCGGTGCTGACTTCGAAAATGGTAAGTATGATACAGACTTTTGAAAAAATATTTAACACTGAAAACCTATTGCTAAAGAATAATTATGTAGACACTGTGATTGAAAATCATAATTTCTAGTAAATGTTCAAAGAAGATTGTAAAATTATTGCAATATATTAGCTACTGCTTGGATTTAAAAATACTCAACCTACCTTGGATACCGGTTGCGGTCCTGACATTTCAGGTATTTCTTTCAATAAATCGATTATAATATATAAATATTCGAAGTTGGTTTTTAAAGAAATAGATCTGCTCAGTTAACATCTATCTAATGGTGTTTCGCTTTTTAAATTATTGTTACCCGATTTTTATTTATCATGTGGTAACTCAAAATCATCGGTTTTCAAATATTCACCCTGATAGGAAAATGTTTGAATGGACCACAAAGAGAATATGGTCCATCTACAGATTAAACCACATCCTACAACTATATAGCCACTAGGTCTATATATATATAGGTATATATATATGGTGCTTCCCCGAAGACTGCTACAAATACTGCTGATGATACAATATATTATGATGATCATGATCTGCATACTCGCATATTGTACATGATACATGCATAATGGCTTTACCCACGTATATATATATAATTATAATATATATATATATATATATATATATTATGTGTGTGTGTGTGGTTATAAGCATGCAGCGCATGTAGGCTGCAGCCGCTCTAATGCATAACAATGGAAGTCCGTTTCCTGACCGGAAGTTGTGACTGAACAGCCAGGACCTGAGCTCCGTATATATATATACCCACAGCAGCTGTGGCACGGCTTCTGACAGATTTACGATCACGGCCTCCCCTCCGGCCCTCACCCCACTCCCCGCTCCCTCTTCTGTGATACATGGTAAACCCCAACAACAGCCCCTTTAAAATATATTTATATACGTATAGACATGTAGACAGGCCTAAATTTATATATATATATATGCATGTATAATTGTATATGTATATATGGATACAAAGTATAATAGGCTGAAACTGGGGAAGAATTGGAGGGTGGCATTCGGCAGCAGCAGCAGCAGCAGCAGCGGCAGTAAGCACAACATCCGATCAGAGGCTGTTGTTGAAACGTAATCTGCATCCGAAACGGATGATATTGGACTAATTGACATTTTGCCGGAAGCGTTGGAAGTATTAGTGCGTCAATTGCAGTTGCCTAATTATTTCCCGCCTTTGTTCCCATTCCCTCAGCTCCTCCACTACCGCCTCCTTCCCTCCCTCCCTCCCTCCCTCGCCCGCTCCCCAAACCTGGGACTGGCAGGCAGGCGGACGAACAAACCCCGTGACAAGGAGACATCGGAATGGGATCTGAAAGGCCGACAGGAAATGGAGAAATCCAGACATGGACAGCGAACTGGCACTGCAGACATACCGAGCAATGTGTATGCCTGGAATGTCGAATGGTTGACGTATGCACATGAACATCTAGGCAGACGCACAGGTACACATGTAGAGACGCAGATATACAGCCGTACACATACACGCAGGTGCGCAGAAACAAATGAGCACAGGAAGCTGTACAGTTTCACTAGTATGCATGAACCGACAAAGGTGAGCAACAGCAATTAGGTTACAGAGCCCATGGGCAGGCAGGCAAGCAGGCATATATACATGCATACATACATAGGCTATTAGGCATACATACATACATACATACATACATGCACACTTACATACGCACATACATACATACATATATATATACATACATACATGCATACATACATACATACATACATACATACATACATACATACATACATACATACATACATACATACATACATACATAGGCATACATACATACATGCACACTTACATACGCACATACATACATGCATACATATATATACATACATACATACATACATACATACATACATACATACATACATACATACATACATACATACATACATACATACATACATACATACATACATACATACATACTTGCACACTTACATACATACATACATACATACATACATACATACATACATACATACATACATACATACATACATACATACATACATACATACATACATACATACATACATACATACATACATACATACATACATACATACATACATACATACATACATACATACATACATACATACATACATACATACATACATACATACATATATATACATACTTGCACACTTACATACATACATACATACATACATACATACATACATACATACATACATACATACATACATACATACATACATACATACATACATACATACATACATATATATACATACAGACAAACACATTCATCTTATATTTTCTCATATTTTCGGTGTTCGGTCATTGAATCGGTCATTAATTCATTAAATCGATTAGTAAATCAGTTGCGTCTCTGCTTCATCGATCACTCAGACCCGACGGACCGGAGGATATAGTGTTGTACGCCTAAATATCGCATGCCTGCCTGTCTGTCTGTCTGCCTGCCTGCCTGTCTGCCAGCCTGCCTGCCTGCTTGCCTGCCTGCCTGCCTGCCTGCCTTCTTCTGTATGCATTCCAGGTAAGCTTCGTTCTGTGAAAAAAAACGGTTTCATTAATTTCCGGACCAGCCCAGACCGGAAACGCCCGATAGACCGGAAACAGCCAACACCGGAAATATCCCACATGTCTGCATGTGTTTGCATACATCATGAATCGACTGATGCTGGCTGCTGGCAAATATTCACTCGTCCGACCGACAGACCAACAGACCGACCAACCAGCTGCAACCAGAGCAAATAGCAGCTCACCATCATCTAATGCGCCGCCGACATTCAGCAACCGCTTTCTTCTCTGTCTCATTCTCATCCTACTTTGTCTCTGTCTCCCTCTCTGTCTCTGTGTCTGTGTCTGTCTATCCCATCCTCTCCATTTAATTTCATCCGGTCCTCTCTCTCCCTCCATGTCCATCTGTCTCTTTCTCTCCCACCTATCCATCCTTCTGCCTACTATATGACTGCTGCTGCTACTGCTGCTCCTTCTCCTCCCTCTGCTCTTGCTTTTCACCCTCAGAGGATGGTTGCTGCTGGTGCGGAAGTGCCTGGCGGCGGCGGTGGCAGTGGGCGGCGGCGGCGGCGGCCACGGCATTTGCTAATCGCGGCGGCGGAGTCTAATTGCCGTCATCCTTCCGGGAAGTCCTTGTTTGAATTGCGTCTCTTCCGTCCGCCTCCCTTCCCAACTTCCTTCCCTCGATCCTTTCTTTCCCCATCCTTCCCTCCGTTTCCCTTTCCTCCAATCCTTCCTTTCCCCTTCCTTCCTCCATCCCTATTTCCCTTTTTCCTTCCCTCCTTCCTTTCCCCTTCCATCCTTCTCCCTTCATTCCACCCCTCCTTCCATACGTCCGTCAGTCTTTCTCTGCTTCCTTCCCTTCCCTCCTTATCTTTGTCCATCCATCCAATTGTTCTCGTTTAACTCTTCGATAAAGAATAGATACGAAATCGTTATTTATTACTAGCAATATTAATACCGTATATTATGAGAATTTGTATAGCGCCTCTTCAAGAAGACTACTCATCAGAGGCGTGTGAGTTTCTATATATAGAATGCGCTTCATCTGTAAGTTCAGAAGGCTTACCATGTGGGATAGGAATGCTTGGAAACGGGCTTCTTCCATGGTCGGCGGTTGAGAGGTGGAGAGGCGACAAGCTGTTTTCATCATTGTCATAATCATCCTGTTTGGTTGACGCCGTCGTCGTCATCATCATCACTGGAGTCGTTGTTGATCGATAGAGATGAGTTGACTCACTCCAATCGTAATTCGTCATCCTAAATTTAGATATAGCGCCAATGTTATCACATCATCAAGAAAATCAAACTCACTTCAGCGGATTCAACACAACCTATAAAACCTATATGTATCATACATGTACATACAGTGCGGGTCGTGACTGCAACTCTTCATATCGTTCCATAAGTTCCATTAGTAGCCTATATAGACTCTTCTCCTCAAATCCATGGTCATCAACTCCTCAAATTCATCAACTCAAATTCATCAACTCCTCAAATCCATCAACTCAAATTCATCAACTCCTCAAATCCATCAACTCAAATTCATCAACTCCTCAAATTCATCGATTCCTCAAATCCATCAACTCCTCAAATTCATCAATTCCTCAAATTCATCAACTCCTCAAATCCATCAACTCAAATTCATCACCTCCTCAAATTCATCAACTCCTCAAATTCATCAACTCCTCAAATTCATCAACTCCTCAAATTCATCAACTCCTCAAATTCATCAATTCCTCAAATCCATCCACTCCTCAAATTCATCAACTCCTCAAATTCATCACCTCCTCAAATTCATCAACTCCTCAAATTCATCAACTCCTCAAATTCATCAACTCAAATTCATCAACTCCTCAAATTCATCAACTCCTCAAATCCATCCACGCCTCAAATTCATCAACTCCTCAAATTCATCCACTCCTCAAATCCATCCATGCACTCCTCAAATTCACCCACTCCTCAAATCCGCCCACTCCTCAAATCCATCCACTGCTCAAATCCATCCACTGCTCAAATTCATCCATGCACTCCTCAATTCCATTTCATCCACTCTTTGGAGTCCTGGCCGCCTGCTGAAGAAAGTAACATAACAAAAATCAAACATCACAAAGAAAACTTCCTCATACATCCCCATTCAAAATGACATTATTATAGGCTACATAAAACACCCTCGAGCAAAGTGCGATCTTCGTACACCGAACTAGGGTTCGGTGTACGAAGATCGCACTTTGCTCGAGGGTATTGTAGCCTATAATAATGTTTTTTTTAATGGGGATGTATGAGGAAGTGTTCTTTGTTACACAATACACAGTCTTGCATCGTTGTCTCACCTCAACATTACTGAATCAAAATCCTACAAACTTCAGCAGCCCTCGTATTATTAAGATTTATTATACGCAAAATCTTCCTGCTGACATCTACATCCTTCGTCGTCTTCAGGAATAATATATGAAAAATAATTGAAAATGAACTTTTTACATATAATTGTAGACCCCCATCTCATCTGGATCATGGATGAATTTCTCTCTACATACTCCTCAAAGTGCTTCTGAATCACTGCTCGGGTTGTCATCGACTGACTGCGAATCACGGCACTCAGAAATCTACTAATTTTAATTTTATTCAGCTGGAAAATAACGGAATTTTATTATTTAGTAAACACTAAGTAAAACTGTCAAATACCGTAGGTTATGACCTAAATAAGCTTAGTCCTTGAAATGACGGGGACAGATTAAGCCCAAGAGATATCAGACGAAACTAAATTATTGAAAATAATTAGGCCTACAGACAGCAAATAGATAAATATGGTCAAATACAAGAAACAAAAGAAACGGGGTGAAACGAGACGAAAAATACAAAATAAATAAAAATAAACCGGGATTTTTTAGAAGAGCAAAACACAGGAAAACGCTTTTATAACAGTATGATCACTGTTGGTAGAGGACAAATGCGTCCGGGATATTAGCCTACATTAAAAGCTCAGGTAGGAATAATACGCCAGGCGAGGCAAAAAATTGTCCGGAGACAGAGAAGAGCTTCTCGAACGGTCACGTCTCTTTCAAATCCAGCTCAAAGAAAGTAGCTCGAGAAGTGACGGCGTTGCAGCACTGGATAATTATTGATCATCGAGAGAGTGCAGTTGGAAAGACGAATCATGTTGCGTCTAAGTAGACTAAGTAGGACACAGTGTGAGAATTGCTAAAGAGCTGTGGTGGGTTCAAGTCGTTCACCCGCCAGGCTTTCTTAGAGCCCCATAATATAGTCATGTCGTCTTTGCACATCCCAACTTCACCTTCAGTCCAGCGCAATTCCATCTGTCTGCAGCGCTACAATGCCATCGCTTTTCGTGGTACTTTTAATAATATTGCGGAGGACGAGGCCTGATTTTCTAGACATTGAACAATAACTCCAAGCATAATTTTTTGAAATCCCGAGGGATCTGAGGTACCTCGGAAGGCTCGGGTAAAAAATGATGATGATGATTATGACTATCATTATTATTATAGTAATAATAATAATAATAATAATAATAATAATAATAAAAATTTAAAAAAATAAAATAATAATAATAATAATCATATAATACTAACCATGCACTTGCATTCGGTTCGAGCGCTACTATTCGGCCTAATGCCAAATAGCTATTTGAGCCGCTATTCGGCCCTAAACAGAATACGAAGCGAATGTTCGAAACAGCCCTAATATATACATAAAAACATACACAGGCCTACATGCAGACATACATACATACATACATACATACATACATACATACATACATACACACATACAATACATACATACATACATACATACATACATACATACATACATACATACATACATACATACATACATACATACACACATACAATACATACATACATACATACATACATACATACATACATACATTATATACATACATACATACATACATACATACATACATACATACATACATACATACATAGGCCTATATACATACATAGACCTACAATGTCATACATACAAGCGGACGGACGGACGGACGGACAATAGCAACAACCAAGGGCAGTTAGGTAACGGATATCCCTTGCCATCAGAAATGACCCATAATGACCCATGCTGCAGCGGATATGAATCATTCGAATTCCGAAGGCTTGGCAGCAACTGCAGCAGAACTATAGCAGCAGCAGCAGCAGCAGCAGCAGCAGCAGCATCCTGCCATCGCTCCTTAGATAGGCTAACAAAGACCGGAACACGCAGGGCCTACAGATGCCAATCGCTCTCACACGCAGACATAACATGAGATCTACATATATGGCGGTCTGATGTGTAAAATATTTAATAAGGTCAACTTTCAAAATCAATTAATAGCAATTTTCTACGATTGATCGCCTTAAAGAAATAATTAATGACTTTCTATCATTCAATCAAAAGATTCTACGTTTCTGCAGAGACTTTCAAAATCTTTTCAACCATCCAAACGTTAAGATTTGCTGAATTACATCCGGCCGTATAGTAGGCCATACAGTGGGCTAAGCGCTACTGTGTAAATAGCGCATAATGCTCTGAACATAAGTACGTAAGTAACGTAACATCACAGGTGTGAATGTATCGCATATTGCCGTGTAGTAAGCATAATAGGCCGCAGTGTAAATATATTGCCGTGAACAGCTTCTCTAAAATAATTGCAGATAG
>OX457039.1:37570219-37637117 GCA_949752735.1 Lumbricus terrestris
ATAAGTAGGCCTAAGGGGTAGGTCTATGCGCGGAAAGATAAATAGTAGACCTACCTAGGCCTAGTCCTGTGAACAAGCTTCGTGCAAAAAAGGTGCCATAACAAAGGGCCTAACTTTCCTAGCGACGCTGATCAATATATCCTTTACCGTACTCTACGCTTTTAAACTGGCATTGCTCAAACGCAGGCTCAGCAGAGTAGCGAAGTCATTGAATGTCATACATGTATATGATCACCACAAATCAAGCTGTAGCTAGGCTAAGAGGGGCACTTGCTTCCCTGGAAAATTGACATCTATTTCTAAGCTACTACTTTTGTGTTTTTAATAAATTTCTTCGCGTTAGAGATTTAATTATACTAATGATGGACAAAGTGAAAGTAAGAAATCTACGTTTAGAAACCTCTATAAAATAAACATGCTTTCAATTTTCTGCCTTGCATTTTTCAAGCTCTTACTAAAAACTGTAACCATGACCATTGGGTTCAAGTGCACCTAAAACTGACGTCTCGCCCATATTCAAAAGAATTATTCATAACGCTACTCATATCTGATCTTCGGATCTTCCACCATCCAATCCTAATTAAATGACACTCGCCCTAGCAGCTACTCTGCCCCTCCGCCCCTCTGACAACCGGACTCGGACCTTTTGCTGATCACCATTTGACTCGATTAATAAGCTGGCACCTGCGATTGACTTTCGAGTGGTGCTTTAGAAGTTTAGAAATTACCATACAATTAGAATATAGAAGTAACTTGATGGTGCATGAATGAATAGCTGAATGAAAAATAGGTGTCAGTTTTCCAGAGGGCAAGTGAACTTATTGCCCCCCCCGACCTTCAGGAACCTACTTTTTGACTATTATGCCTACTTTTGGATTTTTCAAACAAATTTCTTCGCACTAAATAAACTATTCATACTAAAAATTAAAAAAAACGTGAAACTGAGAAATATAAAAAACTAAATGAAAAATACCCATGCATGATGAATAATTTACTGCTTTGCATTTTTCAACCTCTTGATACAAAGAAGTTTAGCAATGACCATCGGGTTTTGCCCCCTCCTGTAACAATTTCTGCGGGCGCCCATGACTTCGTGCCACGGATGCCAGTGACTCCAAATTATAATGTGCAGAACGAATCTAGCTGTGCATCTGACGGATAACTATTTATTAGAAGTTAGCCCACCACTGATAATTAAGCACTGTGCTGAAGCTTATAAAAGCCTGTATATATATATATATTGTAGCGATATCCTTGATCCCACCCATACGTTCTTACCCTTTTTTTGTGTGCTGTACATGTTGACATATATTAATATTCATATGCTAATATTATTTTTATATTAAACACTCGACGTGTTGATTTGTTGACATATAGGACAATAACCCACATTGCAGCGAATAGGATTATAGTATGCAAATGAGTAACATGATCTCAGCTCTGAGATCTGGAATATAATACCACCCAAACTATTGAGCCATAGTGTGGTCTTAGCAATCCGTTACATATATATATATATATATATATATATATATATATATAATAAATATAGGCATAAGCATAATATTTCATATAAATATGTATAAGAACCTATAAAGAGGCAAATAATAACTGAAAGAGCCAAAGACATGTAAGAGAGAACAAATGATTATATGCTAATTATAGGTTGTACATAGCCTAAGCGTTAAAGTCAAGTAGAGAGGGAGGGACGGACGGACGTGAGGGTTGGACGAAGGGAGGAACGAAGGGAGGGACGGAGGATGGGAGGGAGGGAGTAAAGACGGAAGTAGGAAGTATGGATGTAAGGAAGGCATTGAGGAAGAACGGAAGTAAGGGTGTGTCTAAATAGTGCACGTGCACTGTGCATGCATGTAGGCTATAATTGTATGTGTTTAATTACAACGCTCTGCAACTCTAGATTCCGCTTCCCAGCTAACACGCACTCACGGGACCCTTACCGTTTTCTCCCGGGTATCCGGTGCGGTTTTCTGACGGGTGTTGTCCGCGGTGTCCGGCCGGGAACCTTCTGGTGCACCCCGCGAGCTTGTCGCCGTCTACCGACTCTACCGGTATAATAGCCGCATTTGGTTTATTCCGACGCCATTTTGTGTGCCGATTCGAATGCACGAGTTTTTGGAGATCGGGATTTCTTTATGTTGAAGGTAAGATTACGTTTTATTTATTGCGCCAAAATATACTTGTCAATATCAACACTTTAGGTAAATGCTGCGTCTAATTTTGGTCGGAATACGACTAGGCGTGACGGAGATTGGGTTAGGGTTATGGACACCACGCGCGTGGGTTAGAGTAAAACAGGTTCGGCCTCGATTGGTTTATGCATTGCTGCGTGTCCATGTGTGTTTAAGTTCACCTTTTATAGGTGGAACTGCTATATTTGTTAATCATATCGGCCCTATACTCTGCCCGGTGTGCACTGAATGCTTTTGCCGGGAATCTCGAAGACTGCGTGCCTCACGGTGCCTGTATACAAAACAATATGATTGCCAACGACTTAACTAAAATAGAGCGCTACGACCTATGAGCCGTATCCCATGATACAATGCGCTAAGTAAGTAATCAATGCGAGATCTAAGCAACTACGGTCAGGTTAATAAAATTAAAAATAAGGGAAAATTTGCAGAAATAGGAGTACATAAAAAAATGAGGCTAATACCGCAGCGCTCTATTTGGATTTCTTGTGTGGCCATAGCTGTTTACATGTACTGGCACACGCAATCCTTGGGATTACATTTTTATCATCTACAATGCTAGTCCCTTTAAAATTCGTGGTAAACGTGTATTTTAAGGTCGTAATTCATTGACCATTGCATGGGTTTCAGCGTTGCTTGAATACAAGTCGGATTGAGGTGGAACAACAGTGTTCTTACAGACACGGGGCCAGACCATCAATGCACCCCTCCTAGCAGATGCTCAGACCTTGTAGGCAATCCGCATTGGGAATTATATCCAATGCAAGCCATCCTGCATATGATATGAGACATGACCAGTAATTTATCCTTTGAGCCTGTTTCATGTGTTGAAATTATTATTATGTGAGACATTTACTATTTAAATTGGTTTTCAAGGCTTTAACTTTTTAAAAGGTACAGCAAATTTTTAAAACTAATTTCAAATTGCAATGTCTGTGAATTTTACTGTTACTTGTTAAATAAAACTTGTCTGATATGTTTAAAAATTCAGGTGTGGTGACGCAAAATATTCCTTTAACAGCACGAGGAAATTGTCGAGGACAGTTTTCCTGTTTGGTTTGAAAATGTCATGGATTGTCGCACTGAAATCAGCCGTTGAAATCTGCGCCTTTCACAGAGACTGAACATTATTCAATATTATCAATATTTTTAATGTTGAATTAATAAAGTTGATAAATAATGTTGAGTAAGCTGAGGTGTCATTCACAACTATTGTTGATTATTTATTGCTTTAACGATGTTTGGTAGACCAGGCAGAAATCAAGATTATGTTGGATACCACCCAGACTAACTTATGAAAACATAAGTTCGTGTTTTTAATTTTTTCAGGAATTTCTTATTAAAATGTGTTTAAAATACTCCTGGCTTCATTTCATTAGCACAATTTTAAAATCTATTTTGATGCGCCTATTTCATTTTAAATTAGTTAGTGTACTGTAAAATTTGCTATGCATGATTCCAAAACCAGCATGCATTAATGTGATTTTTGTAACATATTGAGTTATATGTATGTTTTTAAAAGTTTTGCATCAAAATTCAAAATGGAAGAAAATAATTGCTCCAGCTTTATTCCAACTCAAGATATAAAGCAAATCATTACCTCTTGCCTTTTGCTTGAGTTTGAATAAGGATGTAGCAATTTTATTTGGTCATTTTTAAGTTTGTTGCAAGACTTTTGAAATTATGTATGAAACTCAATACATGCTGCAAATATGACTAAAATGGTTGTTTTGGTGTGTCGAGCCATGTAAAACACAGTTTAGAGTATAATTTGCATTCTGGGTATACATTATCAGTCATCTGGGTATGAACTGGGTTGTCCGGCGCTGCTCGCGGGCTAACCCGTATGGTTCCCGTCGGGAAACCTCGGACATAACCCGCCGGGTTCCCGCCGGGTTGCCCGTACGGGGCCCGTATGGCAGCCCGTATGGGACCCGTAAGGTTCCCGAATTGGCTGGTTAGCTGGGTTATCTGTGCGCGATAGCAGACAACAATAGTTTGACGTAGAACGGGCCTTGGAAAGTCTTGTATAGTACCCTATAACAGTGGCGTCCTCCATGTTTAGTTAATTACTATCTGAGTCAATTGTTCCTGACTTAAGACTGTTCTTTTTGGGCGTGCTGGAGTCGGGAGCGCCGCTGAGTAGTTTTTTACTTGAAGGAGCGCTATATAAATGCCCGAATGAATGAATGAATGAATGAATACTTCTAAGTTCGTCATTACGTCGCTTCCTTCAGTAGAGGACCTTTTCGGCTTCTAGAACATTGACCCCAATTTGCCTTCAATTTTCGAACTTTGACCAGTACAAGGGTCACCCCGACCTTTGACCCCAATTTGCCTACATGTTTGACCTTTGACCCATAACTTAGGAACAATATTTCACATTTGCCTACATGTTTAACCTTTGACCCATAACTTGACCAATATTTCACATTTGACCAGTACTTAGGGTCATTCACGGACCCTGACCCCAATTTACCTACATGTTTAACCTTTGATCCATAACTTAGGACCCTGACCCCAACTCGGCTATTGAGAGGAACATTGACCCCTAGTTCCCCTTGTGGCTACGATAGAACCAATGTACTGGGGAGGCTGATGAATTCTGAAAAAATCATGAAAAATATTTTCTTACTATAAAATGAACATGATTGTCACACATGAAACTTTCAATCCTGAAAATATGATCTTCAAAGTCGTGAAGATGGAATTTGGTCAAATAATTCAAATTAAATATAATTACCCGGACGGCATTGATGATTTTCATATCCAAACTCCGTCATTGAAAAGTCATAGCTTAACTTATAAAAAGTTTTTAGGAATCAACTCATATGGGTTTAATATGATCGTAACGATGTATGAAAGGCAATTAGGACCGACTGAGGAAGAATCGAAGACTATCAGTATGCTTGAAAGTATTTTGGAACGCATTCAAGATTATATTCTTGCAGAGGGTTTGAGTAAGAAACACTTGGTCAACGAAATGACCATCTTTCATCAAATGGAAGACATGCCGCCAAAGATGTACCTGAAATTGATAAATGATTTTCAATCAACTGATATAACAACCGGATTTTATGATACAGACGATAACCAGATCGAACCCCTAACGCTAATATCAAAGCCTACTAGATGTCGGGCCGTGATAGATTTAACATGCAGTATATTCATTGGAAGTGGTAAACCATCAGTTCAACTAAGAGTGGAGGATCTTATATTGGTAGAAAGAACTGAAGAGGGGGAGAGGCGTTTATTTTGAATGAATGAATAATTTTTCACTGGCAATATTCATTGAAAAATCCATCTCGCTCAATTTGAAATTATTTTCTTGTATCATTATAAAGATAATATCTTGTATACAAAATGAACTACACAACGTATAATCTGAAAGAATTGCGACAAATTCCAAAACAAAGAGGACAAAAAGGATACTCAAGATTAAGAAAACCGGAACTTATCGCGTTCATAAAGCATGGAGATCTACTAAACGCTAGGGCACCAGACATCAAGGCTCCAAAGCGTACTCCCCGCACGGTACGAGAATTACCAGAAATTACGAAACAGAGAGGCACGGTACGAGAATTGCGGGAAATTGCAAAACAGAGAGGCACACGAGGATACTCAAGATTAGGAAAAGAGGAACTTACAGCACACGTGTCTACTATTTGGAAATTTGTGGGGAAAAATAAAGCTACTTTTTCGGATTGGTTGACTAGTGAGATTAGTCAGTTACCCAAAAGAATCAAACCACCCGTTCATAGGTTCAAACTTCAAGAGACTGCGACGGCTATCAAAGGGTTTACAAAAAGATACACGATCGAGGGTAACAACAGGGTCGATGTTGAATCTTTTCTCAAGGCTGTAAGATCGCAGGTAGTTAGGCTGTTAGCGAAAAATCGAGGGGTAAAAGTTCAACTCAATCTCATGTGTGTAATGGAGAAAGTAGACATAAAATCCGGCGAAATAGCAACGGCTGAGCCTAATTTCAAATCAAAGACTGATATTATTTTAGAAGCAACCGATGTGAAGGAAATATATACCAACGCAGTGGATAAAATTAAGGAGAGCATGGCTAGTTTTCAGATGCGAGGTAGCAATTGGCGATTCAGTGCTGTTGTGAAGTTGGATATCGATACGGTGGTATACAAGCCATTGAAAGGCAGTTCGTATATTCCGCTTCCCAGTTATTTAGCAAATAAAAAGGCTATTATTAATATGAAAAATGATGACGAGGAATGTTTCAAATGGTCGGTTGTCAGGGCGCTAAATCCAACTGAAGATAACCCGCATAGAATCACTAGAGATCTGATAGAACAATCTAAGAAACTCGATTGGAGTGGTATTGAATTCCCGGTTGCTGTCAATGCTAATATTATACAAAAGTTTGAGCATCGTAATAACATTAGCGTTAGTGTATTCGGGTATGAGGAGGCAGTATACCCATTATATATATCAGAGCATGAAAGCGATACCCGTGTAGATCTATTACTCATTTCCGATGGAGAAAAGAAGCATTATTGTTGGATCAAGAACTTTAATAAGATGTTGGCGCTTCGAACCGAAACAAACCACAGTTCGATGCACTATTGCAGAAGATGTTTAATCGGCTACAGAACGAAAGAATCGCTTAATAAACACAGCGAGTACTGTTCGCAACATGACGCCCAACGAATAGAATTGCCTCCACCAGGAACTATGCTAAGTTTTAATCATCATTTCAAATCGATGAGAGTACCTTTTATTGTCTATGCGGATTATGAGTCCTTCATTAAACCGATCGATACTTGTCAGCCTGATCCAAGCACGTCTTACACCAATAAATACCAGAAACACACGCCTAGCTCGTTTTGCTATCACATAAAATGTTTCGACGACGACATTTATTATCAAGATCCGGTGGCGTTTACAGCTGAAAACGAAGACGACGATGTTGCCCAGATATTCGTAGATTCTCTTGTAGAAAATATAAAACGAATATATAATCAGTTCAGGTTCCCGAAGGATATGATATTCGGCAAAAATGAGAAAAAATGTTTCGATAAAGCTACCAACTGTCATATCTGTGGAGAAGAGTTAGGTGATGATCGTGTCAGAGATCATTGTCATTTGAGTGGTAAATTCAGAGGTGCCGCCCATAACAGCTGCAATTTGAAATATAAAGTCCCCAAGTTTTTCCCTGTTGTATTCCATAATCTAACCGGCTACGATAGCCATCTTTTCGTGAAGAAATTACGAGGTGGTGAAAATGAAAATATTAAATGCATACCCTGCAACGAAGAAAAGTATATATCATTTAGCCGAGAGATCGTAGTCGGCAAGTTTATTAACGAAGAAGGGAAAGAGAAAGAGGTCAAGCGTGAATTACGTTTCATCGATAGTTTTAGATTCATGCCCTCGAGTCTCGACGCGTTATCGAAGAATCTCCGCAAAGATCAGTGTAAAAATTTAGGTAATTTTTTTAAAGGTGACAAGTTAGATCTTTTACTTAGAAAAGGTGTTTACCCATACGATTACGTCGACGGCGTTGAAAGATTAAATGAAACCGAATTACCCCCGAGGCAAAACTTCTATTCTAAACTAAACGATTCAGGGATCGGTGATGAAGACTACGAACATGCGAGAACGGTATGGAATAAATTTGGGTGTAAAACGTTAAGAGAATATCACAACTTGTACAATCTTTCAGATGTTCTGTTATTAGCCGATGTTTTCGAAAACTTTAGGGACGTATGCGGTGAACATTATAAGCTCGACCCCGCATGGTATTTTACTTCCCCCGGACTTGCATGGGATGCGGCGCTAAAGTTGACGGGTGTAAAGTTGGAGTTATTGAGCGACTATGATATGTTACTGATGATTAAGCAGGGAATAAGAGGAGGAGTCAGCACGATTTCGAATCGATACGGAAAAGCGAATAACAAGTACATAGGAGAAGCTTTCGACCCCACTCAGCCTTCGACATTCATTCCGTACTTAGACGCGAACAACTTGTACGGTTGGGCAATGTGTAAACCGCTACCGACTCACGCCTTCAAATGGATGACTGATACTGAGCTGAAAGATTGGAAAAGCATTGCCGAACGAGATGGAGTGGGTTGTATACTAGAAGTCGATTTAGAATATCCAGAAGAATTACACGACCTGCACAACGATTATCCACTGGCTCCTGAGAGTGTAAAACCGCCGGGATCGGTTGTTGCGAAACTAATTCCAAATTTAAACGACAAAAAGAAATATGTAGTTCATTACGCTAATTTACAGTTGTACGAAAGTCTCGGATTGAAAATCGTTAAAATTCATCGCGGGTTAAAATTCAAAGAAAGCGCTTGGCTGAAAAAGTATATCGACCTGAATACGGAATTGCGAACGAAAGCTAAAAACGATTTTGAGAAGGACTTTTTCAAGCTGATGAACAATAGCGTCTTCGGAAAAACTATGGAAGCTATCGAGAATCGAGTTGATGTACGATTGGTGAGCAACGAGAAGGAAGCTATTACGCTCGCGGCAAAAACTAATTACGACAGACGAACAATATTCGATGAAAACCTAATTGCTGTTCACATGAAGAAGACCAAGCTGTTCTACAACAAGCCGATATATCTGGGGATGAGCATCCTAGACTTGAGTAAAACTTTGATGTATTCTTTCCACTATAATTACATTAAGGATAAGTATGGAGAAAGGGCAAAGTTGCTTTTTACAGATACGGATTCGCTAGCCTATGAAATAAGAACCGGCGATTTCTTTGCCGATATAGCTCCCGATGTCAGAAGAATGTTTGACACGTCAGACTATCCAAAGGACCACCCGTCTGGTATTGAAACTGGAGTGAATAAGAAAGTAATAGGTTTGTTTAAGGATGAAGCTGCAGGTAAACAGATTGAGGAATTCGTGGGACTTAGATCCAAGTTGTACAGTTACAAAATTGCAGGTATAAACCATAAGAAATGCAAAGGTGTTAAGAAAAACGTTGTCAAGAAATCAATTACTCACGAAGATTACAAAGATTGCTTATTCACCAAGAGAGAACAATCGAGAAAAATGAATGTCATCAGATCCCATCTTCATGAAATTTACACCGAAGAAGTGAACAAGGTGGCCCTTTCAGCTGACGATGACAAGCGAGTAATAATGAACGATGGCATACATACTTTAGCATATGGCCACTATTCACTTAAGGAATAAATATAATTTAAAATGCAAGACTCTAAAGTGTGCACCAAATGCAGAATGGAAAAAAGCTTAGACGAATTTTATAAAGATAAATCAAAAAAGAGTGGGTATCGCCCCCGCTGCAAAATCTGCCTGAAAACCCAAGTGAAGGAGCTTAGTCAAAAATACTCGAAACTAGTGGTGCGGGAAACAAAATATGAAAAAATTTGCTGGCGATGTAAAATGGAAAAGAACGTTTCAGAATATGGTAAAAATAGATTTTGTAAAGACGGGTTTGATGGAGATTGTAGGGAATGCAAAAATAAATATGCTAAGAAGTATTCTAAAGCTCGGAGGCTATATGACCAGGAGTTTAAAATACTTACAAACATGAGGGGAAGGGTTGGTCTAGCATTAAAAGGCAAGTCGAAGTCACAAACGACGCGGCAACTTATCGGTATTGACTTTGAAATCTTTACAAAATGGATTGAATATCAATTAGAAGAGGGTATGACCATGAAAAATTACGGCTCATTTTGGCATCTCGACCATGTTCTACCAATATCATCATTCAATTTGCTAGATGAAGAAGAACTTTTTAAAGCTATGAATTGGTTGAATTTACGCCCATTGCTAGCACTAAAAAATATGCAAAAATCGAACAAAATCGATCCCTGGCTATATTTAATGCAGGAAGTAAAAGCGTATTATTTTCTAAAACATTTAGATGAAATATAATTTTTTTATTCTAATATAAAAATGGAAATCCCAGCATGTCTCAGATGTAAACTCGGTATCGGTCTTAAAACTTTTACGGAATGGATTGAGTTCCAATTTGAGGAGGGTATGAATATGGACAATTTTGGCTCGGTTTGGCATCTCGATTTTGTTTTGCCAATATCATCGTTCGATGAAAAAGAACTTCAAAAAGCTGTGAATTGGATGAATATATGCCCGGTGCTATTGGAAAAAAATATGCAAAAAGCGAACAAAATCTCACAGATGGAAAAAGCGTATTGTTTTCTAAAATATTTAGGCGAAGTGTAAAATGAGCTTTGAGACATACAAAGATATCAGCGTTGAAGGCGTAGTTCTTCCTAATTCTCCACTTTCCAACATACAACTGATCGATGCCGCGAAGAAACTAAATATCCCAAACTTTAGAGGCGTTTTCTTACGAGATGAACTACCAAAAAAACCTAGACGGAATGAATGTGGGATACTGAACTTGGACGATTCTAATGGGTCAGGCAGTCATTGGTGCGCTTTTTTAAAGAATGGCAAGGATAAAATATATTTCGACAGCTACGGCCTACCTCCTCCTACCGAACTGATAAAGTATTTACGCAGCCCCGTCTACTACAACAGCGAACGAATCCAACCCGATGGCGAAGTCTTTTGCGGACATCTATGCCTTTACGTCCTAAAAAAGACTATGTCAGACGGTTGTAAATTTCAGGAAGTTATAAATAATTTATACTAATAAAATGCCTGTTGATATTTTTGGGCGAATGGATGGTGGATCAGCGCCACGAGTAGTTGCTGGTGGTGTCACATTAACTCAAGCAAACAATACTTTTCTAAGGGTAGATGGATCAAACCCTGTTACTGGAGATCTAGATATGAATGGTCGCGTGATAAAAGGTCTACCTACAACGAATACTTCAGAAGCGGGAAAAGACGAGGCACTAAGTCGAGGACAGGCTATAGATTTAATAACGAATCACGATAATGTACCGACGAGCAATAATCATTTAACAAATAAGAAATACGTCGATGCAACGGCTGAAAAATATGTCGACACGAAAGCAATCGGACCCCTGATTAGCATGTACTCTACAGCTACGCAAGCTATACGCGCCGAAACTTACACAAAAGTTTCTTTCAAGACAGACAGATTGGATAGAGAGTTCAACGGTAGAATAGGGACTACTATAATCGAGCCCGGTAAAGCCGGTTGCTATATCGTTTCGACGCACATAGAATTTCGTAACTTCGGTGCTGCTACTTCGGGTTTCGTTTACCTGTATAAAAATTCAGGGGTGCATATGCAAATTGCGGGTGGAGAGGGTGCATCAGGTGGTACTATCAATGCAACAGGTAGTACCATACTTTATCTAACCGAAAACGACTACCTCGAGATAGGTGTTTTTTCAACCGTCGCTGTAGGTATAGTTGCTAAGGATTTTTCCCTCGCATTCTTAAGACCATAGCGACTGAAAAAATATTATAGCGTAATAAAATGCCTGTTGATATTTTTGGACGAATGGATGGTGGATCAGCGCCACGAGTAGTAGCAGGTGGTGTTACATTAACTCAAGTCAACAGTACTTTTCTAAGGGTAGATGGAGCGAATGCGGCTACTGGAGATCTAAATATGAATGGCAACTGCATCACAGGTCTACCTATAACGAATAATCCGGATGCAGGAATGGATGAGGCTCTAAGTTACGGACAAGCCATAGATTTGATAACGAATCACAATGACACTCCATCCAACGATAATCATTTGACTAATAAAAAATATGTCGACGAACAAATTGCTTCGACCAACCGATTCTTTGGTCCGGCGTTTTGTGCTTACTCCCACGCTGTTCAGGCTATCCCCGCTAGCGTTACAACGCAAGTAAATTTTCCGAGAAAAAGATTCGATCAGGATAATTGTTTCATCAATTCGAAACGTTTCTTTCCTCAGAAAGCCGGATGTTATATAGTTACGGTGTTTGTGGAATTTCACGCTAATAATGCTAGAACTAGCGGTAATGTTTCCTTGACTAAAAATGGAACAACGTACATGAAGATGCCCGGTGGCGGAGGTGATTTCGGTGGTGGAGGTACAGCCCTCGCAAATAATAATGTATCGGGTACTTGCCTAGTTCGATTAGATAATACCGACTACCTCGAGATAGCTGTTTTATCAGACGTTGTCTCAAACATTGAAGCCCATGAGTTTTCAGCAGCCTTCATACGGCCTTAAAATTCGAAACCACATTTAGTTTTGAATTTAAATTTCTACAAAATCGTCATCACCCTCTTTCTCATGAACTTTAATTTCGTATCTATTTCTCCATACTCGACCATCGAACGCTAAGATTGTTCGCGCTTCTTGCCTGTGTGCTTTACCCGCTTTGTAAAGCGATGAATACGAGCTTACTTCACCCGTTTCTCGGTCTAATATATCTACTCGTCTCGGTTGGTTTCTGATATATTTCAATCTCTCATATTTTGGGTCCGTGCTTGGCACCTTCGGTTCTCGCCGTTGTTTCTCTTTTTCAGCTTCATCGTGAGAGAGTACACCCTTCTCGAACAATAGATCGATAAGTTCGGGCTTGTTGAGACTGTTTCTCCATATTTTGATACCGTGCTTTTTCACCAACGTTTTCAATTCTATCAGTTTCATTTTTATAGTACAAGATATTTTTTTAATACACCATAGTCAATTTCGTACCATCTGATTTAAAGTCGAGTAACTTGTCGGAAATCACCAACGCGTACACGTCCGTACCAGCCGGCGGAACAGCATTAAAAGTACCTTTGATCACGATATTGAATACTGAGGACTTTAGACGCTCAGATTGATTGCTTACATCAAACACCATAATCGGGAACAGGTCTTTGAAGTCTGACGGTGTGATATTGCTTTGCGATACCAGTTCGTCCGTTCCGTAGAATTTTTCGCTAAACAAGGCCGCTTCTCTGTAGGCTCGTGAGAATTGCTGATTCGGGAATGATAGGTTGTAGTCGACGGCTGGGTATCGTTCCTGGTTCATCATGACGTACATGTTCGTTATATTGCAATGATCGAAAATCGATGGGTTTTTTTCTTGATCGCCGCCACGATTGATTTGAAAACCAATGATGATGAACCTTGGTTTCTCATTCGATGAGTTAACGCCAAGTTGCCAGTCGAATTTAGTCGAGCGAGGGACGCCTATAGTTACGCAGTGTCGACCCCTGTACGCGATTGGTAGCGATACTTTCGATTCGATCGTTTTGGCTAATTCATACTTCTCCACAAGGGACGGAATGACGTGCGGCATGAACCACGAGATTCTGTCTAGCGTAACTTTCCCGGCACCCGCAGCGGCGAGTCTAAAAATTGCGCCATCGTCGGCTTGACGAACAAGAGTTAGCTTATGGCTCATTCCAAAAATAACCTTGTCGTAATCATCGCAAAATCCGAAAATATGACTTAATGGAACGATAAAACTAAACGTGCCTTTGTCTCCCGGTTTTTGAATTAGATACGACTGTCTAACGGCGAAACCTAGATTATCCGCGATAACAGCTGTTGTACCACTGTCCTTGTACCACAGCTGATTCAAACCTTGAGCTAGTTGAAAATCATTTGGGTATTTGAGTAAACCGAGCATCGTAGTCGCTTGACCTGGGTTAGATAATGATTCAATTTCTTGTTCTCCTATTTTGTATGAAATATTGTTGAAAAGATGCATGAGTCCATTATTCGTAAGGGCTACGGCATCGGCATTAACGTAGAAGGTGCCGTCCGCCTTCGTCAATCTCCCCTCGAATAATAGGTAAGATTCCGCCGGATGGTTGTAAACATCTTGAGAATAAATATCGATTACTATATTACCTGGGGTGTTTAGATTAGATCCCGATATCGGATTATACTGATACCATTCGTAGCGCTCGATACACTCGTCAATCAGAGGTTGATCGGTAATTCTTAGAATATCTGATTTCATTTTATTATACGATAATTTTTTTTTATTACACAACCTTCATTCCCGCGCCGTTTAGTTTACGCACTAAATCTTGAATCGATGGGACATTTTTCAAACCATTCCCCATCATCATCAGATTATTGATATTCTCCGGATTCACCCCGACGCTACTTAGCCGATCAATAATATCTCTAGATTCTTGCGTAACCTGTTTCTTAGGAGCGGCTGACAGTTTTGCCGCTGCTTTTTCCACGAATCTTTTTCCGGCATCGATTGCGGTGGTTTTTCCAACATCGATAGCCTTTTTCCCAATTTCTGTTGCCACGTCTTTACTAGCACTAAGAGCTCTCGTTGCTAACTGTTTGGCAGCGTTCGAAGTAACAAGTCTTTTGAAAATTTCTGAAAACTTGTCGAATATTCCTGATCCGCCGATAACGTGTTGCTTCCTGTAACTCCTTCTTTTAATGTCCAGCATTTTATAATGTCGACATTATATTTTTATAAGCATCTTTTGTCACCACTCCTTGCCTTAGTAACTCGTCGCATATCGCCACGATCTCGTTTCTTACTCCGGTGCCACCCGCCCTGTAGCTCTGAATTCTAAGCTCTAGCTGTTTCGCTAATACATTTGGGTCTTCGGAGATGACGATTACGCCAACGCCTTTATCTACTGTGCCTAGGGTCATCTTTTCCCATATTGGACTGACAATTTTCCATTTGGAGCCCCCAGATGATCTAGGTCTGTTTGGATTTTTTTCCTGTCTTATAGTATTCGTTGTGGTGAGAATCTCGGCGTAATCAGCTATGTCATTATCATCGTATATCGTGGCGTTCGGTTCTTTCATCGTCAACAACTCCCAAAGCCCCGGTGTTCCTGTGTAAGTCTTATTTACAACCGTCACATCATCTCCTTGAATCGAAATGGGAGTGTTGCCGATATAGAATTGGTTATTTTTTTCTTTTATTCCAAACGTCGTGTCGGTTATTTTTTTATCGGAGACGTATTGACGAAGGTACTTTGTCGCTATATCTCCAAAATACAGGGTTCTGATATCCTCAGTCGGATCGGAGCTATTCGCTTCTATCGCCGGACGTTGAAGGCCCTGTAATGAAGGAAGTGCTTGTAGCGCATTTGAAGTAGCTACCGAATTTTGATTGATAGCGGACAATAAGACATTTTGCTCTTTGGAAATTGCGGATTGAGAATCGACGATAGGTTTGAAGAACTTGGTTAAATCTTGCTGAAGCCCTGAATCTCCTAATTTCTCCGATAAAAAGTTTTGTTGAATATTCTTCTTTGTTTTCAGATATTCTGCAACTAAATCGTCTCTTTTCGCTGGGTTGGTTATTTTTACAAACGGCATTTTAAAATTAGGAATATAATGTTTTCAGACGTGTTTTTGGACGTATGTTAGTCTTTTTTTTGATAGATTCTTTATTTTTCTCAAAGATAGATTGCAAGTACCTCCTGACTTATTCCTTGATTGCGTAATGATTCCGCTATGATTGTAATCTTATTACCCCAAATTTCTTTAATATCGCTTAGAATCAGATAATATTCCTCAACTGAAATGATATCATCCACGAGAGCTTTTGTAATATGGTCGCTGATCGTGTTGAGTTTCGCGACAGCTTGCGTTTTGATTTCTTCATACATCTCAGCTTTCATCATCTGATTTTTATAGCTGTTGATTAAACTTCCCATCTCCGAATCACCTATTAAACCCCATAAAATTTGTTGATTATGTTCATCGATTATTTTCAGATTTTCTACAACGAAATCGGCTCTTTTCGCGGGATCGGTTATTTTTTGAAACGACATTTTAAGTAAAGAAAAAATATTTTCAGACGTATTTTTAGACGTGTGAAAAAACATAAGTTGGACGTATTTTCACGTATGTTCGCGTTAGTCGTTATTGTTTCTCAAACATCGATTGCAAGTGCAGCCTGGCGAATTCTCTTCCTCGATTGCGGAGTGATTCTATCGCGTCCATCCCGTCTTTCTCCTAATTTCTTCTGTCGTGTTAATTAATTCTTCAATCTCGCTTAGAATCAGAGAATATTCCTCAACTGAAATGATATCATCCATGAGATCTTTTGAAATATGGCCGCTGATCGTGTTGAGTCTCGCGATAGCTAGCGTTTTGATTTTTTCATGCATCTCAGATTTCATCATCTTCTTTTTTCTGTTATAGCTGTCGATTAAACTTTCCATCTCCGAATCACCAAATCTCTTCGATAAAAAGTTTTTATTACTATTATGCTTTGTTTCCAGATTTTCTTGAAAGAAAAACTCTTTTTTTGCGGGGTCATTGATTTTTAGAAACGACATTTTAAGTAAAAGAAAAAAATATTTTCAGACGTGTGAAAAACATAAGTTGGACGTATTTTCCAGACGTAACGACATACGTCTACATGTTTTCACGTATGTCTTTTTGTTAGTCTTGTTTCCAAAACCATCTCATACATAGCGTGTTTCTTTCTACCCTTTCCATCTCGGATTTAATATCAAACCTAATGTCTTCTATCTCGCTCTCCGTCAACGAATATTTCTCATCTGAAATGTTATCGCCCATGAGAGCTTTTGAAATATAGTCGTAGATCGTGTTGATTGTCGCGTCAGTTAGCGTTTTGATCTTTCTGTTCTCCTCCACCTCCAAACCAAGCTTGTTAATGACATAGTCCACGATTATACCTTGCGGTCCCGAGCCTAATCTCTCTGAAAAGTTTTCACGAATATTCTTCTTTATTTTCGCGTGGTCGGTGATTTTTAGAAGCGACATTTTAATTAAGTAAAAAAAAATTTTTCAGACGTAACGACATACGTCTACATGTTTTCACGTATGTTTGTGAATGTTAGACGTATTTCCAGACGTAACAACATACGTCTACATGTTTTCACGTATGTTTGCGTTAGTCTTTTTTTTTCTCAAACATAGATTGAAAGTACTGCCGGGCTTCATCTCTTCCACGATCGATGAGTGATTGTTTCGTCACCTCATCCATCGCGTCGATCGCAACTTTAATATTACTCCTAATTTCTTCTTTCATGCCGTTGAATTTTTCAATCTCGCTCAGAATCAGGGAATATTCCTGGTCTGAAATGTTATCATCCATGAGAGCTTTTGAAATATGGTCGCTGATCGTGTTGAGTTTCGCGTCGGCTAGCGTTTTGATCTTTTCATGCTTCTCACCCTTCAACGCAAGCTTCTTACTGATATAGACACCGATTAAACCTAGCAACCCCATACCCATTCCCACTCCTTCCATAGCAATAACGATGGGTGCAGCGATTATAGTGGATAATACTCCGATTCCTGCAGCGCTGAGCCCCGTCCCAACCACTACGAGGGCGCTACCTACTGAGCTGATTACGCTTACACTTCTATGGTACTTTTTACTCAACGCCGCTCTTTTGTCGCGTTCTTGCTCGATTTCTTTCTTAATTTCACCAATCTTTTGAAGTCGATACGTTTGCGCCGACCCTGTGACGATATGTATTTCTCCTTCCGGTGCTGATGGTAGCTTCGGATAGAGTGATTGTGTTGTTTTGATGCCTTCGTATTCCATTCGTTTTATTTACGCGATATATTTTTTAGATTAGATAATTTACACGACATAGCGAATCTCCCGCGTTAATGGTTACCACTGAATCGGAGTTGTTTTGAATAGTGACTATGATATCATCAACCACATCATCCGAAACCACTTCGTTTTGTAGACTGCATCTTTGTTCTTTGATACTCTGTTTGAGGGAAATGAGACAAAGTCCTGCACTCATTTCTACCCCGAGTCCAAGAGTTAGCGTAAGCTGTTTCTTTGGTTGTATCGTTATAACATTTTGCGCAAAAATCTCCCATCTTACGCCTTCTTGTAGCCTAATTGGATTGTGAGTAATATCCTTCTTCACCGTCCAATGGATTTGTAAGGGTTGCTTTCTTACCCCTACCTCCCCAGTTGGTTTAGTTCCAAATTTGTGTAATGGCATCGATATTTTATAAAGATTAAATTATAATATCCAGCCGAGAAACGGAATCTTTTGAAACGGAGAATTAGGACCTAGTAAAAGTCCTTTACCTATTAACTCATACCCCGACCCTGTTTTCAAGAACAACCCGGATCCTGGTATCGAGGCGCCTTTTGGCCATGGTGTCATGTACAACCCGGAACCAGCTGCTCTTATCTTACAATTTATATCGTCTTTCTTTATGTACGCTACTCCAGATCCACTGATTTTATCCACAATCTTCGACGTGGCCGCGGAACCTAAGCCGCTCATAGCCCCCGTAACTAAACTAGGTATAAGGAATTTAGCCGCTGTTGCTAGAAACGGAAGAATGGCGCCTATGAATCCTCCTTCGACTTTCTTATTGTGCTCCAATTGCGTTTTACTCATTTTGATGACTACACCGGTTCCTTTTTGATACGCTTTGGTTAATTTATTAACCTGTGCCCGCGTGAAAGCCAAAGCATGCTCTCCGTTTATATCGCTATGGCTTAGTTTGATACTCACACCAGTTCCCGCTTGGAGAGATTTTTGAATTTTGTCTTTTTGAGCTTCCGAAATATTAACTTTTAAGCACGTGTAGCGACTCATTTTAGTTTACAAAAAAAAACTTTCAAACTTCTCTGATATGAAGACGAATCGCCAAGACTTCTCCTCTGAGATTTATCTGTTTCTCATTCTGATCTAAGAGCATCGTTGTCATCGTTGAAATTGTAGATAGCGTAATGGGGAGATATAATAAAATCACAGGCTTTTCGATAATTTGGTAGCCCGGTCCTACGTCCACAGCAAAAGAATGTAACAAGTTCGCCTTTGATCCATTAATATACGAAGACCCGATAATGTCGTTAGACACTAGTAATTTGTTGACAGTTGTTATATTTACCCCCTCCTCCGAGTCGAAAGATCCGCTCCGAAAGGGTAATCCTTCTTTTTTAAAACCTAGAACTGATCCGATCGAATTCTCAAGTCTAAAGTTAACCCGATATCTTCCCGTTATAGTTACCACAGACTTTAACGTATTGCTGTCTGCGTGTATTGAGATACAGTACTCTCCATTTGTTACGTCGTAATGACCACTCTCCTTCATTATTTTCTGTATGCGATTGTTGATATCAGTTATTTCATAGCATCCTACGGGGACTTTTATAGTAATCCAGTCTGTGAAGTCATCCGGCGAATACGTAAAGTTGTTGTTTGTCTCGTCGATATTTGGAAAAGAATAGTACGTTGTGAGATCGAAGAGGGCTATTTCATAATTTTTATTTTTGTCTAGTTCAAGTGGTGGACTAAGCTTGGTTCTGATTCGTGTGTCCGTTGCGAACAGGTCAATGGTCATTGACATTTTTGGTTCCGTGTTACGAGCCGTCTTTTCCGTATTATCAGCTATCTGTTTGAGAAGCGATGATTCCATTTTGATTATGTATAATTTTTACTACAGTGGATCTTCGATTATATAAAATACGTCGAACCCGCATCGGTATTTGCCATTGTCCTTTTCACTACTTAGATCGATGACGAGGAATCCGTGCGGTTGATCCCATACCATTTTGCATAGTTTTTTAAATTCATCTTTATGCATGTCTGTACTTACATGGTCGTTGTAAATATGATTGAGGTTTTTCGAGTCCTGCTCGAACAGGCAAATAAAGTTTGCATTCTCTCTGATCGTTCGTCGAGGCAGATTGAAATAATTCTGAGCGAGGTAAAAACAGTCTACATTACTATGCCTTCCCCGAATATAATATGTTTCGCACTTGTTTTGTTTTTCCAACTGTAAATCGTCAAAAATCATCAGATTCTTCTTTTCACTACTCAGGTCTCTTGGGTCCGGTACGTCTTCGGCTTTTTCAAAAAACTTGGCAATTATATCGGATTTGGCTTCCGATTTTAATGTTTTAGCCATTTGTTCCATAAGAAAGTCTGGTGACTCATTTAGTTTGGCTATTTCATCTTGAAGCTCGAATAATCTAACGATCGCTTCTTTCGGTAATTTTTCTTCGAAGGCCTTTTTAATAATGCAATATTCAGGTTGAAACAGAGATTTGCCGAATACTTGAAGGTTATTATAGTCCAACCAGTCTGACCTGAGTAATAGATTCAGAAGAAGCGTCGTTTTGCCACAGCCGGACTTCCCGATTATCAGCCCCCGTATACTTTTGGGTAGCAAAGGATTATTAAATCTGTTCGATAAGGCAGATACCCAACTCAGATCTTTGATTTCCATTTTATTTATGTATTAAAAAAGCGAGATGTATTGCGTAAAGTGTAAAAAAAAGACTGAAACGAGAGATGTACAAAACGTCGTGTCGAATAACGGAAGATCGATGCTTCGGGGTGTTTGCGTTGTATGCGGGAAAACTAAAACACAATTCGTAAAAGGCCCTACTACTAAAGGTGGAGATTTAGTTAGTTCGTTGAATGCAGCTACTAGTGGCATAAAATTACCATGGGCTAAGTTTCCCGGTGAGATGCATTTACCTGGCCACCAGTTTACGGGCCCAGGTACAAGGCTAGATAAGAGACTGAATCCTGACGGGACTTTCAAAGAGTGGAGCAAACCCATTAATCGTGTAGATAACGCGGCTTATATCCACGACCTGGCTTACGATCAGCATACCGATACAGCTTCTAGGAATATCGCAGATAGAGCTATGATTAATAATTTAGACAATATTTCTAACCCGAGCTTGCGGGAGCGTGTAGAGAGGGCCATAGTTAAACCTATATTATCTACTAAAGCGAGCCTGGGGTTGGGTTTAAAAAAAGCTCTGAAGTGAAATGGACTGATCAATTAGCCGATGAGTTACATAAACCAGTTGTTAGACATTTTAGGAAGAGGAAGGTGATTGTTAATGGGATAGATGATATATGGGCCGCTGATCTTGTAGATATGCAGAGCTTCGCTAAAGATAACGATGGGGTGAAATACCTATTAACCGTTATAGATGTGTTTTCTAAATTCGGCTGGATTCTAACATTGAAAGATAAGAGTGGGAAATCTACAGCTGCCGGCTTCATGAAGATACTCGAGGGTGGGAGGAAGCCGATTAAGTTATGGGTTGACAAAGGCAAAGAATTTTATAACAAGGATGTAAAGAATTTGGTTGAATTGTACTCTACTGAGAATGAGGAAAAATCTTGCGTTGTTGAGAGATGGAATAGGACTATGAAAGACCGGATGTATAAGTACTTTACGGCTAATTCAACGAGAAGATATATCGATATATTAGGTGAGATGGTTCGTAATTATAACGAAACAAGACATTCTTCTATTAAGATGTCACCCTCCAAGGCTAGTATGAAAGTGAATGAAAAGACTGTATTTATGAATTTGTACGGCAAAGAGATTTCTGAACCTAGTATACCAAAGTTTACAATAGGCGATAAAGTCAGAATAACTAAGAAGAAGAATATTTTTGAGAAGGGATATACACCCCGATGGACTGAGGAGGTATTTACAGTATCCCAGATTCAATATACAGTTCCTCCGACTTTTAAGATTACTGATTATAATGGTGAGGAAATACAGGGGAGTTTTTATGAACATGAGCTACAGAAGTCGACTCAGGAAATATTTAGAATCGAAAAAGTGATCAGGAAGCGTGGAAAGAAATCGCTTGTGAAGTGGCTAGGATATCCAGAGTCTTTTAATTCGTGGGTAGATAATGAAGACTTAGTGGTCATGTGATGAAGAGTCATAGGCGCACGTTATAGTATGTTGTGTGGTTGTTTGAGCCAGGTCATCCTTTTTCCTACTACTAATACAGAGACAGTGCTCAAGTGATTATAACGTATCTTTAAAACTGCGGGTCGCTCGACTGATAACACGTTTCAGACCACTTCCGTCAAGAAGTGTGTCAGTTTGTCAAGAAGTGTGTCAGTTTGTCAACTAACCGGAACATTGACGGAAGTGCGGTTTTGTATTTCAAGCTATTCGTGTGACGATTGGCCACGGCTTATTGGAAGGACCGCCTCCTTTCTGTGTGTGTATCCTAGCCTGCATTCATTAAGCCTCAGCTGCGTGTGATGTTGAATCACGAGGCTGTTTCATCATATGTTTCCATAGGCCACAGTAGCGGCAGTTGTTTATTCACCACGTAATGTAGGCCTATGTAAGGTAAGCGGCTTCGTGTTATGTAGTGTTGATGATGGTGATGATGATGGTGATGATAACGACGACAAGGCCTAAGATAATTATATTATTTTGTTTTTTGTAGTCACGAAACAGTGTAAGTTGATTCCACTTTCATTATTACGAAGGCTTGGATTTTCCGCTCGCTATGTTTGGCATTGAATAGGCCTTTTGTTTTCAATTAGCAGCCGGCTCTTCGGCTATTTAAAAAATGTTCCAATTATAATCGAGGTCGTGCAACTGTGGCTCTGATCGTGTCTATGTTAACGCTACTTTTAATGTGGCCTCGCTTATTGATTGAGATGGGTGCCACACCAGTACATTGGTTCTTTCACAGCTACGTGGGGGAACTTGGGTCAATGGTCCTCGAGATAGGCGAGTTGGGGTCAGGGTCCTAAGTTATGGATCAAAGGTTAAACATGTAGGTAAATTGGGGTCAGGGTCCGTGAATGACCCTAAGTACTGGTCAAATGTGAAATATTGGTCAAGTTATGGGTCAAAGGTTAAACATGTAGGCAAATGTGAAATATTGTTCCTAAGTTATGGGTCAAAGGTCAAACATGTAGGCAAATTGGGGTCAAAGGTCGGGGTGACCCTTGTACTGGTCAAAGTTCGAAAATTGAAGGCAAATTGGGGTCAATGTTCTAGAAGCCGAAAAGGTCCTCTACTTCCTTCGTCTCTATCTCGCGCTGTCTTCCTCCCAACACGTTGACATTATATGTATATAGGGCCTAGTGTCGTATATATTTATATATATAGGCCTACTTCACAGTGCGACCCGGTGGCAGACCGGTAACGCGTCCGCTTACGGAGCGGAAGGTTGCGGGTTCGACTCCGGGTAACGACCTTGGGCAAGTTGTTTACGCACACGGGCCTCTGTCACCAAGCAGTATAATTTGGTACCGGCGTAAGCTGGGAAGTAAACGGCAAGTCCTGGAAAACACTGGCCCCGTGTCCAGAACCTTGGGATTCGTCCATTGCCGGCTCAGGGCCAAGAAAAGGAGATGAGCGCCTTCTCCTACGGGCCTTCGGCCCATGGTGGACTTCACTTATACTTAGCCTACTACTCCACGAGTAATGATGTAGCTATATGGGCTACCTGTATGCCTTGTTGCCAACTTAAACTTGTAGCCTACAGTTATAGGCCTATGTAAATGTAACTATATATGCTCGTTACATGCATCATTCTAATATAATTATGGCTAAATAAGCAAGTATTGATTGTTTAGTTGATTAGTGACGAAGAGAGGACGGACGAGCATTCTAGATCCGTTGTGCCACCATGCACCCAGGGCTGGATTAAGGCATGTTCAACATGTTCGACCAAACAGGGCCCCACCCACTTTAGGGGGCCCCACACATGCGAACAAAATTTTATCCAAAAATTGGTAGGCCTATATTGTGAGGAAATTTCGACGAAACGACTAATAAAAGGTCGTCAGCTATTTTTGCATGGAAAAATCTGTATTTTCTAAAGAAATTTGAACCAAACGACTAAACAAGGTTGTCAGCTAGTTTTGCAGAGGAAATCTGTAAATTCTCAAGAAAAACAAGCAGTCTGCGCTGCAGTAGGCCTATATATGCTTGTAATTATTTCGGCAGGACACGTGTCTAGGATCGATGGAAATGCCTTTGAGTTTGAGGCGATGAGAGGACCTTGAAGTGCCTCTTGATGGTGGGCTTACGATGACCGATCATGTATCACACAGTGATCTCCATGACTGGTCACCGTAATGAGCTCTGCAGCCTCAGGCTGCGTCGGGCAGATCGGAGTGGTAGGCCTACAGTCAGGGAGGGTCCTGCATGCAGTCCCTGAGCACTGCAGCTGTGCTACAATAAAGCATTCTTTCTTTCGTTCTCATGACACGCCTCGACCACTGTAAGCAGCATTAAAAGGTCTTACTTGTGGACCTAACTGACACTAACAACTCCTTGTATTAGAAATTAATAACTAATTGACGCCAACAAGTCTTTAGTTTGCTTTTGAATGGCAGCATATATAAAAAAAAATTGTACAGAGGGGGATTTTGTCCGGGGATGGCGGGGAGGATAATGTCCTACTCAAAATGTGGGGGGATAGTGTCGAAGCTTTTGTCCGGGGTAGAATGATGTCCGGTGGATAATGTGCAGGGGTAATCAATAGCGGCGCCAGGGGGCTATGGGGCTAAGCCGCCCTAAAAGAGCCATCCGATCTAACAACCTAACAATGATCTTCTAACATGTAAAAATGAAAGATTTCCATGACCAGCCTCCTAAAAATGTAAGCATACAAGAAAACCATGAGATTTCGACCAACTGATCAAAAAAGGTCGTCAGAAATTTTGGCGGCTGGAAATGGAAAATTTCATCCGCGGGAATTCAGTCCCCAAAAAACTGAAATCCTGTCGCCGCCACTGGAGATAATGTCTTACCCTCTTTGAAATTACCGCCAAAATAGCTCTAAAAAATTTAAGTTTACCCTAAGACGCACATTTTCTAGATCGGTTATAGCCAGACCACAGAAAAGCAGAAAAAAGCGATCTTGTGATAATTTTGATGCTGGCCTGTGGTTACAATAAACTACCAGCTCTCTTGTAGTAGCCTAAAATGTGGTATTTTTTAAACGACGTTTTTTAAAGACACTCAACGATAAATTTCCCTCCCCAGAAAAATCTAGAGATGTTGTTCACATGTAGCCTATATACGTGCCATTCCCCCAGAAAAGTAGATATGCGACATTCCCTCTGACAAATTCGACAGCTTTATGCATGTGAAGTTTGCTGTCAGTATAGGCTATAGAAGAATTCAACTGCGGAGCATTGAAGTACAAAATGATCATCCGAATTAAAAGCAAAGATATTATAGTCTAAAGTAGACTAGGCCTACATAATTTACTGCATTTCTGGGAAATTTTTACAAAAAGAGAGAAAAAATCATTAGCTTTTTTGGCAAATAGCGCATAGGCTACATATAGGCCTATTCCTCGGAGGACATTTTGTTGGGAAAACTTTTTAAAAAGGTCGTCGTGCATGCACGTTTTCTGGGGAGGGAAAAAGGTCGTACTGCAGACCGGAAATAAGAATATTTATGACCGCGATCCAGACGTAAATAATCTTATTTGAAGTTGTTTCCGGTCTGAATCGAAACTCCTTCTATAGAGGCGATACGCTCTAAACGGCAGTTCTAACTGTTCTATATAACAATGATCTAACAATTGATCTAACAACCTAACAATGATCTTCAACGAGAGGGCAACGGATATATTTAGACATGCTGCATTGCTGCTGCATGATCATTGCTCAGTGGCTTAATTTGCTGTCGTCTTTCATCTCTTCAACCTGGCCGTCGAGAGAGAGGGCAAGAGAGGGCAAGAGAGAGCAAGAGAGGAACAGCGGGCGTCTATCGTCGACGTTGCAGGATATTGGAGTTGTCAGATTAAACACTCAACGTTGCAGGCAATTACCTCCTTCGCCATTCGTCATTTATATCTCCTTAAACCACCCATGTGGCAATTTTAAAGCGGGAACACCCGGGTTGGTCTAGGCCTATCCGTCGGAAAGTCCCTATTCGGTAATATGCACATACATATAATTATATATAACATACATGAAGTTATATATACACATAACATATACAATCACACACACACACACACACACACACACACACACACACACACACACACACACACACACACACACACACACACACACACACACACACACACACACATATATATATATATATATATATATATAGTATGATATATATATATATATATGCATAAGACGCACACACACACACACACACACACACACACACACACACACGCACACACACACATGTAACCAAAAGCATTGTGTGGATCGGCTGCCAATCTATCGACCGAACACCTGCAACCTCGTAGGTCTTCTGGCCTAAGACGCCAGGTGGTGCACATCGCCCTGCTGCGCGTCAGTCACTCATGGCAGTCCATCTAATCCGCCCCTACCCTAATGGGATTCGGTGACTGGCGAGTAAGTAAGACCTACGACCAGTGCGCAATCGGACCGGATACGCTAATAGAACTTAGGGCTGAATGCCTCTACTTGCTAAAAATCAAAACAACAGTTGAGTAACTTAAGGAAGGAAGTAAACGCTTGGCATTTGGCCATCGACGCCTCGAATGTTGCTGCAAATGATTCCGTCTCGATAAGCGTCTAGAACAACAATTAAGACCTTGCATGCAATGATGCAGGCGGATATTACCATCTGTGAAAGTATCCGGATGCCTTAAATTTGCAGTGAATACGTGATTTTTATTTTATGATCCAGTAACTGTAAGTTGCTGTATTCTTCAAAGTATATGCAATGACCACTGGCCCAGTTATATCCACGTGATCTGTAAGAGCGTAATTGGCCGCGTCGTCTCACGCATTTGATCCTGATCATATGGTAACTCGACCCGGACCAAAACGGACTACTCTCACGGACAACCCTTCTAACCCAACGCAGCGCTCGTGAATAAGCCGGTGCCCCGCGCTTGGCTTTCGAGTGGCGCTTTAGAAATTAGGAGATTACGATTACGATTACGGCTCTGCAGTGAAAGAGAACTGCGTGCGGACTGTCGTTCGCTTCCCGAAGGTGGCTTATTTCAGAGATTTAAATCACTGGCCATAGCACGGTCTGTGCACGGGGACCTAAATGACTTGGCGCTCATTCAAGTGAGCAGCAGTGGTGATCGATCTCACGCGATCAATTCGTTGAAAGTGAGCATGGTTGCTATAGGCTTATAATATTATTATAAAAATCCGAGTACATTTAGGCTACATTTAGGCTTGCATGGAAATGCAAGGACGTTGACCAGTTTGGCCATGGCAGAAATTTGGCTTGAGATTTCTATTTCATCTGCACACATGCAAGCCAATTCAGCAGAACACTGGTCGCACACTGTCGTTGGAAAGATGAGGTGAGGGAGAGTGTAATGTTCGTATAACATTATTTGATATGTTTTATTAACATAAGACGACATGATGTGGACACGAGTCTAGTCCGGAAACAACACTCCCCAGACCCTATATCGAAGAGTCCTCGTTCACATATGTTACATCTCCCCTTTTAAAGTAATTATAGTGTGGCTCTATCAAAGTCATTATTCACAGTGTTACAAAAGAGGGTGACTATATCGAAGTCATTATTCGCAGTGTTACAAACAGGGTGACTCTATATCGAAGTCATTATTCACAGTGTTACAAAAAGGGGTGACTATATCGAAGTCATTATTTGCAGTGTTACAAACAGGGTGACTCTATATCGAAGAGTCATTATTCGCATATTTTACATCTCCACTTTACAATAATTAAAGGATTTAGTTCAAATGGTAATCACTAAATCTAACAGGAAGCTTAGAGGTCCTACCACTCCGAGTTTTCACGTTCGAAATAAATCCACTTGTTTCGGTATTTTCCATTGCGGATTGATTATCAGATGATCTTGCCAGTGCTTGGGAATCAGGAGCCGAAGGTTCTATTACTTCGCCTTGATCTTGAACCTGAGCTGCGATATCCTCCATTGGAGGTCTTCTGCCAGGTGGATCTTCTTTGGTTTGTATGAGATCCCTTCTGTTTCGTCTAAGGACAGACCCTTCCTCTGTGTTGACAATATATGAACGAGGGGCAGAGTGCGCTCGACTCACTTCTCCACGTGTCCAAGTTCCATTATGTTGAACACGAACAACATCTCCTTCGTTCAAGGTCGGAAGAGGCCTGGATGTTCGGTCATGATACATTTTCTGTTTTTGCTGTCTAAATACCAAGTCCTTTCTGGCATTCATTACTTTTGGTTTTAGATTTTGACTGAGTGTTGGGAGTTTTGTCTTTAATGATCGGCTCATCAGCAATTGAGCAGGACTAACATCTAGACCTGATAGTGGAGCATTACGGTACTGTAACAGTGCAATATAAGGATCTGTGTTGCTGTCGTGGGCTTTGCGTAACAGCTGTTTAACTGTCTGAATCATGCGTTCTGCTTGACCGTTTGATTGCGGGTATCTTGGGCTGGAGGTTGTAATTTTGAAACCCCAATCCTGTGCAAAAAATTGAAACTGTCTACTGGAGAATGGCATATTATCTGCCATAATTTCTTCGGGTATTCCATGCCTTGCAAATATTTCTTTCAGTTTCACAATAACAGATTCAGACGTTTTATCTTCCAGTAACGCAATTTCCGGATATTTGGAAAAATAATCAACTACAAGAAGATAATCTTTAGCTGCAAACTGAAAAATATCAATTCCAACTTTGGCCCAAGGTCTTTGTGGAACCTCATGTGGCATCATTGGCTCAGACTGTTGCTTTCTTCTGTACACATTACAGATAGAACATCTACCAACCATTTCTTCGATTTCACGAGAAATTCCAGGCCAGTACAGGCAGGATCGTGCCATGGCCTTTGTTTTCTCTATACCCAGATGTCCTTCATGCAACAAGAGCATCATTTCTTTTCTTAGAACTTTGGGCATAATGAGTTTGCTTTCATGAAACAACAACCCATCCAGTTCATAAAGGTCACCAGCTAATGTTTGGAATTTCTTTGCCTCTGTTGAAAGGTCTTTCATGTTCATGGGAAATCCATCCCGGATCCATGTCTTAAGTCGGTGAAGCTCAGGATCTCGCTCAGTCTCAAATCTAACCTGATCCAATCTTTTGTTGCTGGCCGGGAAATCATTGAGTATAGTGTGCACCATCACTTCGATGTCATCATGTAATTCTTGATCTCGTGTGTCAAGACCCTGGTTTGTGGTTGCTCTGGAGAGTGCATCTGCTACATGCATCTGGGTTCCTGGTGTATATTTCAGTTCAATTTCAAATTTCAACAACCTCAACAACATACGCTGCAACCTTGGAGAAGACTTGTAGAGGGGCTTCAACAAGACACTTTCCAATGGCTTGTGATCTGTTAACACGAGAGTCTTTGAACCGTAAATGTAGTGGGAGAATTTTTCACAAGCAAATACAATTGCTAAAAGTTCTTTCTCAATTTGAGCGTATCTTGTTTCAGCATCATTAAGAGCTCGAGATGCATACGCTATAGGATGCCCATTCTGAAGTAGCACCGATCCCAGTCCTGTAGAAGATGCATCTGTCTGAATACAAGTTTTAGCTTTCGGATCAAAGAATTTTAGTACTGGAGCTGAAGCAATTGCCATCTTAAGCTTACAAATTGCCTTTTCATGCTGATCACTCCACATCCATTCCATGTTTCCTTTCAACAACTGTCTCAGTGGCTCAGTGACTGATGAGAAATTTGGTATGAATTTAGAGATGTAGGTGACCATTCCTAGAAAGCGTTGTAAGCTTTTCTTGTCGTTTGGCACTGGCATGTTTAGAATAGCAGTGACTTTGTCTGTATCTGGAGCGACACCTTCACCTGAGATGCGATGCCCTACATACTTAACACTTGAAAGTTTCAGTTGCAACTTGGCTCTGTTGAAACGAACATTGGCTTTTCTGGCTCTTTCTAGAACCTTTCTCAATATTAAATCATGTTGTGTGTCATCCTCGGCAGCAATAATCAAGTCATCGAAAACAATGAAAACACCGTCTATGTCTGCAAAGATCTCAAGACTTCGTTTCTGAAAAACTTCAGGCGCTGAAGTGATTCCAAATGGAAGTCTCCGAAATGAGAATCTTCCAAAAGGAGTATTAAATGTACAGAGCCTACAACTGTCATCGTCCAGCTTCACTTGCCAGAATCCATCCTTCATATCGATAATGCTGAAGACTTTTTTGCCATGAAGCTTTGGAAGAATATCTTCACAGGTCGGAATTGCGAAGTGTTCTCTCTTTATTGCTTTGTTCAAATCTCTTGGATCTAAACACAATCTCAGTGACCCATCTTTCTTTTCCACAATCAGTAGACTGTTTACCCAGTCGGTGGGTTCATCTCTTTTTTTGCAGGCCACCCTCCCTCCTCATATGCCGAGGCTAAGCAAATGAAGAAGTGACACTTTCCCCACTTCAAATTGTTTTTAATTTCCACATTGTAACGGTGGCATTTGAAGTGTTCATATCAATGGCTGCTCTTTTTTGTTCTTCACAAGTTAGCAATTTGGTTAATAAGGTTCAATTCCTACTTAAGAAAAAAGATATATTTAAAGAGTCCTGTTTTATTAGCTATTTCTTTTACTCGCTATGTAAAACTGAAATCGAATCCGCACAATTGTGGTCAAATTTAGAAATTTTGCAAAGTGAAATGGTTCAACGTGTAGTGAGGCATATGTAATTTACCATTGACCTGACGGAAGCTGGGGAATGCTTGCCCACTTGCCGACAAATTTCAACATCACATTGAACATTAATTAATTATTAATATAATCTAATTTATATGCACAGAGCACAGCGGCAAGAGAGTTTCGAACACAAAGTTTTATAGAAGGCGAGTGAGCATGGAAAAGAGATGGGTTTGCTGTTTTAAATATATAGCGGCCCTATAGGGCCTATAGTATTCCCAACTTGGTGATCTGTAAGAGATTTTACGTTCGAATATTTTGCTCAATGGGCAGCAGATGCAACGAATGCATTATGAGCGTAGGGCTGTAGGCTACGGTGTGGGTCAGTGTTTAACTTAGGCTTCCGGGGAGGGGAGTCCCCGCAATTTAAGAGCTGTTTTAAAGATTATAAACGTTTCTTTTCCTTCGGTCTTGAATTAGTCCCTCGCTGGGAGGGTCAGCCACTCGGATCCTCTGTTTTAAAGATATAAACGATTACCAAAAAGGGCAATCAAAATTGAAAGATCAGAATTTCAGAATTTACTGTAGGCTATATCGGGATTTGACTATTCAGTAAATTTCAAATTTTATTAGCATTCTTTAGGCAAAGATGAAGGTCATCAGTAAAATAGAAGACGGTAATTTTTTCGGACAAAGGGGTCGCCGCTGTCCGTCTCGATTAATCTGCCTATCAGTGGTTGCCGCCCACCTGAATGGCCGTTTGTCCTCCCCCCCAGAGACCTAAATTCTACCCCCCACAAAAAAGCAGAGGGACTAGATTCTAGATAAAACACTGCGTGTGGGTCCCACGTGATATGCCGATTTTTAATGATTTTTGTGTTGGCCCTGACCGCATAATTTTGAACCATTGGCATAAGGTAGACTGGCTACTGTAAAAATCGCCCGAGTGATGCCAATAAGAAATCATTTGAGAATAGTCAAGCTAAGCCTACTGGAAAGTGCAAACCTATGGCATCAGTTGGTGAAAGTAAAAAACAGCTGAGGCATTACGAAATTCATGGGCGAAGACCTAGGGCGGACGGGGGCCTGGGGACGGACCCTCTCAATGTTTGTGGTGGGGGGACCGTCCATGCATTTGTCCCCCCCCTCCCACCAGTGTTGGACATGCACATATGATGAATAATACTGGTGACGTTGTAACGTTATAGGCCTAATAAGAGATTTTCGAGCAAATGACGAAACGACTCAGAAAGTTTCAACCAAATGACTAAAAAAGGTCATCAGCTATTTTGGCAGAAAAAAAGGTGTATTTTCCAAAAATTTCGACAACGACTAAAAAAGGTCGTCAGAAAATTTCGTCGATGAAAATGGAAAAATGTCGTCGGTCGGTCGGCGACTCGATCAACCGTCCGCCCAAAATGTCACGCCTCGGCGATTGACCTTCGGCCGCTCGATCGTTCGTCCCACCCAACTTCTAGACCAATCTAAGTCTCTGCCTATGACGAAATCTGATTCTGCGAATGACCATGTCACCCATGTGATAGATTCTAGGTCTATATGGCCTATGTGCAACCGATCTGCGTAAACAAGACCGTAGCCAGGATTTGATTCGGGGGAGGGGTGTTTCTTCAGTTTCCCGTCCGAAAAAACTGATGACCTTTTTCTTTTTTCTTTGTTTATATTTTAGTCATCCGGCCGAAATCTTCAGACAATGCCACAAATTTCCTGTCCGAACAAAGTGATGATCTCTTTTTAGTCGTCCGGCCGAAATCAATTCATTCTATTTTTTTACATTTTTTTCGGGAGGGTGTTACATGGTTTTATTTCGTGGGTTTTACATCATGTAGGCTACTAGTATTAGCATGGGACACATACGGGCATTGACCCAGTTGTCCTTCATGCCTCTCTCCCATATTCTCTTCAATCAGATAAGGTGGTCCAGCTGCTTCAAGATGTTAATGGTATGGGGCAGACCTGCTGACAGGACCGGTTGAAGCTGGGTAACATGACACGAGACAGACTCAGACAGAGAGTGGCGTCGGACTCCTACGGGCACTGTGCCTAGGGATATTGATATAATATATATATATTGATAGGCTACTAGTAAATGCATTCTACTATTATTTTACTTTTTACATTTCGGAGAGGGAGTTCAAACACCCAAAACACCCCCTAGCTACGGCCTTGAGCGTAAATATGGCTCCAACGCGGTTACAAAAAGCAAACTTAATCTCCAACGTATAATCTTTCCTGATCCATTTGACATCGGATGAATTTACTTCCCACCCTCATCGACTATGTATTTTCTAAGCGCATGTGAATTAGCTGCTTCGATCTCGTGACTTCGCCTTTTTCGGCACTCGTCTGTAGAAATCTTTAGATTGCGATTACTCTCAGAAGTTTCAGTGCAATCAAAGAACAGTTCGCTCAGTTGAGTCAGTTCAGCCAGTGTCACGAAATAGAGTATCCCCCGTATTAATTGTATCCCCCCAATTAAAAAATGTCGAAAAACCGCTTCCGCGTGTATTTTGTTTGGCAAATTAATTTCCATCTGCTTTGTTTTGAACAATGGCACTAACAGGTATGTTTATTCCTACTAGATAATTTGTTTTGCCCTGTTTTTAGAGCACTTAAAACATTTAAAACACTTAAGAACACTCAGAGTCACTAAATAAACTCTAGCTACCTTTCTCTGAGCATTGCTTAGGACACTTAAAACAATTAGAGTCACTTTAAATTTTGATTACAGCATAATGTTTTTTATTATGCGCATTTAAAAAAAAGAGATAGAATGGTTTATCCCCACGGATAGTAGGCCCTATAGACCGGTTAATTCCATCCGGATGGATAGATTAATTCATACCCTCGGATAGCTTTCAGGGGGGATACTCCGTTTCGTGTCACCGGCGTCATAAAAATTATATGGTCCTGTAGTATACGAGTGAAATTGAGAGGATGACCTTGCCAAGGAGAAGGAATTTGGGATCAGAACAATCTATTACTATACCGCTAGGCGGCCTACTGCATGTCTAGGCCTATATCCAGTTCAAGACAGTTTTGTCTATGTGAATGCTTTAGGAAATGACCGATTGAGTGCGAAGCTGCATGAAAGAAGACGCGAATCAGGGAAGAACAGGACGAGTCGGACCAAACCAGTGTTGAGTGTTCCAACAGGTCAAGGAGTTTCTTATGATAAGCATGCAGCATCGAATGACTCTATTAAGTTGAACGAGTACAGTTTTTAAAAACTTTTATCCTTTGAGTCAATTATGTGATCGTGAACTGCCAGCATGGTGAACGCGTAGTATTAGGAATAGACGAGTGGTTATAAATTTAAACTGATTTTATATAGGCCTATATATATATATTATATATATCCTATTATATTATAATCTGCCTATGAGTCCAGTCTGTCCAGAGAAGATCGCGTTAAGGTCATAGGCGCAACCACCCTATGGGACCCACGGGACGCGTCTCCCCAACTTTTGAGTGGTCCCCTAACTTTATTATTATGGTCCCCAACTTTTAGGACGGGATTCATTTGGGTCCCCCCCCAACTTTTAGGACGTGATTGCACCTATATGGTTAAGGTTGAATCATGTCAGATCATGTTGCATAGATCTTGGTCCACGACGCGCGTCCAGCGCCGATGCTATCTCGATCCGCTCAGCTGCACAAGCGTAACTTATTGTTTCCCGACTGCAATCAGGCAGCACCATAGCCTCCATAGGCCTTCTCCGTGGCTAGACCTGTGACCTGGAATGGGCTGCCTAGCTCTTCGTCAAATGCATATTCGTCTCTCTGTCTCAGATTTTTTCATTGTTCCTAAGATTTTTTCATTGTTCCGCAGTTAGAGGGGAGCGCTCTTAAGTAGGCAACCTGGGGCGGCAGCTTTGAAGGGGCGCTATATCAAATTGCTTTAGTAAATTATAAATGAATAAATAGATAAATAAATAAATAAATAAGATCTACTTGAGACATGCTAAATTCCATCTTCTCTGGTATTAGGGTATGGGTCCTTTATACGTCGGTAAGTACGGCTACAGCGGATATCCAAAGAATCAGACTATTTACATTTTACAGCATTCATGTATACGGTAATTCTCACACGGGACCTGTATAATTAAATAGCATGATGCATCGTCAGCCATGCAGGTAGGCATACAGAGGCGCATCCAGGGGCCAGTCCGGCCATAGCCTACAATTGATAAATTTGTTCAGGTTGATACAGGCTTAAATCAATGCAGGCAGCGAGAAAAAGTGAGAAAGAAAAACAGAACATGATCCAATGTTTGAATAAGTTTTCAAGCAATGCAGAGAGAGAGAAAATTAGCACATGAATGAAAAAGTCAGCTAGGCTATTTTGGCGGGAAAATGGTATATTTTTCAAGACATTTCGACCAAATGACTAAAAAATGTCATCAGATTTTTCGGGCAAAGATTAACGAAAATTTTTCTGACCCAAGACCAACAATTTTGGTCCCTCTTCGAAAATTTCTGTATCAGCCCCTCACCAGGTATACACATTTGCAGACCCACCAAAAGTTTAGGCTAAGCCTGGGGCTACATTCCGACGCTGTTGTTATAGAGCAGGATATAATATATAGGCTACACACTTTTAGGTCTTGAACGTATAAATAGGAAAAGCACGATTGTGGGATATGTAATAAATTAATAATTATTCATATAAAATAAAGATGAACGATGCAGTGAACGCAGATTTTTCATTGGATGATCGTCTTCGTCTGAGAATAAGAACACTATATTACTCTGTGGATTATGATGCCTTTCATCAACTTCACCTTAAAATTAACCTATTAATCTGCCCGCATGTCTGATTGCGTGTAGGCCTATGCTAGGCTGCGATGGTCACTTGTAACTATATCAACAGGCGGCAGTTACTATAGGCTTACTTCTATGACTATATGGGGCTCTAGTCATATCCGGCGTTGACTAAAGTAGATGACGATGAGTCGACGAACGAACGAACGGATGTTTCGATTTCTGTTGAAATCAAAGCTTAAGGGTGACACGATGTCCAACGCAAACGGAAGTGGGTTGCTCCTCCTCCCCTTCCCCCACAGTTCGAAGCACCTCGATCGTCCGCCCTCATCTGCCCTGCTCCCCTTTCTCCGGTCCTTTCCTGTTTTCTTCTTCACTACGTTCCCCCGTTTCCTGCGCTCTTCTCGCATCCTGTGCTCTCTGCAGTTCTGCTTCTTTTTCAAAGTCTCGAGATCTTCTCGTCTGCCATGACGTCATCTTCCACGTAGTTTAAACGTTAACGACTCGTCGACTCAGAAGATTGGTCGAAAGCATTGAATAACTTTAGTGGGATGAGGCATTCTAAAAGTTCTCAAAGGCACAGGCCATGCCTGCAGTGAGAACTTTTAGAATGCTTCATCCCATTCTCCCTCACGTTCTCCTTCTCCTCTTCCTCCTTCTCCTCTTCCTCCTCCTCTTCCGGCCTTTCCCAACCACCCACACTTTAAATTTTAAGTGGTCAGTACTTACAAATCCTATTGTACACATCCCTATCTCTCTGTTTGCCTGATTGTTTGCTTGCTTGCCTAGCTCTCTAAATCTAGGAGGTCTCAATGGTCGCACGTTTGTCTGTCCGCCTGCTTATGTCTCGCTGACTGCTTCCCTTGCAAATGCGCAATGACCCAATCGCACGCTCGCAATCCGTTGTCTCAACTGCTTGAAAGTTATTTGAAATGTCCCGCCGCCGACGACGCCGCCTCAGATAACGGATATCCGGTCTCAAGGTTGAACAGGAAACAATAAAACGGACGGACGCTGGCACACAGCCGGAAGAAGCGCATCCGCTGGTAGAGAAGGAGGAGCTGTTCACCCGAGGAGAATCCATTGCCTTCGATCTACACTCAACCAGCCTGTCTGTCTGTCTGTCTGTATCGGTCTCTTTGCGGTGCTGTCTGCGTGTCTGCATGTCTCTCACCCTCGCAAACTCACGTTTATTATCGCTAAAGCAAACACCCCAACTGCAAAACCCAAGTGCAAACAGACTTATCGCAATGCCAGGTGGGACATAGAGACATAGGAGCAGAGGTGAGCAGACTCTGAGGCAGACAAGCGTATACGGACAAGGATAATCACACAGTCGAATCTTAGTAACAGATCTGGTCGCTGTTGCGTGCGATTCGCTTGCGTTGGTCGACGATGTGTCACAGTGGGTCAACATCAAACAAGACGCGTTTCATTCGCAATCATTTGCTCAAACTGATCGTCCTCGCAAGAGAACTGATCCATGTGCTGCTGCTGCTGCTGCTGCTGCTGCTGCAACTTTCGGCCACACATGAATGCACCCATGCATCGGTTACGCCAGCAACTGAACCGCCACAAGTTTAAGCAGAAAGGATGTTATAGGATGATAATACGATTTATATGCGCTTACATATCAGGTTATGCCACGGAAAATAAAATTTGTGCGCTTTAAATTATGTTTTTAGAACTACAGTCGATCATACTTTGAGCGTTTTAGATTGACCTAAAAGGCCGAATCTTGCAAACGCGATTTCGCGATTCTGAATGTTGGAAACATGTTGCCCACTATAGTCTATTAGCCTAGGCCATATTGCCATTTTTAACGGAAGGTAGGCTTATAAGTAGCCTACCGTAATTTTCAGCGTCCTTAATTAATTGAACGAAACTAACGCTTATTTTGTTCGTCACTGAAATTAGTCTAAATCATTTTTTTTTATCTGTCAAACAGTAAGTTTTTTGTTACCAATAAACGAATATGGCCTACAGCTACTAGCCTACTATAGGCCTAAAAATGCTACGCAGGATGACTTTGACGAAAAAAAAAACCAAAAACAAATTACACAAACCTCCAGATTTTAGTTGGCTATCGTGATAGGCCTAGTCATCTATCAAGCTATAACTGGTTTCAAAGACTATCGATATATTTACTCACTTGTGAGCAGGGCTGTAACCTACACGAGGGTATATGGCTTATACGCATGTATAGGAATACAGCGTGTACCGGTATACTCATCTAAAAAATTTGGGCATAGTGTAGCCTACTTAGTTCCGTTATAAAAATGGAATAAGCTTACAGCGTGTACAACGGTAGGCTACACAATACACATGGGCAGTGGCGGCGCCAAGGGGCTACGGGGAGCTATAGTCCCAAAAAGTCTAGCTGAGAAAAAAATTCATCAGCTTTTTTGACAGGGAAAATGCATTTTTCATGAACGAGATTTCGATCAAATGACTTTAAAAAGTCGTCAGGTTTGTTGACAGAGGAAAGGCATGTTTTACATGAGATTTCAGTCAGATGACTAAAAAGTCGTCAAAATTTTTGGCGAATGAAAATTTTTCTCTGCGACTCGTCCCCCTCAACGTCTAGATCAAGTCTCCGCCCATGGGCTTCAGCCCCCCCCCCCAAAAAAACAGAAAGTATGGCGCCGCCACTTCACATGGGCCTAACTTTTCTCCAGATAGTGGTGGTGACTATTCCTTTTCAGCTCTGCTCACTGCTCTTTCCTTCTCCCTTCGCTCGACTTCCTCTACGGTCATCCCCTTTGAACCCCTTTCCCAAATAACGATTTAGGATACTTTGGCCGCCACTTGACGTCGCAAAGCAGAACAGTATCGGCCTATATCGCTACATGTTCAATGTTTCCGATGAATTTGATAATTTGACCTTTTACAGAAATTCGATTTTGCAATCAAGGCTTCAACTAAATGGATGTCTTCACCTAATTATGAAATCCAACAACTAAGTAAGGACCGTCTGAGGTAGTGCATGTGTGTGTGTGTGCCGTGTGTGTGTGCGTGTGTGTGTGTGTGTGTGTGTGTGTGTGTGTGTGTGTGTGTGTGTGTGTGTGTGTGGAGTGTGGACAGCGAACACATGCACTAGTAGTGGAAGCCTCTATCAGGGTGCCGCACTTGCGATTTTAACTGCGCATGAATAGCCTATAAGTATAAGCTAAACAGTCAAATGCATTGATGTTAAAAAATATATTTATTTGCAGGAACAAAAAGTGGTGGTGACTATCACCACCACTTTTAAAATTGGTTGTGACAGGACACCACCGTCACAATAGAAAGTTAGGTTACGCCTATGACTCTACATAGCCTAGGCCCTACCTCACAAAGAGTAGCCTAAAGATAAAAAAAGAAGTGGCAAAAAATAAAATGCCGACAAGAAAAACAGCAGAAGATCGTGCTTAGCCTATACATGTTTTGCCAGTTTTAATTATAATTGTGCCGCGGTAGACGCACGACGAGGCCAAAGATCAAACGAAAATCAAATAAGGTGACTAAAGACAGGTCATTAGGAAATTCGACGACTCACGGAACGAAAAAGTCAATTTTTGACCATGAAGATTAGGCCTACTCGCCTTCAAGTTTACAAGAACAGCACTACCATCGAATAGCGAATTCCTATTCTCACTGCAGCAGTCCTATAGGCCTATACCAGAGCTTTTTAGCATGCGGTTTTTAAAAAGCTAAATGTGCAGTTCTAACTTCTAAATGGACCTTTGCAGTTGTAGAAGCACTTCTGTGCAGCAAGAAATAGTAACTAGGCCTAAAGGTTATTGTCTTTCGATTTGGAGCAATTTAGGCCTACCATGGAGGAAGGGAAGGAACGAAGAAAAGACCTGCATTGTAGGCCTACATTCATGGGCGGAGTTTGGTTTCCGTTCTTGGAGGGGCTAACTTATGAGTCTGCGCCATCTTGGGGAGGGGGGCTAAGCCCGGGGAAAAAGATACCATTTACATGGTAAAAAAAACTGAGCCTGGGTCTTTGGGGGGGGACTTAGCCCCCCCCCCTAGCCTCTGATAAACTACGCCCATGTTAACCGCAGACCTCTGAGAACGCATAGGGCCTACACGCACGTACACGCAGACAGACAGACGTACAGACGGACCTACTAACAGAATTCTCTTCACAGGGCTTAAAGTGTGGCTGGACGGTCATGGACGGCGTCTATGCTCTTGTTTTAAAATCTGTACGCCGTCCAGCCACCACTTATTGGCCAACAATGACTGGAAAGGTATACGGGGCGTCCAGGCACCTCCTTTGGAAAGCAAGGGGCGTCCAGGCACTTATTTTTCCACACTTTAAGCACTGCACTGGATAAAATGTAATAGGCCTAATTACAATAGTCGAAACTGTGCCAATTATTGTCAAAACTAAAGCAAAGATCGATGTACACTGCAAAAACTACTACGTTACATGGAACGTACTAAGTAACGTAGTAATACGTTCTATATGCACTGAGTAAGTATACGTTACATTAGCGTAGTGATTTTCTAACGTAGTTCACCTACGTCAGTTATTTGACGTAGCCAACTACGTTCTCCCCCTTTATTTAACGTAGCCAACTACGCTCCTACTCCTTTATTTAACGTAGTTCACTATGTTGGAATCTAACGTAGCCAGTACGCTCCCACCCCTTTATTTAACGTAGTTCAATATGTTAGACTCTAACGTAGCCAGTACGCTACCATCCCTTTATTTAACGTAGTTCAATATGTTAGAATCTAACGTAGCCAGTACGCTATCACCCCTTTATTTAACGTAGTTCAATATGTTAGAATCTAACGTAGCCAGTACGCTCCCACCCCTTTATTTAACGTAGTTCAATATGTTAGAATCTAACGTAGCCAGTACGCTACCATCCCTTTATTTAACGTAGTTCAATATGCTAGAATCTAACGTAGCCAGTACGCTCCCACCCCTTTATTTAACGTAGTTCAATATGTTAGAATCTAAAGTAGTCAGTACGCACCCATCCCTGTATATAACGTAGTTCAATACGTTAGGCATTAGTAAGTAGGCTCTAGCCCCTTTCATTCTTTAGGCACACATTCGTAAAATATATAACACAACAAATATCTCAAGAATTTACCCAGTGCCAAACAAAAGCTGTAAGGGCGCTATATAAATTCATAAAATGAATATATGTATATAATTCGATGTAAAAAAATTAAAATCAATCAATCCATAAACCAAAAAATTACCATCAATCAACCGTTTATTGGCTTAAGAACAAGAGAAATCAGATTAAACTTATAAACAGTAAGTGCAAAAGTAATTTGTTGCTGACGCCCACAAAGGTTAAGAAAATTCGAAAAATGTTGATCTCTCTATTTCCCATGCACAAATTTACACACGGATAAACAATTAGTTATGGTCAATGTGATTAAACAAACTTAACATTATCTGGATCACAAAATAGCCTGCAAGTGCAACTGAAACAACAGCAGAACATTGCAGCATAGTATAGAAAAAACTACAGAAGTGCAAGCACATCATAACATCCATAACTGAAACTTATATAATCCTAAAAGCACAACAATAAATAAATTTAATTTTATGTAAAAAATGTTTAAATTCATCTTTAAAACGAACCATGTGCAGTCTATTTGTTTAGAATGAGGAAGAGCTCCAAAGTGATGAACCTTAGCACTTATTTGAAAATTAACATTGTGCTGGTTCGTGCACCAGGGATTTGATATTAATACAAAAGAACTCTCACTTTTACAGAAATATTTATCAAATAGTGAAGGAAGAAGTCTATAATCATAGCTGTACATGAGTAGTCCAATTTGCTATTATATTTTATAATATCACTCAATTTTAATATATTGTTTTCGTTAAACAATATTTAATTATCAATTAATAAATTTATTAATCATTAATTAATTAAACAAATATGCAGTCCAATCAATATCTAAGCAAGACAGACCAAGCATTCAAAATCCATCAACATTTTCACTACATTAAAACCGCATAATTATATAAATTTCATATACTTTCATATATTTCCAAGATGAATTCGAAATACACCTGCACTTGGTTATTATTTGAGCACGGATAGAAATCACATAGTATTAAAGACAAAACAAATGCAAAAATAACCACATATCACTAAACGTCAATAAACTTAACATCTACTGAGTTCATGAACCTTTGGGAGAAATTTTCAAACTTTAAAATTAAAGAAGTCTTTTTACTCCAAAAAATTCAGAAATGCTAAAGCGTTCAATGAATACACCATATTAAAAAACCTAAAACAGTTAGAAGAGATTATCGATGCCACCCGATTGCCAAGTCATCTTGGTATTAATTCTACTATAAAGTTAAGTACATGGTACCACCTTATTCACAAGTGAAGTACTGTTTTGCATCAGTTAAAAGTGTTCTCCAGAGATCGATAGGGCTTATCCCGTTAAAGTCCCAGTCCGATAACTAGACAGACGAACAGCAGTTGCAACGACGAGTTCAGTTGAGGATGAGAAAGCATCGTTGTTCTGTTAAGAATTATTGAAGCGCTGAGACCGATTCTGATTGTAGGGTAATAAGTCATGGAGCCCTTGTTGCAAAGGGCTGTTGGTATGGCGGTATTGTTGGATGAACTCTGAGCCTTTCCTCTGACTTGAGCAACGATCTGACCTGTTTGAATCAAATGAAAGACAATTTTTATTGAACGTGTCGAATTCAGTGGTTGCACATTCAAAACAAATCAAATATAGCTTATAATGCGAAATAAACCATAAACCAATTCGACAGAACACAAAAATACACTGTAAACAATCTCAACAGCATCACATGAGAAAATCAGGTGGATCATCAAAATGGGTTAACCAGAAAGGAATAGGTTCCGCTTAGCGGAACCTAAGTCAATATCGTAAAACTAGAGATGCAGGAAGGAAATTCATACAGTAGAAAAGCAAGAAGTTCAAGTAACGAATGGGATATGGCATATAATAAAAGACACAGAACACAGATCGTCAGCAATACGCCAAACCAAAAAGAAGAAAATAAAAATTAATAATGTCAATAATTACTAAGATTATAAAGTGACATTAATATTCAAATCAAATGGAACCTATGGTATACAACTATTATTTATTAGCACAGACATTGGGTTTATTTATAACAAAGAAAGGAAACAAAGAGAGAGGAAAGTCTGAGAAGGATTTTTACAAAGAGAGCGGAGGGTAATAAGTAGTATACTATTTCCATAAAATATTTTCATTATACATTGAAATGAAATCAAATCGGTTCATCAATTTAAACTAGTCACTAGTCAGCTATTACAATTAGTTCCTCATTAGCAATATTAAATAGACCTGTGGTCAAAGAAAGTGTTGGAGAGGAACAAATTAGTGCAATTTGCAAGTAATATATTTTTCAAAATTGAGGATGTCATCTATAAACCATTTACACACACACACATATATATACATATGTATAATAAGAACAATATAGGATAATAAGGTACTCGACAGAAGATGCGCAAGAGCATAAGATTGTACACCTTTAAAGTAAACATACTGCATACTATTATTAAGAAAATCAATAAATCAAGCTTTGCTAATTGCTCAAACTTTCGAGGATTCACGGTTATTTGAAAAAGATTATGATTGACCATGTCACAAGCCTACGAGAAGCCAAGAAATCCTTGTGAGAACTGGTCATTGGTCATCGCAATGACTAAGGGTGATTCCGTGTCAATTCAACCAAAATTCCAATCAAAATTGACATGACAGACTCGGATTTACTTGAAATTCAAGCTGCACATATGGGCAATTCCAATTTCAGAAGATTTTTCAGCTGTTAAAAGACCGTGAAAGGGTCAAGGTCAAGAAGGTTTAAGTGCTAAATTGTCAAATATGGTCTCTATTTGAAGCTTGCAGTCATAAACAATCTAATCAACAAGTCCATCAAAAGAGCTGAATAATGAAATCAGGAACACCTTTCTAGCTCTCATACAAGCTGAGATACAAACATCCACAGGAAAGAGGTCGAAGAGGGGTGGGTAAAATTTAGACAACCCATAAATCTCTGAAAATTGTTGGCCCAAAAAATTTATTTTCCGGTTTTTACATGTCTCACATAGACCAACAAGTGAGCCAAATACCATGGTAACCTGAGTTGGTCAATGGTCATGAATGTCAATCATGTTGGTTGAAATGACGTGTAATCACCACCCTTAAGTTAGATTACATGTTCAAGAGAGCCATACATGTACACTGTTGTACAGCGACCCAATTTGAATCCATGCTGTTAACTATAGTTCTTAAGATATTCAGTAACTCTATCAGACATCTGTTTTTCGAGAAGTTTTTTAAAAAAAGATAAAGAAGATACAGATACACGTCGATTGTTATTTAACTTGGCCTGCTCACCTGTTTCATAAATGGGCATAACGTTAACAATTTCTAATTTGGTTGGAGACCTGACCTGGAATAAAATGAACATGATTATTTGCTGATGATCATTGATGCATGCCAGTATGTGAGACAAATATCTGATGCTTTGTAACTTTACCTTAGTGTGACCAGTGTGAAAATTGTGGAAAAATAACTTGGAGTTTGGACTATGATCTAATTGGAATTGGGAGGTGTAAAAAACATACTTTAACATAGGGCTCTAAGAAAGACTAAGGATTGAAACCTCCAATTCCCCGGCAATTCTCACCCTGACTGTGATGGCAATAGGATTTCCATGAAAGTTTTTGGAAGTGTTTTTCAGTCAGGGTGCATATTAGATGCCATCTCAATAATATCAGACAAACAAGACACGATTTTGCCTTACAATAAACCTTTAGAAAGGTGGTCTTAAACTGAAGCGAATGACATTTTATGCATAGAAGTATCCCAAAGGAGAAATGCGTTATTAATGTTGACAGTTTTAGGCTTAGCAATACGTCGCGAAGAGGAGTTATTGTTAAAAAGTTAATATCTTCTACAAAAAGGGGAAAAACCTAAAAATTAATACACCATTTTATTCAGTTTTAAGAGCTCTTTCCAAGGGTATAAATTGAATGGCAGTTAATTATTTTGCACTAAGACTATTTCATGAGAAAACCTGCCATTTTCTGAAGAAAATGCAATTTTTCGTAGCTTTGGCCTACTTATAGGGGTTGAATACAATAATATTTTTCAAAAGTTTTTCCACATTTTTGACCCCATGTCATTGGGCACCTTTTGGTTGAGCTATTTACTTTTCGGAATTCTGATTTTTCTTGTTTTCACTCCACCATAACGAATATCAGTAGAGTCACAGAACACTTTCTTAAACCTCATTATTCTCCAACACCTACATCCTATAATGGCAACAGAAAGATGGAGGGCTTCTACCAGTACCAAGCAAAGGAGCTCCAGCTCTTGCGGCAGTTATGCAGTTGGCACAGTGCAACTGTGCATTCGTATTCCATGACCTTTTCATGTTCATGAAGATGCTCATATAAACAACTAAATCTTGTCTGAGCTGAATGTATTGCTGCTGAATGGCAGATAAATAAGAACAAAAAATGGGACACGATTGTGTATGTTCTGTGCCTTGTGACTGGGAGTCACATGCTTGCATCAACCTCAAGCTTCTGACGAGCGACCTTGGACAAGTTGCTCATCCAGAATTGTCTTTGAGGAAGGAAATGGGAAACCACATCTCATCTCATCTCATCGCAAGTGACTTTAAAGCCATGGCCCTGCCTTCGGGCATAGAACTCATCAATCCTCGTCATCATCAAAGAGAAATGTCACAGCACACAGAAAATATGATATAGACAAGAAATATAAGACAATAAATGACTACTGAGAGAAACTTATGTGGTCACATTATCTCGCATATCAAAATGTGCTCAGTAAAAGAGTCGAATTGACACAGGAATAGTAAATAAAAGAAGGAAACTTGTGAAATCATCTGTATTTCATCCATCATTTTCAGTGAGTATGTGAGACAGCTTTATCACAAGCTCGTATAAAACATTAGAATAGACCAGGAAATGTTTAAAAAAATAAGCAATCTAAGGCACTTATGAGAGACATGCCTAAAGGAAGCCTGAGAGACAGTATTGGGAAAAAGTGTCGTCAACTTCACTTTTTCATAGTCTTGACACATCATGTCAAGAGTCTATTCATTGTCATCACAAGCCAAAGCTACCCATCAACAGCGCATGGTCAGTGAATCATAGCAGGAAATTATATTATAGCATTGTACATGCCATTGTCAACCCTGCAGTACCTCAAAGAAAATTTCCTTGCCAATAATTATAACATGTTTTACTTTCCATTTGCACCAGGAAATATTACTGAGTGTAAAGAGAGTAAAAGTCATTTGCCCTATATGGTTACCAATTCGTTGTCGGACATAATGGCCAATTGGTTAAGAGTGCTTGCCTTATAACACTGAAAATATGGGTTAAAACCGGTCCTGAGACAATTACTGTCTTTATGCACATTGAACAAGTTCTACACTCACAACTGCTCAGCATCATCCACCATCGATAATTGGTTATATAGTGGAACTCAGAACATGGACAATAATAATAATAAATATTAAAATAAAATAAACAGCCAATTTTCATAAAAATACACATGTCCAGGAAAGAAAAAAATACATACAGCTGGAACTGTGGAATGTGAACCATACTTCTACAGTTACACCATCATTGCAGGAACTTGCTGAGGACAGAAGTATCGGACATCAGTGTTCCAGACCAAGCTGAAACATTTTACGAAAAAAGTCTTGATTAATAAGTTACTTTGACAGAATATGCTAATGCAATAAAAACAAACAGAATTCAATATTACAAAATACTTCTTCTCTAAAAGCTCAACAAGATATAAAAAAGAGTAGGACTGGTACTTATTACACAGCTCTCATTCACCGCAAATAACGGTGTGGGTAAAAAATCAGATATTGGTCGTTCGAAGCAGCAAACTTTTCATCAAACACTTAACCACTTATTCAATGGTGTAGGCATGAAATGGTTGGGTTTATCAACAGAGAAGTTGTTGAGAGCAACCGAAGACAGGAGAGGATGGAGAAGAATTGTCTGCAATGCGACCAACCCTCGTGGCGAGGACGTTTGACGGCAAGACAAGGCAGGCATAAAATTATCAAAATTTCCCAGTGTTTTATCACAGACAAAATAAATGCTGGAATATACAACAATAATAATTACTCTGACAAATACTGGATGACCTTCCTCAGACTCTAAAACAGCACAAGACCATGCCTAAATATGTAATGGGCAATCAAAAAAGGTAAGCAAATGTAAACCTCATCAGACAAATTGAGACCAATGCCTTGACTGACGCACACTCTTGTTCCAGGAATTAAGCACAAAACTGCAGTTAATACTAGACTCTCAGAAATGTAAAGCTTAGTATTCAGCAATGAGTTCTGTCCTCAATGGTCGTACCGATATTTTGAAGTTATGGACAGAGGCTGCAAGTTCTTTTTCGAAATGGGACTTAGCTTCATAACACATACACCAGGATGTGACAGTGGACCATATGTGGGGTCGGTGGTATAGTGGTGGCATATTTGTGGGGCGCGGTGGTATAGTGGTGGCGTCGTTGCCTTGAAGCCGTAAGGCTCGAGGTTCGAATCCACCTCAAGTCGCCGCATAGGGACCTTGGGCAAGTCCTTCACTCGCAATTGCTTAGCGCTTCGGCAGTGTCCGCTCTGCAGTCGGGAGCGCTTCTGAGTAAAGAGCTTGAAGGGGCGCTATAACAAGTGCACATACTAACAAGTGCACATACAAATATGTGCCAATAAACCATACTATTTAAAGTGATGTTTAGGCAAAAGTTCTTCATTTGGATGGAAGTATTTGTCATCAGTAATGATGATCAAGAATGAGATAAGTTTACAAGTCAGCATGTGTCGAAGAGAGAACAAGAACATAACTTGTATCAAATAATCGATGAGCCTGAGGAGTTGTCAGTGTTCAATAAACTCAAGCACTCTTTAGCCAACAAGTCGGAGGAATATTCCTCATTAAACACCAAGATAGCTGCCTTCTTTCTAAGCTTCGAAAGGGATATTCACTCATGGTTGACTGTTTTTGTCACTATGCGAGTAAATGACATGAAACAATTACAAATCAATTTCCAAAACAATATGCAAATGCTTATCAAGTAGTGATTGGAGGATAAGTGCCACCCATCAAGGATGTGGTCAACACCACTCTGATGACGCATTCAGTCAACCACACTATGATCAGTGAAATGAAAGACACATAGCTTATTAATAATGCAAAAATTCTTTAAGCCTACAAAAGCTAGATTGTTTATGCCATAAGCTAGTTTTGCGACACATAAATCTGCATGCTTCCATGCGTGCCTTTCAAACTATGAGTTAAGAACTTTGACCTGGGGTCAACTCTGCGAGCTAAACAAAATTTGCGATACAATTGGCAGAAAACTTTCAAAAATATTTTTTCCCCTTTGCAGGTCAAATAAATTGAAACATTTTTAGGTTTGAAGTTGCAAAATACCAACTTCATCCAAGTTAATTACTGTTGGCAGGTGGATCGGTATATCACACAATATTTTTAAAAACTTGATGGAAAGTTTAATTGTTAATCACTGTAACAGTTTTCAGTTTTCAATTGCACCTGGAAGCACTAGTACAACACATTTGCCACTAGTTCTGCAGCTATTCACATGAAACCTTGCAGTTAGACAAGACCAACAAACCCAACCCCACCATGAATATGTGGTGGCTGGGTGTTGGAGATAACCAATATTTGCCATGTCACTAAAAATATCCAGGACAACGGCGGCAACTCTAGAGGGTGGTTGCTGGGTGAGACAGGGTGGAGTGGCAGAATGATGCAAAAAACAGAAATTTCCCAGGTAAATCCGGGTACCGCAGATACTCTTGCATAAAATACAAACATCATTTAAATAAACGTGTTTACACAAATGCCTATACATAATATATATATAATATATGTATGCATGAGCACTTGCTATAGTGCCCCTTCAAGATTCTACTTCGAGGAGCTACCAACTACAACACGGACACTGAATCTGAGTTTCACTCTGAAGCACATGAGGAATTGTGAGGAGTTGCCCAGGGTCTCTACGCGATGGCTTGAGATTCTAATCTGCAACCTTCCGCTACAAGGCACCGAGCATACCCTTGCAACCACCGCACCCCACAATATATATGTTCACACACGTCATATCCCGAAGTTGTTAAACTAAGGGCCGAAAGTGGTTTGAAAAAGAAGCCGGGTCTGAGTTTTAGCGACTTATAAGCAGTCATGTGAAAATGTGACAAAAATTGCTGTATTTAACTAAATGTTGGTGATTGGTATTGAGTTCAACAAATAATACACGAAAATGTAATGAATTCAAAACCTAAATCTGAAAGACTTAAACACACAGCGCCTTCGTGATGTTATTGTAAGGCGCTATATAAATGTTCATATAGATACATACATACATACATACATACATACACGACCCGGCAAAGGAGGTCGTGAAAATCAGTGCTGGTTCGCAGACCCGGACAGACCCGGTTCACTTTCAGCCCTGGTTAAACTGCACAACTCTTATCCACTGCTAACAATTGTGTGAACAGACATCAGATGATAGTCTTTTCAAATACCAGACTCTCAAGCAGTTTGACACTTAACTCAACATTGTAGGTATGAATTGATTAAAATCTCCATTGTATTCATTTCACCACAGACATAATTAATGCAGGAATCCAGAGCAACAATAAGCATCACTTTGCCAAATATTGCATGACTTTCTTCAGACTCCAATACAGCACAACAGCCAGGCCTAAACTGGTGATGACCAATCAAAACACGTGTCTACTTTGTATAGGAAACAAAAGAAATGCAAAAATGGGTATTTACCGCAATGAACACCAGCTGCATCCAAAATTAGCTGCTGGAACCATGAAATGAGGAGCATTCTTCTAGGAACTCCTGGAACTCGTTGAGGAAGATAAATGCATTGGAGATTCAAATGCCAGGTTTCAAATTCCAGGTCAATCTGAATCGATTTCAGAAAAAAAACTTTGTTATTCAGCCATTATGACATTATATGTAAATGCAACAAACGTAGAAGTAAAAATATTAAAGAATTTTTTCTGAAATCTTACTACGATAAAAAAAGTAGGACTGGAATTGAGCAAAAAATCTTGCAATTACAATTACGAGCAAAACACAGTAGACAATATAAATCTAATCAGAACTAAAAAATGCCTATGGCTGTCCGTAGATGCCTATCTGTGTTTGTCCATCTGTCCGTATATACCAGCAGTCCCACACACAAACCTATACACATGCACAGCCAACCACACAAAAATGCACTCCAACTTATACCCCATAGTAGCAGCACTTATTTTAATACAATTTAAAAACGTTGTCCATATAAACAACAAACACAGCTATGGAGCGGTTTGCAAATTTCAGTGATGAAGTGATGGGAGGGCGAAGCAGTGTAATGGAGGATGAGGAGCGTGTTGAACGAGGTGGCTGGATGGTGAACAACTGACGAAGGTAGAACGGCTGGGATGATTGAAGTGTATTGTAAGTGAGTGAGAGGACTTTGTATTCGATGCGTTCAGGTATTTTGAGCCAGTGAAGTGATTTCAGGACAGGAGTGATGTGGTGACGTTAGGGGGTTTTCGTCACTGCACAAACCAAGAGTGCCAACACTTGTTTGCAGTCTCTGTCTTAAGTATTTTAATGGCCATGTTGATTGGCCCCAGAGGTAAAACTTCTCATATAAACTCCAAAGCGACTTTTAATTCTGCTGCATTGTTTTGCCTGTAGATTGGAGAAATTATCTTACATAGCTGTCCACGTGATAATATATGGTTCAAATCCTGAGATTTCGGGTTCAAATCCTGATATTTTGGGCCAATGGTTGCTTTCCGTGAAACCAGGGCAATTGACATTGAGGAAATCCCCATTTCATAAAAAGTAAATTTCTTAACAATAGTCAAACATTAACTGTTTATCAGAATAAGCAACAATAATAGCCTTTACTCCAAGACCATGCTCATGAATTGTCTGAATACACAATTTTGCAGTCATTGACACCTTGGCCATTTCTCAGATATTTGAATTTCATTGCTGTAATAATGAAATTATTAACCTGACATATTCTTTATTTAAAAACCGCATCATCATCTTGCTAAGTGAATCCGCAGTGGCTTAAAGCTACAACGGTAATGTCAAGTTTATTTGATAACAATTATTTGATATGTGACTATTATACATAAATATCCAGTGAAAGTGACCTGAAAATCCATGCTTATGGCTATATAATATTGAAGAACCTTAAGGGCTCCTTTTTTGGCCCACCCTGTAGAAGTAGATCAACATAATGACCATTGAGCAAATTTACCTGGTTGCCACTGTGATAGCAACTACCATATGACATTGAACTAAACATTATAAACAATCTGATTAAAAATGTCCAAGCCCCTTTCATGCGCAAATACTCAACACTTTCTCTGGCACCACTTAGAAAACTGGCAACATATTTTATTATTATCACTGACCAGTTTAACACTTAAACACAGTTGGAAGATTATACCCACAAAATCTATTTTTATGAATGCACTATCAAATGAAAAAAAGTAGGAGCAAGTAAAATTCCAAATGCACTCAATAACGAAGACGTCAAGGTGACATCAAAGTTTCAACCGCTGGAGGGATTAGTAAAACAGGGAAACTTGCTGTATTTCCCAGACTACACAAAACAACTGCATCATAAAACACAAAAGATTAAAAATATACCAAGAAATATCATCAAGGAATCATTGGAAGCGGTTCTAAAAATAGCAGTGCTTTAATGAAGGCTGAGAGAAAGCAAAGGGCTAGACGTGTTAGCAATTTCATTTTCTCACAGCTTTGATCTGTCAGGGCTGAAGGCCAGCACATGTCCTCACTATCCAGTTCTTCCCATTAACAGTGCATGTTTAGTTAATCATAGCTAGAAGTTAGTTGTAGCATTGCACGAGTCAATCCTGCAGGACTTAATTGAAAATTTAATTTTATATCTCTGTAACATGCTTTATAATTATATATAAAAAATTAGCATGTCAGGGAGATTAAAAATATATAACTGTGCAAAAGTGTGCATTTACCATTATCAACACCAGCTCCTGAATAAACTGTTGGACAGCGTGAAGTATGGAATGAAAAGTATACCTCCATAGCTGTTCCCGTAGCAGAAACATCTAGAATAAATCAGGCACATCTGACTATCAGCGTTTCAAATTCGTCTTCAAGCTGAATCAGTCTAAGAAAACAGCTTTGTGTTAATATGCAGCTTCAGTACATTATGCAACTGTAACAAACACAATAATAATACAAACACAACATTCACTGTTACAAAATATTCCTTCTCTAAAAGCTCAGTAACATAAAACTAAATGAAAAGTCTGGTGTTTATAAAAAAATTAATCAATCCTCAACATTGAATTTACCAGCAGATCAATTTGGTATTCATTAAAGAATTTATATAGCGCCTCTTCAAGGAGAGTACTCAGAAGTGACCCGACTTCAACATGGCAAATAAGTAGCTGAACATGGGCAAGCTTGGCTCAAAAGATGGGAAGGTTGGCTCTGAATAAGGGTCGAGTGGCTCTGAATGGTTGGTTCGAAAGAAATGGAAAGAGTGGCTCTGAAGTTGGTAGGTTGACACAAAACATGGCCCGGGTTGGTTCGAGAGGTTGAAAGGGTGGCTTTCAAGATGGGCAGGGTTTGCTCGAAAGATGTAAAGGTTGGTTTCAAGCATGCAGATATAGGTGCATGCACATACAATTATGCACCTGGAATTTCTCTATGGCACAACTTGGTGCCTCAGATGTACATTTTGGCATGACCTTGCACTCCTACAAATTCATTTAATAATAATACTAATACTAAGAATTTTACCAAAGACTTTCGGTGACCATTCAGCGCTTTAACGCTGAGGCCTTCGCAGGATCTTTTGTTGCAAAATAATAATAACAATAATAATAATATACTGACACAGAAATGTTAAAGATGTTCAAATGAAACAGGCCTTAGATGCAGCTCTGAGCTAAACAAAATCTACGATACAACTGGCAGAAACTCTGAGGTAAGAACTTTGAACTGGGGTCATCTTTGCGAGCTAAACAAAATCTACATACCCACATACAAACCTACCCACTCAAAAAAACACCCACAGAGAAACACCCATAAACAGATGCACCCACACACACAATAATGCATTTCAATTATATCGTATAGCAGCCACACTCATTTTAATACAATTTTAAAACATCGCCAATTTAAACACCACTGAAGAGCAGACGAGGTGAGACTCTAGCCTGCAATTATCATTGGCACGAAAGAGTGTCATTGCACAGTTCTACAGCAACTAATCCATGATAAACTTGGTCTAGATAATCAGCGGCTCCAATCAATGGGGCTCCAATCAACTGGTATGCCCTCAAAGAGTGCGGCACAACTGGACAAATAGCCGGAAGAAAAAATGATGCTGCACAGCATTCCTTGCATAAAACCAAACTGTACTTACAGTGCTCATTGGGCATCGAGAAGGTCCTGAGTTTTCACCGGCAGAAAATAGCGGATAACCCATGTGAGTATTCTCATTTGGTATCTCTTCATATACCTGCAAAAATGAAGAAAGATTTGACAAGTGAGGATTTTCATTGATAATAACCAAAGAAAATTCACCCAAAGTACCAGAGAATTGCAGAAGAAATTCAAAGGTACTCATGTCTAAAAAACTGAAGATACCACTGTCATCAAAGACCATGCAACTCATCAACAAAAGAGACACTGATAATTTAGCAATCTTGACTTGGCATGGTGCCATGAGACATGCTTGCAAATATGCAAGCCGAGGAATTCGCGCATACAGGAATCTGATTGAAATCCTTTTCTACTCCCAGGTCACTGAAGCCCTGCGGCTAGCTCTTCGCACAGTAACACAAATAGGCATAGAATATGCAATTACTTAGGGACATGACAGTGCCATCACCCAATTCAACTACAACCAACCGATGATGACCCTGGTTCACAGAAATCAGCTAATTCAACTATTACTGGACAAATAGATGGAAAATGCAAAAAGGATGCTATAACTCCTTTCATAATATCCTACTTAATCATTCATTCTATGGACTTATATAGCGCCCTTCAAGAAATCTTATCGGGCGCTCCGAGCCTAGACATGGCAAAAGACAAAAAGACTTGCGGCATTTATGAAACAAAATTTTATTGGTCAGATGTAATAAATACAACTGTACTTGAAGTGCCGATTAGAAGGTCCAGAGTCTTCACTGGCAGAAAATTCCAGATCACCTAGGTGAGTAATATCAGCTGGCAAACTGAACAAGAAAAACAAAGAGTTGACAAACTTCTAGCAACCATGGTGCTCGGTTAGAACACATGCAGTCTGCACATGTATAGTGCTTGTCCACAAAACACTGCCCTTGATCTATCAATCTTAATCTTCTTGCAGCTTATATGGCAATACATTATGGCTGGCTTCTACCAGAGCTGAGCAAATGAGCTCCAGATTCTGAGGCAGTTCATGCAGTTGGTACGATGAAAATTAAACACACTCCACATAATATATCGGGTTCAAATCCTGAGATTTTTGAGCCATTGGCTGCTTTTAGTGAAACCAGGGCAATTGACATTGAGCCACTCTCCTTTCACAAAAAGTACATTTCTTAACGCTATTCAAGTATTAACTGTTTATCGGAACAAGCAACAATACTAGCCTTTACTCCAAGACCATGCTCATGAAGTGCATGAATACACATTGTTGCAGTCATTGACACCTTGGCCATTTCTCAGATATTTGAATTGCTTTAATAATGAAATTATTAGCCTGGCATATTCTTTATTTACCAACCGCATCATCATCTTGCTAAGTGAAACAGAAGTGGCTTAAAGCTACAATGGTTTCAAGTTTATTTGAAAGCAATTATTTGAGAAGTGACAATTATAATACGTAAATATCTAGTGAACGTGACTTGAAAATCCATGCTTCTGGCTATATAATATTGAAGAACCTTAAGGGCTCCATTTTTGGTCCACCCTGCAGAAGTAGATTACCATAATGACCATTGAGCAAATTTACCTGGTTGCCACTGCGATAGCAAATATCATGACATTGAACTAAACATTATAAACAATCCAGATGATTAAAGACTTTCGGTGACCTTTCAGCGCTTTAACGCTGTGGCCTTCACTGGATCTTTTGTTACAAAATAATAATAATAATAATAATAATAAAAATAATTGTAATATACTGACACAGAAATGTCAAAGATGTTCATATGAAACAGGCATATAGATAAATAAAAATAAATACATACATTGCTAGCAAAACATTTACAACATTCAGCAGGAAAGCAGAACTAGGGTAAAACTGTTGCAAAAGAAGAGCACTTGTTTCTCAACGAAAGAAATAGAGTGTTATTGTTACAGACCAGATAGCGTACCATTGTTACGGATGAGAAAGGGAGACGAAGAGACATTAGTACTGAATGTTTTGAGTATGAGCTCTCACCATTAGAAGAGCACTGCTTCTCAAACATCTGGCCGCTATCATCGTACGCTTGTTCTGTGCGCTTCATCGCCACCATCAAATTCTGGGCAGCTACAAATTAATTCAAAATCATAACGAGTTAGAAGCACAAGCCAATCATATCATCAATATTAATACCATATTATAATCATTATTATAAAAAAAGCTATTTTCACTATTTGTGTAAGTTGACAGAGGCAGAATAATCCATTAAGGCTCTAGGATACAATGCATAAATTGGTTTCAAAGTTCTCGTGTCCATCATATTGCATATTAAAGACTCCTCAAAACTCAAGGCATCAAGGCGTGACTATGATTATAATTATAATCATCATCATTGTTAATATTAATGCAACATTATTATTACTACTATTATTAAAATAATTTATTCAAAGCAACATTTTTACAAGAAAAGTTGATCATCATCATCGTAATCATCATCACGATTAAACACCATCATAGTATATTAAAACATTATCAAGTTGTATTAATTCGTGCCTTATAAATCGCTCTATTCATTCCCAGTCTGTGGCAGCCGCATAGTTCATATCCTGCAATTCAGCAACGAGCCAATGTAAATGTTCACCTATATTTCAATAAAAATATTAACATCTTAGTCACAAAAATCATCACCAATATTACTCAAATACTGAGCATAATTTTTTGTCCATCTTTCACCAAATATCAGTCCTGTAATCATAGACTGAAGGGAAGCAGTGAGGGGAGGAAGTGAGCGAGTGAGGAAGGGATGGACGGAGGGAACAGGAGGTGAGAGGACGGAGTGAGGGAGGGACAGGAAGTGAGGCGACGGGAGGTGAGAGGACGGAGGTGAGAGGAGGATGAGGTGAGGAAGGAGGGAGAGGACGGAGGGAGGAGTGAGAAAACAGGAGGTGATGGGACGGGAGGTGATGGGAGGGAGGGAGGAAGAGAGTGGGAGGCAGGGAGGGGAGGAAGTGAGTGAGGAAGGGATGGACGGAGGGAACAGGAGGTGAACGGTGGAAGATAGGTAGGGGAGTGATTGGAATTGAGGATACAGAAGGTGAGAGGAAGGAGGGAGGAAGTGTGTGAGAAGGAGGGACGGAGGGGGAGGCAGCGAGGAAAGGAGGGGACGGGAGGTGAAGGGACGGAGGTGAGGGGACGGAGTGAGGAAGACTGTGGGAGGCTGGGAGGGGAGGAAGTGAGTGAGGAAGTGAGTGAGCGAGGAAGGATGGAAGAAGAGGACAGGAGTTGAGCGGAGGAAAATAGGTAGGGAGAATGATTGGAGGTGAGGGGACGGGAGGTAAGGGGAAGGAGTGTATGAGAGGGAGGGACGGAGTAAATGAGAGAGGGAAGAGGACGGGAGTTGAAGATACGGAGGTGAGGGGATGGAGGAATATGGAGGGATTGAGGGAGGGAGCGAAGTGAGGGTGGGTAAGTAAGGGATTGTCCGGGAACCCCAGCTGGTATACAATACGTGAATAAAATACATATAACTGTAAAACTTGATTTAAGCATTAATACTTTGACTTACTTTTTGGCCCACTCTGTACATACCAAGAAAGATATGGTGTGCCGAATTCTCGGATGGACTACTGGCACTACTAACATCATAGATGAAAACACGTCCACAAATTCAGATGAATCTGGCAGAAACGCTTTGAATACTGGTCGACCTGCACAATGTAGACACAACGCTTTTTAAAATACAAGCTGATTTGACAGAATAGACATATGAAACAAAACACTTTTAAACATACAGGTGACTCCGTGTCGATTCTACCAAATTTACGACCAAAAGTGACATCAGCGACTCGGATTTACTTGAAATCTGGCACACTTGTTGAGTCACTGCAGACACCTGTAAACTCAAGAAAAAATCTTTTTGCAATTACATGCTGATATAAATGGAGTGTGAAACCCGACCCGCTCGACCTCGCATGATTGAATGCCTGTATCTCAGCTTCCACGAGACCTAGGTGTTCTTGGTGTCAATATTCAGCTCTTTTGTTGACCTATTTGAGTAGATTATTTATAAAGTTCTGTTTAAAAGTGTAACATGAAGGCCATATTTGACTATTTAGCACTCTAACCTTGACCTTGTCCCTTTCTTATATGAAAAATATCCTCTGAAGTAATCAGAAACGGGATCTCTAATGGTTCTCTCGCTATAATTATTTTCTACAATTACGCTTAAACTAAAGTTTAGATGTCATATATTCATCGGGTGATTACAATTTTAGAAAACTGTATATTCAAATTGGCGTAGATATAGATAAAATAATTATAGCAAGAGAATCATATATTCATTCATTCATTCATTTCGAGAATTTATATAGCGCCTTTTCAAGAAATCTACTCAGAGGCGCTCCCAGCCCAGCCACAGCTAAAAATGTAGGATTTGAGATACTTAAAAAATGCAGGGGAATTTAGCCTAGGCATAAGTCGCAGGTTAGTGGGAAGCCATTCCAGATAGCGGGAACCACAACAGAAAATGCTCGGCGCTGTCTGATAGAAGTGCGAGCTCGCGGATCCAAAAGCTCACCAATTGCCGCAGAACGAAGAGCTCGACGGGCTGCAAAGTCCGAGACATGTTGACAAAGGCTAGACAAGTACGATGAAGCACAAGAAAAGGCATCGCCAAACAAGTGCAGCAACTCGGTAGGAGATGCGCTGTAAAATAGGGAGCCAGTGAAGAGTGTCACGCACATAAGCAGAGACGGGGGCATATTTAGGAAAGCGGCCAATGAGGCGAGCAGCCGAACGAAGAACTTGTTCAAGGCGCTCAATTAAAATATATAGATCCCATTCTGATTACCTCAGAGGATGTTCAGTCTACAAGTGTTACTTTGTTTTCACTTTTAAAAAAGACCACAAAAGGGTCAAGGTTAAAGTGCTAAATTGTCAAATATGGTTTGTCAAGCTTGTAAACAGCAACAAATAATCTACTCAAATATGTCATCAAAAGTGCTGAATATTGACCCCCAAAACACCTTTATAGCTCTCATACAAGCCGAGATACAGACTTACAAGGGAACGAGGTCGAGCAGTTGGGGTCAAATTTCGATGACCCGAATCTCGAGAAGTAACTGACTTCAACAAATTTGTTAGCAGCTTTTGGCACGTCTCACGTAGCCCAACAGGTGTACCAAATATCATGGCAGTTGGAGTCAGTCATGTCAATTATGTTGGTTGAATTGACGTGGAATCGCCAATGCATGTCAATTTGACAGAATATGCATATGAAACGAACAAAACATTAGCAATATATAAAAATATTGAAACTGTCAAATCTGTATGCAATAAGAAATGCTTTCAAACAAAATGGAAGATGAAAGAAACAGCAGCAAAAAGAGTTAACTGAATTTCAAATACACTAAAAAAATAATCATGTCTGCAATGGCCGTTATTCACATGAACAAACCAAAAGCATTGAAGTCTCAACGTCTAGTGATGTCGCCACCTTACTTACCTACCTCCACTCACTTCATCCCTCACTCCCTCCCCTCACTCCCTCCGTCCCACCTTTCATTACAGTCCATCTTGACACTGCTAATCACTCTACTCTTGACATCCATACAATCGAAAAAATGTGCCTTAATCGAGTCTCATGCTCTGCAGCATGTCCAACTGGACATATCCTTAAATTTGGTTGACATGTAGCTGGAGACATTACACTGGCAGTAAATTGAACATAGGATCGCTGCTTTGGTTCGGCAATGTCAGCTTGGTATTGCCCCAGACTACCTGCAATGATTCTGTTGTTCCACGAGTATCCAAGGCCACCGCTCCTCCATTGTGCACAGAAGGGAGTGCCCTCGGCACCTGTGCACGAACTGCAATCATGCAGAATAAAGGCTTTTCTGTGGTGGACATGGTTGTATGGAATGGGCTCCCACAGGAGCTGTCTGGTTCCTGGGTCACTTACTGAAGCAATTTTTTAATAAACTCAAAACTGTTTTTGCCAAGCCAGAGCATGGAGCGCTACAGAGTAGTCCCCTTGAAGAAGCACTATATAAATTCTGGAATGAATGAATGAAAAAAGCATTTTTAAATATTCATTGGTCAAATTTCTATAAACCGCATCTCAGCGTACGAGGACTTATAATATGCCTCCTACAGTGCTTTCCTAATCAGAGTGACAGCCCAAAGGAAATTGTAAACTCTTGAAACAGCAAAGGGATGAGTGCAGCCCTGATTAAGGTCTTACTTAGGATTGAGTGTGATGCCATTCCACATAAAAGGGCCCAAACCTTCCTCAGAGAACTAGATCATGTCCATTCATCCACTGACAGAAGACATCGATTCGCAAAGATATTTAGGAGCTTGTCGCTGTTGACTTCCTGAAACTAAGAGCAGTACCTTGTATTAGAAGCAAAAGGCCAGAAGACACTAGAACTTCAGTCACGTAGTTGGAAATGTAATAAAAAATACCAAATATAAATGAGGAAAGAAGATGTCACAATTAGGTGTTGACAACAGTTCAAGAAACATTGTAATAATCTTCAATTTCTAAGGTGCTAATCTGAGGCCTATTCATTTCGAATACAGGGCACCATAACCGAGAAGTTGTCGAGAAAACAATATCCAGTGAAGGGCAGAGGCCGGGAGCCAGAGATAGAATCAGAACTACTAGTCTTCCTGAGGACAAGCAAGCTTAGGTTGAGAATCGAATAGATTAGAGAAGGAATTATTGAAGAGAGCAGGCTTATGTCACATAGTCAGTTTTAAACTCTTGCTCCACAGGTGCCAACCGACAGCATGCATAACACATCTTTCAATGGCTCAAGTCCATTCTTGAAGCGCTGGTGCTATATAAATGTCAGATTACAAATATTCAGAATCCAAGGAAAAACAATAAATAAGTAGGTTATTAGAATGAAAATGAAAGAAAAGTGGAGAAATTCAAAGGAATTTCACTGAAAAATAAAACAAAATTTAAAATCCAACCTCAAACTTGACTATTGTGCATTGGCATGGTGGGGTTTTGCCTGGATGCCCGTCAGGAACAGCTTCAAGTGACATTCACTGTCACTTCAATGACCAAAGAATCTTCTTCTTCGATGACCAAAGCATGCAAAACAAAAATCACTAGTTCAGTTTTATGATAAAAGTCACAGCAGTAAAATGGTAAATCAGTATGGGGGCTTAACTGTAAAGAGTGTTGCTGCAAATCATTGATATCTGGAAAGCAAAATGACAAGTTTCAGGAGGGCAAAAGATAATAATGATTAGAAGCGTTATATGCCTAGTTCATTTGGCTGCAATCCCAAGAGCAATTAGGGTGAGCAGCCTCAAATTATTAGAAGTCAGAAGCTCTTGGTTATTAGCAGCACATTGTCACTAAGAAAAAGGCCAACCAATTTTTTCATGCATTGTCCATGCTATCAGCTTGTGGCCTTTCTGACTTGAAGCTCTTCTATGTGATCCACGGTGCAGGTCTGCTCTAACTATTGTGCATTGGCATGGTGGGGTTTTGCCTGGATGCACGACAGGAACAAATTCCAACATTTTCTTAGAAATTGCTCCGTTTGCGTGATCTACCTCGCAATAACTCATCTTGCCAGCAAATGTGGTAATAAAGTCGGGACTTGACTCTTCTCTGCGATCCTGTGTAACCCAAGTCAAGTTCTGCATGGATTGCGGCAAACGGAATAATCACCATAGACATTATTCCCCCCGGGATAACATCCGCTCCTGCGGTAGGATATTACACCCCGAGTCTATGATATCATTATTAAAAAATCACGCAAAAATATTAGAATAGGCCTATGTTAAGGTGAACATCTATGCATGCGACACTAGTTCAATCTTGTAAGAATAATTTAATGTTTATATTTGTACTAGCTGGGGTACCCGGCGTAGCCCAAGAAATTTCAGGAACCCCTTTCCCCTTCCCTTCCTCCTCCCCTCCTCCTCCCCTCCTCTTCCCTCCTGGGAATTTTAGGATCTCTTTCACCCTACCCCTCCCCTTCTCCTTCTTCCCCTCCCTCCTCCACTCCCCTCTCATCCCCTCCCCACAACCCCCTTCCCCTCCCTCCTCCCCTCCCCACAACTCCTTCCCCTCTGTCCTCCTCCCCTCTGTCCTCCTCCCATCCCTCTTTTCCTCCCCTTCCCTCCTCCCCTCCCGGGAGTTTTAGGATCCCTTTCCCTCTTCCCCCCCTACCCCTTCCTCTTCCCTCCCTCATCCCCTCTCCTCCCCTTCCACAAACCCCTTTCTCTTCCCCTCCCTTCTGTCCTCCTCCCCTCCCCCTCCCTCCCCTTTCCCTCCCGGGAATTTTAGGATTCCTTTCCCCTTCCCTTCTCCCCTTCCTCCCCTCCCTTCCACAAACCCCCTTTCTCTTCCCCTTCCTTCTGTCCTCCTCCCCTCCCCTCCCTCCCCTTTCCCACCCGGGAATTTTAGGATCCCTTTCCCCTTCCCTTCTCCCCTTCCTCCCCTCCCTTCCACAAATCCCCTTCCCCTCTCTCCTCCACTTCCCCTAACCCCATCCCCTCCCTCCCCTCTGAATGTAAGACATAGAAGAGGGTGGGGTGCTTTAGTTCACTGTCAATATAAGCAACTAGCTGGGGTACCCGGCGTTGCCCGGGAAATTTAGGATTCGACCCGCTCCCGGCCACGACCCCACCACTCCACAACCACCCCACTGCACTCCACAACACTCCGACCTCCACTTGTACGCTCCGACCTCCACTTATACGCCACCCGTGAAATTTGAGTTTTCGGGAAAATCTCCTTCCCACCCGCCACCCCCACGTCCTCCACACACCTCTGATGACTCGTTTGATGGATAAGTGTTTTGAGCAGTTGAATGAATAAGGATTGTGAAGGGCAGAAAGAGAAAAAACACAGACAGGCAGGCGAATAGAGGGCAAGACATAAAAGTGGGTGGGAGGCTTTAGGCCAACTCAATATAAACAATGCAACTCATATGGTGCGTTTTCTGTATATTACGAAGACGGACCCGGATGGCTTTACGGAACGGAAAATATTTTCGTGTTGCTAACTTTACCGAGGTAACCATAGCCTGCCCGCGCGACGCCTAAACTGGCTAACCAACCTTTACGACGCCTCGAGAGGGTGAGGCCTGAATCTCTACGAATATCAGCCAGAATCACTAAGTCGAATTTCTAATTGCAACTCAAATTTTTTACACTAAACTTGATTAATCTGTTATCAACATTACCAGGATAATTATTTATTCATTCCTTCCTTCATTCAATGGATTTATATAGCGCTCCTTGAAAAAACTTAAAGGCGCTCCCAGCCCAGCCACGGCGATGTCGTGTGTACACTTAATTTAGCTCTGAATGGTTTTCGAGAGTTCGGCCGCTTTCTATATAACTGTTTTCGGGAAACAGCGGTATTCGATTTGCCGCCAACCCTTAACATAGGGTGACCATACGTCCCGGTTTTCTGGGACATGTCCCGGTTTTTCGTAGTGCGTCCCGGTGTCCCGACGACTTGGGCAAAAGGGCAGAATTGTCCCGGTTTTTAACAAGACAGAAACTTGGATGTTGGAAACGTCAGTTTCATGTAAATGACAGCACAAAGTGTAGTTTTCAACCCAAAAGGAAGTCGTAAACATATACATTTGTCAAATTATATGAAGTATAATAATTTTTATTTACATCGTTATCATAGGTTAGTGATTTCACATGTAGCCCAGATTATAAGAATTATCAAGGCGTAACGAGAAAGTTTTCATAATACAATTTCAGTAGTGGCACTAGGTCGCGTCAGGGTCGTAATGGGAGTTATAGGCAATTAAACTCATATCAGTACTGAATAGTATATCAGTTTCTTTCAGATGGCAACTTAAAATGTTGCCATTCTTACTTTGAAATTTAAAAAAATTCTGATGGTGAGGGCACATACCCTTCCCAAACCTATTTTCCTGTTCGTTTGCCCCTCAGTAACTTTAAATCTTTCTCTGGGCTAGATTACACACTAAGCGCCGATTGAGAGTGTTCTCAATTAAGAATGAGTGCTGCACTCAGTGCACTGATGACTGGAACAGGTTGGAGATTTTTAAACTAAGGTCTCTTGGCCTACTCAGCATTAAATTTAAATGTGATAACACCTGCATCGATATGTTCGAAAAGCGTTCGCATAACAAAACTCAGCTAAAAAAGGCACTCTTCTTAGAAATATCAGTGACTTTGAACTTCGTCAAAGTATGCAGTATTCAATAGGCAACAATTACTATAATTGCTGTTGACTGGAGTATTCTATACGATTAGGCCTTCGTATAGCCTACGCCTGTATATATAGTAAACATATTACAATTGTTCAGTTTTCCCAAAAAGTGTCCCGGTTTTTGATGGCCAGAAAATGGTCACCCTACCTTAACATGAATCTAACGGACCCTCACAACGCAAGCAGACTTGCAAACTATAGCCTTTTATGTCCCAGATTCTATAGCTATGCTAGATTATGCTCAGAACAATAATGAAACAGAAACGCGAAATGCGTATACTTACAACATTTCAATTTCTACGATTAATAGAAGCACGAGGTCCCTTTCACTTGAGACAAAATAATGGCGAAGCTGGCACTCTGCTTCCGATAAAAGACTGGTACCCTGTTTTACCGCAGTTAACAGTAAGCAGCAAATGGCAGCAAGGCTCATCACTGTCAAATAGGCTATATTATTTTATTCCACGTTTTACTCGATAGCGCCTTTATAAAATTATTTTTTAATGTTAGTAGCACAGTGTATGAAAGTTATGTTGTCGAGTTATGTAAATAATGGCACACACTAGGCCTGTGCAGTGAATGAATGCTTGATACACCATATGTAGGCCTAGGCTGGGCCTAAATGTAACCAATTATTTCACTGTCTTATGTCTTTTGGTAATCGTCTTAATGGAAATGCACAGCTATCAAATTTAACCGTAGCCACGATCGATTCTAATTACTGCAGAAGAACTATGCTTTTTTTTATAAAAGGCTAACTATAATTTTGTTATTGACGCTATATGACTTCCAGTCTGTAATGAATGTGATATTCAGTTCTTTGTTTAGCCTAACTCTTAAACTAGACTGCGGCCTAATTTTACAGGCTACAAATAAACATTTTCTGTCTTCCATCTTAGTTCTTTTTAACTCATTAACGAAGTTTGATAAAAAAAAATTATAGAAAAAAGACTTAGGCGTAGGCTCCGAGATGGATGTTTATTGCTGCCATGTCCAATCCCAAGCCATGTTGCTGCTCATGTCATGCCATCTCATGTCACTTCACCTGACAATATATGGCGCAGGCCTATTCATGTAGGCTAATGTAATGTCAGGGCATAGGCCTATGCTGTTTTAAGTTATGCTATTCCACCTATTGCCTGGTCATAATTATTATTATATGTTATGACATGTAATTTAAGCAATGACATGTTATTGTGCACGACGCACAAGGCATATCATGTTATGTTTATCATGCCATGTCATGTCGTTACATATCAAATCTGTCTCGTCACATCACGCTGCGCCATGTCATGTGGCTTTACGTCAAGTCACACCATATTCATTCATTCCTTCCTTCATTCATTCCATTCATTCCATTCATTCCATTCATTCCATTCATTAATTAATTCATTCATTCACTCCTTTCATTCATTCCATTCCATTTCATTCATTCCATTTAATTCATTCATTCATTCATTCATTCATTCATTCATTCATTCATTCATTCATTCATTCATTCATTCATTCATTCATTCATTCATTCATTCATTCATTCATTCCATTCATTCATTCATTCATTCATTCATTCATTCAAGTATTTATATAGGCCAGCGCCTCTCCAAGGAAACTACTCAGAGGCGCTCCCGACTCCAGCACGGCCAAACAAAACAGTTCTTCACTCGTAATTGCTCAGAGCTTGGGCGTGAAACTCCGATTCAGTGTCCGCGCTACAGTAGTCGGGATCGCTTCTGAGAAGTAGGCCTAACCTTGAAGGGGCGCTATAACAAGTGCACATACAAACAAAATAAAGAAAGGTCATGTAATATGAAATATAGGCCAGCCTAATATTAATAAGCCTACCATACGCTACCATACGCAGGACTATATAATTTATAGAGGCCTAGGCCTACTGAAATATTTCGAATAGGCCCATCGTTCAAAATGGGAATATCGCAATCCAGCGATCTTTTTCATTTTGGTCTAGCCTATTAGGCTAACGTGTGTTGACATCAACCACCATTATTTTTTTGCAATAATTTACTACAGGCCTATAGCCTAAATTGACTATAGGGAACGGCAGTGGAAATTTACTGGAAAATATAGGTCATAGGTCAACACGTGCTTAGAGAGTCATGCTTTGTGTTCTGCTTGAAGGTCACTAGCCTATGAATAGCTTGGATGAATAAATTTAACACACATATCAAAGCGTTGAAAATCTAAACTATATTAATCAAATTCAAATTTACTTAATATACTAGTTTAAATTGAATATTTATTAAAAATGTGCACATTTCGGTTTCAAATATTTTTTCATTCATGGATCACTTTTGTGCACCCGATATCGTTATAGCCGGGTGGCCGAATTGGGAGGGCGTTGGCCCTTGGTGCCAGAGGTTGGTGGTTCAAGCCTTGCCTTAGAATAACTTTTTAATTTTTTTACCATTTTTTTAAACCAATGGTTTTCAAAGGCAAGGGTTAATGAGACATTTCATATGATTGTCAATAAATGCTCATCGAAGGTTTCAGTAATAAATCCTTACATATATTAGCTTAACAAAATCATTTCAATTATTAATTATTGATAAAGCCTAATTTTTGAAAATACATCACTAATTCGCTGGCCAATAATTATTATTATTCATTGCAATCGCGAGTTCCTGTTCGTTGGCCTATTATCGTGTGCTGATTTCAACCACCATTCTTTATTTTCTTTTTCAATAATATATTATAGGCTATCCTAAAGCGTCAGCAGCAGTGAAATTGTACTGGGAAAATATAACGAAGGCCTACGTGCTATGTAGCAACGCTTTGTATTGTACATGAATTGTCAACAGATAAATGAATAAAATAAGCATAAATTTCAGTGCACTAGAAAGGTGAACTATATGAACCACATTTGACTTAATATAGGCTTACGAGTTAAAATCAAATATTCATTAAAGAATAATTGTGTGTTTCGGTTTCAAATATTTTTTCATTCATGGATCACTTTTGTGCACCCGATATCGTTATAGCCGGGTGGCCGAATTGGGAGGGCGTTGGCCCTTGGTGTCAGAGGTTGGTGGTTCAAGCCTTGCATTAGAATAAATTTTTAATTTTTTTACCATTTTTTTTAAACCAATGGTTTTCAAAGGCAAGGGTTAATGAGACATTTCATGTGATTGTCAATAAATGCTCCTCGAAGGTTTCAGCAATAAGTCCTTACATTTATTAGCTTAATTAAATCATTTCAATCAGTGGCGTAGCCAGGAATTTTTCATGGGGGTTTTATGGCCGGAAACCCTGTTTTTTGCTATTTTTTCTTACTTAAATGGAAAAATAACCTTAAAAAACCCTTTTTTCTGAGCCAATGGGGGGGGGGGGGGGTTAACCCCCGAACCCCCCTTGCCTACGCCACTGAATTTTCAATTATTAATTATTGACAATGCCAAATTTTGGCAAATACATTATTAATTCGCTGGCTAATAATTATTATACATTGCAATTGAAAGGCCCTGTTCGTTGGCCTATTATCGTGTGTTGATGTCAACCACCATTCTTTATTTTCTTTTTCAATAATATATTATAGGCTATCCTAAAGCGTCAGCAGCAGTGAAATTGTACTGGGAAAATATAACGTACGTGCTATGTAGCAACGCTTTGTACTTAAGTGCACTAGAAAGCTGAACTATATGAACTACATCTGACTTAATATAGGCCTACTAGTTAAAATCGAATATTCATTTAGGAATAATTATGTGTTTCGGTTTCAAATATTTTTTCATTCATGGATCACTTTTGTGCACCCGATATCGTTATAGCCGGGTGGCCGAATTGGGAGGGCGTTGGCCCTTGGTGTCAGAGGTTGGTGGTTCAAGCCTTGCCTTAGAATAAATTTTTAATTTTTTTACCATTTTTTTTTAAACCAATGGTTTTCAAAGGCAAGGGTTAATGAGACATTTCATGTGATTGTCAATAAATGCTCCTCGAAGGTTTCAGCAATAAGTCCTTACATTTATTAGCTTAATTAAATCATTTCAATC
>OX457039.1:37637317-37964817 GCA_949752735.1 Lumbricus terrestris
GAACGAAAATTAATTTTTTTACCATGTAGGCTAATCACCTTCAAGTTTACCAGAACAGCCCTGCTATCGAGCCGCCTAGCTTCCTATTTTCACTGTAGGCCTACCCAGTGGCGTAGCCAGTTATTTTTTCATGGGGGGGCAGTGGGGTGGCAGCTTAAAATGATGGGGTGGCTACCGTTGGCAATTAAAGCGTGCATCGGCATCGGTATATTGTCATAGACTATGTTTTTTTAGATTTTGGATGTATTACAGTATTGGACATAATACGCATGCAAGCTTCACTAGCCTGTCTGTCCCACAGTGCATTATAGTGGCCTGTCTCATTTTCCCATCACCCACCCTATAAGAAGTTGTACAGGAAGTTGTATAAAAAATAAAATAAGTCAGAAATTATATAACATTCTTTAATTCTTTATCACTCGTAAAAGTAAAACAAATGCAGGGACTGGGGGGCAGCTGGGGGCAGGCCTCTCATTTGGGGGGGGGGGGGGGGCGGCTGCCCCCTTGCCCCCCCCCCGTAGTTACGCCACTGGGCCTACCAGAGCTTTTTAGCACGCGGGTTTTGACGAAACGTGCAGTTCTATATTATTATAACTTCTAACTGGATTGATGTGCAGTTGTAAAAGCACTTCTGTGCAGCAAGAAATAGTAGCCTAACTAAATTAAGGTTATTGTCTTCCGATTTGGAGCAATTTAGGCGTAGGCCTACCATGGAGAAGGGAAGGGAACGAAGAAAAGTCATGCATTAATTGTAGGTCAACATTGCTATTTTGTCGCTTTGCTGATGTTGCATTTTACTGCTGATTTCTTTGAACAAACAAGTTTTGAATAGAATTGAGCTGAATTGAATATAGGACAAGACCCATATTGCTGAAATTCGCAGATCTGTCTTGAACACATCATGGAAACACAGCATATCGAACAACTTTCTTCGATTAGCAAAGTCCATTTTAGAATTGTTGACAAATAACTTAAGGGGCCAGATGTTAATTTATATGGAGTTGGGGGTGTACAGACTTTACTACGAGATCCTAAGAAAAATTAAAGGGCTGAACCTCCCACGGCAATTCTCACCCTGGGTGGGAAAGTCTAGAGCCGCCATTATTTAATTTTGCATGTGCGAACATTTCCGTCTTTCATATCGCGTTACATGCGAAAAACTGTATCAGAACTGTTCCAAGGTTTGGACTAAATTACATTCATGGCATTTTACCTCCTTGGGTGGGCTAAGAGCAATTACACACAACTATGGTCGACATTATATATTACTATATAGGACGTGAATTCATATCAACCCGAAATCAGACCAGCTGTAGAAACGATATGCTTTGCAGCATGCAAGGAATTGTTAGCACAGATCTCTTTTTCAGTTAATATGATATGAGAACTAATTTCCTCTTGCATTGCTTCCTGAAACGAACTTTCAATGAAATTTGAACACTTCCTTCAGTGATGCAACTGGACGTCATACATACATACATACATACATACATACATACATACATACATACATACATACATACATACATTCATACATACATACATACAATCATACATACATAAATACATACATACATACATATTATATACATACATAGATATATACATACATTCATACCTACCCACATTGATGCATACATACATACATACATAAATTCATAAATACACACATTGATGCATACATACATACATGCATTCATACATACCCACATTCATGCATACATACATACATACATATTATATACATACATACATATATACATACATTCATACCTACCCACATGCATGCATACATATTACATACATACATAAATTCACAAATGCACACATTCATGCATACATACATACATACATACATACATACATACATATATACATACATACATACATACATACATATATACATACATACATACTTACCCACATACATACATACATACATACATACATACATACATACATACATACATACACACTTTCATGTATACATACATACGTACATGCGTGCGTGCATGCATGCATGTTGCTGCTCCACCTGGCTTCCAGTTCATCGATCATCCGAGGGCAGACGACACCGGTGATGCCGTCCGAGGAGGTTGGGTTGATCGTTTACCACCACAACCAATTGATGGCGAAGAGGATCGAGTTGGCCAGGACCCCATCGACCTTCGAGGCTCTCGCGGTCTCCCTCTACGCGTGGTCCAACTACGCTTCTGGCCATGTACCGTCCTGGTTTCTCCCCTCCTTCGGCAACGTTCTAAGAAGAGCTCGTGACTCTACTGGAACAATTCGTGTTCCACAATGCGCAGCTGGTTCCCACCGGAGATTTCAATCTGCATCTTGAGGACTCGTTAGTCTCGGAATCTATAAAATTTGCCGCGCTCCTACTCCCAGAACAGTTCGAACTTAAAAAACGTATCATGGAACCCAATGAACAAGGTGTCATTGAAAGACAAAATGTGAACTCACTAAAAGTGGTATAACTTTTGTTCTGTTTGAAATATTTTGATGAAATCTGACCATCAGGTGTAAATATGAATTGCCTTTAAGGCTGTAAAATTTGATTTAGAAATTAGTACTTTTGGCCAAGATATTGGCAAAAAACCTTAGGAGGGGTATTTTTATGGCCCACCCTCTATAATCATATAATATACAATCATGCATACGTTGTGTACCTACACATATCATACACACATGCATAACTATGCACACACACACACACATATATATTTACATACATGTAGGGGCGCGGTGGTGTAGTGGTGGCGTCGTTGCCTTGAAGCCGGAAGGTTCGAGGTTCGAATCCACCTCAAGTCGCCGCGTATGGACCTTGGGCAAGTCCTTCACTCACAATTGCTCAGCACTTTGGCGTGAAACTCCGATGCAGTGTCCGCTCTGCAGTCGGGAGCGCCTCGGAGTACAGAGCTTGAAGGGGCGCTATAACAAGTGTGCATACAAACAATACATATAAATAAATAAAAATTATATAACCAAAACATTAATTACTCATCATTTATTCAGCATTTAGAAATGATCATAAATGCAAACAGATGACCATCATATGTAATGAGTGTGAATATGTATTTAAAGAGAAGTTAAATTGAATACTGTCTCAATCATTCTTACATTACAAACGTAAGACGTTGACATAGTTTGCACCAGTTGGTCTCTGTGGTCGCTGTTCTCCACCAGTAATTATCATCTCAGTAAACACTCGTCTTTGGTTGGATGGTCGATCATCTCTCAAAATGCCACACGGCTTTGTCCAAAAGTCGGATGATTGCAAAGCTGAAAGCTGAAAGTCCACTGCAATTCGGTCGTAGAGAGGCTGAGAAGAGACGACGGCGTTCAGATCTGCATCCGTCGTGCTGACCGGGGATGGAGGATGGTCAGGTGGAGGTGGAAGGAACAAGACTGGAGACGACTTCCCAGCATTTCTGCGATATGGCGGTGGACCATCTACAGCAAGTTTTAAGATAACTTCATGCATATATCCACACATTATCATAATTGTAAGTGTAGTTGTAATCGTACATTTAAATAGCGCCCCTTCAAGAGAACTCCTCAGAGGCGCTCCCGACCTGACACCAAACCACAATCAGAGAATGGTTTTATGATCATAGCGTAATGTCTTCCTGTGGTCCACTGAAATTGCTGCTGTTTGATTAAGGTGGATACTGATATATCACTGGAGAATAAAATTTTGTACAAATAAAATGTAATGCAGTACAGTACATAAGTATTCACACTACTTCTTTTGGGTACCATTTAAGATTTTTTCCAACTCAGCCTTAACAAAACAGAAGCTTTTAATTAATGGCATAAGGCACTAATTATTATGACATCGATTTGAATCATAACATGGACATCCAGTGAAAGACTATTCCTCATGGATGGTGCAACAACAGAGAAGGTATATGTTACTGCATGGTACTACAGTGTAAGAAAAGCAACTAATAGTCTACTGCAGCATCCATGTAACGCAGTATATGCAGCTTAACAAGTAAAGTAGCACAACTGTCCAATGTCCATAGTAATCTGGATACCTATTGGTTCACATGATAGCCTTCTGTATGCGCAATATTGGACTGTTATTGGAATTGTTATTGGAATATTATTGTTATTTTAACTTCAATATGGCTAGCAGGACCTTCGGCCCCTTTTGGGTCTCCTGGGTATGCCAAAATGTTTTCTACCCTGATATAATTACGAAATGCTACGAATTGGTTGCCGAATGTTATGCTATGTTATGTTATGTTGTTATTTGAATAAGTGGATACAAATTCACACAAGTGAACCTTGAGCCTGAGGCCAAAATTTACCAAGCAAAGATAAATACCTGACAACATCATAATAACTGATACATAACTAAATGACATCACAATTAAGGATGTTAACCGAGGAAAGGCTAACAACGTCTGAATTTCATAGATAAACAAAAGCATTTATGCGGTTGACATCCTTTCCTCGACAGCCATGACTTTCCGACGTTAAATTTTCTTTAGGTAGAAAGCTTACCTTTTCGATATGGTGCGTCGTCATTTTCTACCGCTTTAACTGACATCCTGACGTCGGATGTTGTCGCAAAGTCTTCGATCTCAAGCACCGGACAAAAAGCACTTGGAAGACCTAAGCCACCAAGAGTGGCACCACTGCTGGACAGCACCACAAAAGTGCCATTAACATAATGTGACTGCGATGAACTGCTCGGCTTATGAACTGATATCGTCGGAGGTGCACTTCGAATTTCACCAGCCAGCTGAACACGTGATTCCTCGTTGAGCCTTAAACCTAAAAGAAAAGCCACGAAGGATGCAAATGTTCAGTCCATGGCCTCGTCTACACAATTCAGTGATGTTTCAATTTAGTTTATTCTTTTCACTCAGCAGCAAATTAGAAGCACAAATCGTAATCAAATTTCAAAATTTGCAGCGTGGACCATGCAGCGTGGACCAAGCAACGTGGACCATGCATACTTACTTACTTACTTTACCTACTTACTTCTATACTTACTTACTTACTTTCTTACTTACTTACTTACTTACTTATTTACTTACTTACTTGGACCATGCAACGTGGACCATTCAGCGTGGACCATGCAGCGTGGACCATGCAGCGTGAACCATGCAGCGTGGACCAAGCAACGTGGACCATGCAGCGTGGACCATGCAACGTGGACCATGCAACGTGGACCATGCAACGTGGACCATGCAGCGTGGACCATGCAGCATGGACCATGCAGCGTGGACCATGCAGCATGGACCATGCAGCGTGGACCATGCAACGTGGACCATTCAGCGTGGACCATGCAACGTGGACCATGCAACGTGGACCATGCAACATGGACCATGCAGCATGGACCATGCAGCGTGAACCATGCAGCGTTGACCATGCAACGTGGACCATGCAACGTGGACCATGCAACGTGGACCATGCAGCGTGGACCATGCATACTTACTTACTTACTTTACCTACTTACTTCTATGCTTACTTACTTACTTTCTTACTAACTTACTTACTAACTTACTTACTTACTTGGACCATGCAGCGTGGACCATGCAGAGTGGACCATGCAACATGGACCATGCAACGTGGACCATGCAACGTGGACCATGCAGCGTGGACCATGCAGCGTGGACCATGCAGCGTGGACCATGCAGCGTGGTCCACGCAACGTGGACCATGCAGCGTGGACCATGCAGCGTGAACCATGCAGCGTTGACCATGCAGCGTGGAACATGCAGCGTGGACCATGCAGCGTGGACCATGCAGCGTGGTCCACGCAACGTGGACCATGCAGCGTGGACCATGCAGCGTGAACCATGCAGCGTGGTCCACGCAACGTGGACCATGCAGCGTGGACCATGCAGGGTGGTCCTTGCAGCATGGACCATGCAGCGTGGACCATGCAGCGTGGACCTGCAGCGTGGACCATGCAGCGTGGACAATGCAGCTTACTTACTTACCTACTTACTTGCTTACTTGATTACTTACTTACTTACCTGCTTACTTACGTGCTTACTTACTTTACCTACTTACCTACCTGCTTACTTACTTATTTACTTACTTACCTACCTACTTACTTACTTACTTACCTACTTACTTTACTTACTTGCTTCACCTACTTACTTACTTACTTGCTTACTTACTTGCTTACTTTACCTACTTACCTACTTTCGTTCTTTCTTACTTACTTACTTACTTAATTACTTACTTGCTTGCTTAGTTACATACCTGCTAACTTGCTTGCTTGCTTTCATACCTACTTACTAACTTACTTACTTACATCCTTACTTTACCTACTTACCTAATGTCCAATTATCCAATTAAGTCTTAAAAAGAAATTTAATGTCTGTAAGGACACATCAGTCCAGCTTGGAGAAATTAGATGCCCACAATCCAGATGACACAATCATTGATTTTGAGAATGTCAAGATCATTCAGTACTCAAGAAAAGTGATTTAGAGAACTAAAGTATATCTCGTGCAAAAGTACATAGAGGCATAGAAAACAGTTGAGAAAAACTCTCCTCATCTTCATAACAACTCAACCCAAGCAGAGGTCTACACAAAATCAGAACTACTCCAGTCTGTGTTCCATGCTGTTTGGAGCATGGAGACTAACTCACGTGTGTCAGCTCAACTCAGCCCAAAGATCAGCCCAACATAACATTGACTCTGAAGTATGTTGCTCAAGTTCTGCTGCATTTCGGTGTATGCCTTCTCTCTGTATACCGTGTCCTTCTCCCTGTGCATCATGCCCCCCTCTCTCTCTCTCTCTCTCTCTGTCTGTCTCTCTCTCTCTGTCTCTGTCTCTGTCTCTCTCTCTCTCTCTCTGTTTCCCTCTCTCTGTTTCCCTCTTTGGGCTGTGCAAGTGCAAGTGGTTGTGCAAGGAATTATTCAGTTCTCATGTTATTCACAAGATGGGGCTAGCATCATAATATTCACCTCTGCCATGTGGCTATATCTGTACTGTAAATGCCATGAACAATATTGTCAGTTTGAGACTATCAATCACTGTTGCATTGCTAATTGAGTTCTAGTTAAGTATTAAGTATGCTATGAAAATATTCATGAATAATAATAATTAAGGAAGAGTGGTAAGGATAGTGTAAGCTGTTAGCCTTTGCTGGTTCCTGTTGCACTGTACTTAGTTGTTCATGATTGAATCAAAGAGTTGAACATGTGCAATAAAAAAATTATAGTTGCATCTGTGTCAACTTAAGTAATTCAAATAAACGAGTTGATTGATTGATTGATTGATTGATTGGATTTGCCCTATTTCTCGTAATCATAATCGTCTCATTCGTAAAATTTAAATTTCTAAAGCACAACTCAAAAGCTTAACACAGGCACAAGCTTATTCACAATTTCACTATAAATGTTGATTTTTATAGTAACAGATATTCGAAATCAAATCACATTTTTCAGAGTTTAACTGCAAATTAAAGTCTAAAAGCCCATTTGCAAGTGCTATTGCTGGAGTCTCTATTTTCGCATGGCCTGTGCACTGGGAGCACCTGTGAACGGTTCACCCTATTATAAGCGTTTTGTAAATGTTTGAACACAATACAATGCAATGCAAAACAATGCCCTGGCATTTAAGAAAACAGGCTTAGCTTTAGCAATATATTTCCATTGAAACTGTTAATTTGAGAAATGTTATGTTGATGGCAATTGAGATGACCAACGTGTCAGACCTCAGTCTGTGGACACCTGCCACGTGTCATACAGCATCTAGAGTTCTCATCTCAGTCTCAGTCCATGACAACACTACACAACAATTCTAGTGGCAAACTTCTATGAAATTGCATAAACAGGTATATTACCCCTATCCTGTCTTTTAACTATCACTGAAGAAAAGTAGATGCAGTAAAGTGAATTGGGAGGGTGCATCATGAAATGCTCAAAAGTTAAACCAATAGATAAAACTTACCGCCAGTGACAACAGCTGGAGAGGTAGCATTCTGCAGATAATTTGATTGATTCGTGGATTGAAAGAATTTGCTAAAGATGTGACAGAAACAACATGTTCAACCAAAACAAGTCGACTAGAATGATTCAACATACACTGATGATCATAATATTTATGCCTCTGGTTATAATAGCATGATTTTATTAACTTTATTATTAAAAAATGCCCAAGACATAAAAGACCTAGGTATAGTCAGAGATTAGAATAATGTTAGAAACGTTCGCAAACAAACAACAGCGCAAAATTGATTCAGTTTTAAATTTTCATCGATACATCAATTAACTCTAATGAAGAACTTATTATTTTACCAATACTCATACCGTCAACAGATTCTATAGTACTATGAGCATGCGATATACAAATTCTTTCAGAATAAAGTTAAACAGAAATATAGAATAACACATGGCTGTGGTTGAAAAAAATTCAGCTGATCAAAGAATGAACAACCATAAAGAATTGAGACATGAGAAATGCGCCAAAACATTTACCTGGATGATTTATATTCTTTGCAACATGTATCTATAACGACAAGACACAATTTTCAGTTTAACTTGTTAAAGATTTACTCATTTTAAAATAAGAAGGAGGCAGGAAACATTAATCTAATCTAATCTAATCTAATCTAATCTAATCTAGGCTAATAATTTCTATGACACTAATGCCGTAAAACTCACAACATCAGTCAATAATGGTCAATACCAAGGGATTGCTACACTGTTTAAAAATGTTTAAGTGGCATTTTATAGAAATTTAAAACTTTTGCAAGGGGATAACTAAACAGTTCTGACACATACAATGGCCCTCTGATCCATTAAGATAAGCTGAATGTAAAGTACAATGAGTAATGTTGTGCTATTACATGTATATTTGTGGTGTCTGCAAGCTTTTAACACTTGAAAATGATGAGTACTGAGGTGATTATTAGAACTATCGACCTTTTGTCAGTATATTGTTGCTGTTGAGTTTCTTTCGTGATCTTTGTTTTCTGTAGATCCAGGCGCCAAAGAGACAGAAACCAAGCCACATGATGCAACCAGTTGCAGCAGTCAGCATCACCACAAACCACGGTGCAGACAGGAAGTTCAGCATCTTCAGGCTAGTTATAGGAGGCTGACCTAAGTCATCCAGAAATCAAAATCAAATAAAGTATCAGTTGCTTTGTGGTGTCATCTCTCAAGCCCGGTAGCTGGCTGTGTGCACTGTCCACTTGGTCCATGAAAAAATAATGGAACTTTACACAAACATAACAGAAATTACAAAAATCGTCACCAATAACTTTCTAAGTGAAACCCAAGCAGCATCATATTACAGTGTCTCACGTAAAAAATAGATCCACTGATTTTCTCAGATTACAATAAATTCTGCGATGACTTCTGTGAACTGAAGTCATGAGCAGTTTTTTAATCAGAGCATAAAAAACAATTTATTTAAGTGCAGAAATAGGAATTTTGGCTCACGGAGTCTGCATTCGAGTGGTTCAGGCAAAAGCAAGTCTGCTCACAGTCTAACTCACTATCATGGAGCAAAAGTGTCTGCTCAATCGGTCCGCTTGACTCAAGAAATTCAACACAGAGCCACTATTTGAGTGCTCGTTTAGCCGCTCATATAAGAGCATCAGAAGGTATCCATATCACCACCATGTTACTGGAGCCGACATCACCGACATTACACCAAAAGCAATCTGAGCAAACTTTTCGAATGAATCAGTAAAATCCATTCAACAATTATCTAGACTAACCAATCCAAATGACTTCACTTGCAACGCTTTCACCAATGTGGTTGAAAGCTGACATTTGCAATTGGTAAGTGACATTTCGTTGCAAGTGATGAATGTAGACATCTTCCATGGTTGAATTGACGAGTATCTCCTTGTTCACTTCCATATCAACACTACGAATGTAAATCTACAAAAGAGAGAGATCATCATCCTGTTGCTCTGATAAAAGATCTTACCAAACCAAACATGTAATGTCATTAGTAATTTCAAGGGCACCACTCTCAGTGATGTTCATTCAGTAGCACTCCCAGTGTGAGAACACTGGGAGAAGGAATCGATTTTAAGGAGACACACACACAAAGAGAGAGACAGACAGACAGCAGACAGAAAGAGACAGAGAGAGAGAGAGAGCGCCCATTAATTTGTTTCTGAGTAGGTCTCATGAAGAGGCACAAGATAAATTCCTGAAACGAATGAATGAAAAAATGATATTCCACCAGTGCTATTAAAAATGTTGGAATTTTCCATGCAATATATATTACATATAGTCACTGTCACTGATGAGGTCATGGCTCAGTCATAAGTCATATTTATATTTCTATATAAAAGTCAGTTAAAGTTATCTCACAAAACTTCATGTAGTAGTTTCTGCAACTGAAACCAACCAAGTTGTTTTAACAGAGAACTGCTGGGTCATTAACTTAAAAATATCATAATGCTTAAAAGGTTACAAACAAGCAGCTCTCAATCAGCTGAAAAACTCCACTCCTCCCTATTCAACATAAAAATACCTTATATCCAAGAAGTCGTCCATTGCAAGTGGCTACATGTGGATGCTCCCAGTGTAGGTAAAGTGTGCTGCTGTTGACCATAGAGGCTACAATGTTTTCTGGTGGCAGTAAAGGCACTACAAACAGAATAAGATCATCGCAGAATTAAAATTAATGGGAAACCATTTCACTACTAATTTCTCCTTTCCTTGATACCTCATAACCAGTGGAAGGAGGTTGTCAGGATAAACAACAAGCACGTCTTAAGCACTGTCACTGAGAATTTAGTGGCACCTAAAATGCAAAAATGATTCTTCGGATTCATTCAGTTCAACACACTTCCAATAAATGATTATGCCATCCAATTTGATTGTATAATCTACAAGACATGGTATTCTACATATGATCCCGATTTACAATTCGATGTGACATAGCATTGCAATTTCTATAATTAGACTCCTCTTCTCCACTGAATTGCATGATAAATTAATTTGAGCATGATGATTGAACATTAATAAACAGAATTAAAGTACGTAGGCCGCTAATTTTTCATGATCACGGGATCATCACGCATGCATTTTAAATATATTGGGAGACAGACTACAAGACTATCTTGCTAAACTTTGTGCAGTATTCATGTAAATATTCATGTTCATGCTATTCATGTAAATATTCATGTACATGTTATTACCATTAATTTGAAATATAGTTTGCAAAACAGTCAAGAAGACCTGCTATTATTACCATCATCAGATGTTCTTATTTTGACGTTGTTGCTCTCCTGTCCCTTGACGCCAACGTGGAAAGGCTGCAATCGAATCTCATACCACATGCATTTCTGTAGATTCGTCAGGGTATAGGAATAGACTGAGTTTCCATGGAGCGTGACGGTGCTGAACTCGGGTAAACGCTGTCGTGACGACGTAACCAACTGCAGATCCTGGTCAATCATCGGCCGAAACTTGATCAACACTCCGTCCACAAAACGGTGGCTACGTCGGACTTCCCAGGCAAGCTTAACGGCTGTTGAGTTGACTCCCTGCGGCTGAAAAAGGCCGATCACCTGACCAGATAGCTTCTCAGCGATAAAGTTTGGGTCGAAGACGTCACCAGCTGCCATGGATTGTTTTGACCTAACTCCTGTTGAAGAAATATCAGCTTTAGTCAATTGAGATGAGCGCAATAAGCATTCAATTTAATTGGATGAAATTCAATTAGTCAAATGCATAATATGATAATAAGCTAATAGATAACAGTCATGGAAGGATGTGAAATCAGTGGAACCAAACAAAACGTCGCCCTATCTATGCAGCAGCAGCATAATAAAAGCATTGTTTTCTAGTGGCAGCAAAGTGGCATTTTAAATCTGATTTTTTGCTTTATATGTGATACAATGGAAAAACAGTCAGTAACAGTAGAGAAAGGCACATCCCTTGCCTCTCCATGTATTTGGACCTCCTCTCCTGAGTTTCTAAACTCTTCTAGTGTTTCACTAGGACTGAAAATCAAACTTTCAAACAAATCTTAGCCTGATTCTACTTTCTACGAATCTGCACCACTATCTAAAACCTGGACACTGCAGACATTTTGATTACACTTTGCATCATCTCCAACTCTCTTGGCCCACTTTCCACATTAATCAGACACTGAATATATCAGACACTGAATGTGTTCAAACTAGAACTGAGAAAGGAATTCAATTTGCCAGACACAATAAATAGGTTAAACTGTGTTGCCAAAGCTAACAACCATATGACATTGGAACTTATGAAGAACACAAAAGGTATTGTCGAGAAGCAACCTCTTGTTTTAATTGGTGCAGATACTGAGCTCGGCAGACCAACTCCATGACTATTCTGAGCACGAACCACAAACAAGTAGAGAGTATCTGAACGAAGGTGTAGCACAGTGTACGTCTGATTATAAATGCTGTCAGGAATAAGTGTCCAAATCTGAAACGAGCACAAAGCAAACACGCAAAGATAAGAACAGAGTGAAACTCCTCAGCCGCAGGTGTCTAACAAGCGAATAATCCAATGAGATGCACAACATTCAACTGATATTTTGTGCCACATCATAAAGTCAGAGAGTAAGTTAAAAAGTATAGCTTTCTGTTCGACTTTTATAAAAAAAAAACACTATTTGAAGAGTGTCTAATAATAATCAAAACTTCGAGTGAAACATAAATTAAAACACTTAACAAGATCAACAAATGCTTTGAAAGAGCAAAGAATTGCATGACACCTTTTATTATTATTATATCTGCATTGATTATTATGTGACATTATCCAATGGTCTAATTGACAGCGATTACAAAAACACATGCATTGGAAGCAGCACTGACGAGCCTTTGCTTGAAGCAGAACTTTATATTAGATGACAACTATAATTGCAATCCTTCACATTTCTACAATGTGACCAGATCATGTTTGTCAATACAATACCATAATTCCTCTTATCTGTTCACAATGGTTTCAATAGAAGTGTTTAATCTTAGAGCAAAGGCCTACAACTTAGAATAGCTTCCTGATGGTTGATCAAGTGTGGTAAATAAACACAAATCTCTAGTAATCCTAAGGGTCTGTTAGAGAGGTTTCTTTAACTCATAAAAACATCCATAACACCATGTGTAATAAGAATAGTTTGTTAGGTTTTGCGATAACTTGCAATGTGGAATAAAATTCAGATTATATACACAGTTATAGGGACCTTGAAGAAATGCACAACAGATTATGTGGTTAACTGCATGAAAATTTTTACACACTTAAGTGTTAGTTAACAAGCAGATTTCACACATACATCGGTAACATCTTGGCCAAAATACTCCAGCGTGAATGCAAAAATTGGTGATGCTCCTTGGTCGCTGTTGGCTCGCCACGTCAGCTGAATACTACTCTCACTGACTTCTCCAGCGGATGGTTTAGATGGAGGACCTGGCAGAACCGATGGCTCTGGAGTTCGATGAAAAACTATGGATGGATTTGAAGGCGTTTCCACCACCAGCGCAGCACTTCTTGCAGTTTCTCCCATGTCGTTCACTGCCTTGCATGTATAGACTCCAGTGTCCATTTTTCGCAGCTCTTTACAGAACCAGATGATGATCCAACATGTCATGATTTATGATTTATGTAGCTCATTTATATATGCTAACTGTACAAAGAAATCAGTTTTGGTGACCTATTAAAGATTTCTGTGTTCTGTGTTCATTCCTTTGTTCATTCCTTTGTTCATTCTATTGTTCATTCCTTTATTGATTTGTTTGATTTGTTTGTAGATTTGTTTGTTGATTTGTTTGCTGATTTGTTTGTTCATTCCTTTGTTCATTCCTCTGTACATTCCTTTGTTCGTTTGTTTGTTCATTTGTTTGTTCATTCGTTTGTTGAACATTTGTTTGGTCCATTCAGTTATCCAGTCAATAACAGCATTAATATCTATTTCCAAAATAATTAATCTGCTGAAATCCTTCAACACTGCTACCTGTGTAAAGGTCCCGAGATTTATATCTGTGAAACAAACCAACACCAGGCTTATGGTATACTTTGCAGCGACATTAGACGGGACGCATGTCCAATGGGATTCATGTGCTATGTGCAGGACCTACATGGGAACATGGATGCTATGTGAGTTCCATGTGGGCAGGCAAGCAGACAGGGCATATTGCTCCTTTTAGATAGCCACTCCGAATCACTCTTAGCGTAGTGTAAGTAAAGCAAAGTGTAAAACTGCTGATGAAAGGAACAAGTATTTTACCTGGGTGGTTAAGTCCTAGGTCTATAAGAAGGTCATAACAAGTACTGGCATATGAATGGGTCCAAATATACCACTCAGGAATGTGCAAATAGGACATCTGGTAAATTCTCAAGTCAGATAAATATGAGACATGGTGATATCATTCATTTGTCATACACATTTATTTTCAGCAAGAAATTAAATCATACATGGCATTGAAATTTAAATATTCATTCTTTAACCAAAGGTAAGGAGAGGTATAATAATTTTCTCAGTAGATAAAAACTGTTCAGAGACAGACAATGATATATATCTAGAATTGCTACAACACTCCCAGTTCTGGCAAGGCAGAAGTAAATTATTTAATGTGTCTTTGTAGGTGTTGAAAAAAAGATTTGTCAGTCAAATTTTTACCGAAAGCTACAGGATGAAGCAAGATTTTGATGGCCTACTGCGAAGTGTCCGTGTCCTGTCAGAAAGCCACAGTGTACGAAACTGACCAAATTCTCAAAATCATCAGATGCCTAGTGATTAGACAGCATAGTTTCATATTATACGTGATAAAATTTAAAAAAATAAAGATACTTGCCAGTGATTTGAAGACTGCCATATTCTGTAAGAAATAACCGATGATCCCTTAGCGAAAGAATTCTCCCATTTTTGTACCACCGTATAACCGGTGGAGGGCTGCCAATGGCGGAGCATGGCAGGATGGCTTCTGTGCCGAGAGGTAGCGTTTGGTTCTGTGGACCGTAACGGATGACGGGTGGCGGATGAATCAACGAATCTAAAGAAGAATCTAAGTAAAGATTCTACATAAATAGATGCAAGACGTGCAAACCAAAAATCTTTTAAAAGGTACTAGAACACTTTGACATTGATTGGATATAGAAATTATGTACGTTTGTTTATTATACTTTGTATGTACACCAAAATGTGGATAGCAATTGGTATATTAAAGAATATTCTTATCTTAGATAATCCAGTGAACATGGGTGCCATCAAAAATTATAACATCAGAACATCATTATAAATGCTTACATACAATACAATACAAACATTGCTGCAGGAAGGGCAAAATACAATATTCATGGTTAAATGTTTTAGCAAGAGCTTGAAAATGCAGAGCAGGAAATTAAGGACATGGTTATTTTTCAGAGAGGTTTATGTGCAAATTTATCAGTTTCTCTTTGTGCATCATCAGTGCTTTAGTGCGAAGAAATTTATTAAAAATCCAAAGAAATTTATTAAAAATTGTATTTAAAAAAAGATATCCATTTTCCAAGGAGAGGGAGCAAGTTCCGCTCGTGCCCCTATGTGTGAGCCAGTGAATAACTTTTTCCAGCAAATTTCAATAAACTGAAGACCAGTAAGTGACTAGGCAATAACCTCATTGTCCAGTGGATTGTTACAACATCATATTTAATGTTCAGCCAACAGATTCCACACTGACAAAACCATGTTCTCAGGACTATTTTTGAAAGATATATACAATGGCTGAACATCACCATAATCCAAAAACTAGAGGCAAGTCTGTCTTGCTTCAACATAACGTCATTGATCATCTTCGTTACTAAATCTTCCAGCTTCAACCTATAGCTGTCTTTAATGCACGTTGGTTTGTCCAAAAGAAGTTCCACAAATAAGCTCAAGTAAGAAGTTGCAATGAGCTTGACCATTTTCAGTAACTCTTGCTTCCTACTCAGCCTAATGCTCTTAAAGATATACAGCATACTCTCTGCAAGTCCGTGTTGGGATCATTTGATATAGCAGTTTGATATAGCACCCATTCAAGGTTGCCTTCTCATGACTGATTAAGATCACACTTGATAATGTGTCTCTTACATTTCTTTCCATAACACATTTTCCCAATCTACCGGAAATCCTCCACTGAATTGCAACCACGCTAACTCTGGATTTTGGTTTCCAATCAATGTTGCTCTGCAGCAACCAACAGAACTTCACCACAATCACAATGTGGATTACTACTCAGCAATGTTGCCTACCATGTCCTTTAATATCAGATCAGATCAGATCAGATTAGATTTGATTAGATCATGCCGCTACACAAATACACACAGATTTCTTCAATGGGAATAATACTTAAGGATTATTTTCTCCTACTTTTATAATTTTATTATTAAATAAAAATTCATCGAAAGCTTTGCTATCTCTAAGACAAACAAAATGTAGGTAGAGTGGTTAATAGTCGAATTAAATAGTTTGGGTTTTGCAAAACAATATGTCCAGAAAAGGTGACGAAACAACAACAACAGCAACAACAACGCTAACCTTTGACTTCAAGTGTAGCCTTAGCAACAGCGCTGCCTGAAACACTGAGCGCCTTGCAGATGTAGTCGCCTGCGTCGTCCCTCTGCGCCGAGTCAATCACGAGAGTTCCATCGTCAGACACAGAGAAACGACCGTGGTCTTGGCTTGGGAACATTAGCACCTAACAACAACAATAACAACAACAGCACTGAGCATAACAATGATCATATTTAGGAATTGGCACAGACCGGTTTGTCATTAATTTTTAGTCATTCACAGTCATTGAACATTGTCTGTGCGTGTGTGTGTGTGTATTATATACACTACATGTATACAGTGTACTATATACAGTGTACTGTATACAGTGTACAATATATTATATATATATATATATAGATAATATACATACAGTGCTATATATTATGTATAGTTGTATACATATATATATGTGTGTGTGTGTGTGTGTGTGTGTGTGTGTGTGTGTGTGTGTGTGTGTGTGTGTGTGTGTGTGTGTGTGTGCATGAGCGTGAGGATGGGTGTGTGTAATTATAATAATTTTACAAGTAATCATACATGTCAACTCATCGTCCTTAAGTGAAGTTAGGTCATCACATTTAGCGAGCACATAGTGTTTGCCATGCTGAAGAAGTTAAGATGTCTTTGGTAATGAAAATTTATATGCTACCAGACTAGCAACATAGTCAATAATATTTTTACATATTTGGTACTAATTTCTTATCATCGTCAACATCGTCGGTGTCGTTGTCGCCGCCGCCAGCACCACCACCACAACCGTCACAACCATCACCATCACCCCCACCACCACCACCACCACAACCATCACAACCATCACAACCGTCACAACCATCACCATCACCATCACCCCCACCACCACAACCACCACCACTTTCAGGAGTAGTGAGTAGAAAACATGTTGGCAGAAAGACAATAGAAAGGTCATGTCAGCATCATCATCATCATCATCATCGTCATTAATAATACATATGACATATTCTGCACCACCTGCTGATTGCTGCTGTGTACATTCGAACATGATGCCAGTACACGGCTGATTCTGCTCCCTAACGTTTTCTCTTCTCCGTCGTTCTTATCACTGTTGGCTGCATAATTAATCATCGTGCTTGGCCAGTCACCTGGCACCGCTAATATGCTGCTGACATCACCACGAATTTAAGCAATGCTCAACCAAAAAACAGCAGCATGTATGTGGAGAAGGAATTGATGTCTACCTGACTTGTTTCCTTATTCCAGAAGACAGCTGGTCTTGGATTTCCCGTCACTTCACACTGGAAGGAAACTCTCTTTCCGAGGCCAACCACACGATCCGCTGGACGAATGATAAAGGAGGGTGATGCTGCATACAGACATTTCATACGATACAATGCATATTATACAGACATTTCATACGATACAATGCATATTATACAGACATTTCATACGATACAATGCATATTATACAGACATTTCATACGATACAATGCATATTATACAGACATTTCATACGATACAATGCATATTATACAGACATTTCATACGATACAATGCATATTATACAGACATTTCATACGATACAATGCATATTATGATAATTTAACAAAAATTTCGGCTATTACAGCAACGATAGTCACATAGTCCAATGCGATTGCATTGATGATAGTTTCTATAGCAACATAAGCAGCATGCTACTTCCAGTAGGCAGCCTATCTGGAGATGGAGTTGAAATACCTGACTACCTTTTTTATGCAGTGTTTGGACAGAACAAACTAACTGGTGATGTCCTGTTTATGCTGTCAAAGTGACTTTACCCAGAGTTAGAGGGGGACAATTTTTGTAGGAAGCAGTTGTAGCTGTAGTGGGTAGAAAACAGGTTGGTGGAAAGACAATAGAAAGGTCATGCAGAAACTGCTACATACATTAAACCCAAGTCAAGAGCTGGTATGGAAACATGTTTCAAGTCAGTTTAGGCAGTCTGAAGTCTTTGCGAGTAACAGTCTAAACCATCTCCAATTCTCCATGTATCATTGAAGTCATCAATCATAAAAAGATATGAAGGACAAAGACTCAAAATCTAAGCAAAAGTCGGAGAGTGAAATTGGTCGAGGTTGATAAATGTCTACCAAGCTAACCATGCATAAAACCAATTTAATCCTGCATAGTAAATATATCTATCATGTGGTACAAACTTCTAAATCTCTTTGTGCACAGTTAAACTACAGAGCTGCTGATGATCAATCATTGTGAATAGTGTTTACATTGTGAATAGTGTTTACATTGTGAATAGTGTTTACATTGTGAATAGTGTTTACATTGTGAATAGTGTTTACATTGTGAATAGTGTTTACATTGTGAATAGTGTTTACATTGTGAATAGTGTTTACATTGTGAATGTGTTTACACTGTGAATAGTGTTTACATTGTGAATAGTGTTTACATTGTGAATAGTGTTTACACTGTGAATAGTGTTCACATTGTGAATAGTGTTCACATTGTGAATAGTGTTTACATTGTGAATAGTGTTTACATTGTGAATAGTGTTTACATTGTGCATTTGTCTGTTTCCTCTTGCACAGCAATTAGCATGAAAAGTTTTAGACAACAAGAGATGAGACAATAGGAGCCAGCGTAAGTGGAACATATAATTAAGTAACTGATGTACAAACACTGTACTGTCAGACTGATTTCGGTTTCCTGCCAACCGATAGAATTCTCCGCTCTGCAGACGTACTTTCCTTCGTCCGACATCTGCACCGGTTCTATTCGCAGAATTCCCTCATCCAAAATCACCGATCTATTTGACAAAAGAAAATGTAACAGAAGTGTCTTTGGAAATGAAATGACAAAAATTAAATTTGAGCCTACACAGCCAATTGTGCAAGAACTAGATAAAAATATAAAACACTTTTTTCATGTTTTACTTTCATTAAATTCAGATTGACTCTTCTATTTCATAGACAAAATATTTTACACTCAATAGCCATCTGAACATGGACATCGACATACCAATTTGATTGATCCTTCTTTGATTTTGTTCTCTTTAACCTTTAGCAACAAGCTGAATTGGTTTCTCAGCCATTTATTTAGTGATATGAAGATGTGCATAACCAAAATAAGACTTGGTCAAGTAGCAAATCAGATGATATTCCTATTATTATATTGTGGGCGATGGTGTAGTTGTGGCGTCGTTGCCTTGGAGCCGGAGGTTTGAGGTTCGAATCCACCTCCAGTTGCTGCGTAGGGACCTTGAGCAAGTTCTTCACTCGCAATTGCTTGAGCACTTCGGCGTGAAACTCCGATGCAGTGTCCGCGCTGTAGTCAGGAGCACCTCTGAGTAGAGAGCTTGAAGGGGCCCTATAGAAATGGAGAAATAAATAAATAAAATAAATAAATCTACATGTATTTCTCACCTGTCATGAGAAATCTGATCAGATAACTTCCTCCAAATGATAGTTGGAGCAGGATCTCCGGTGGCAATACACTTAAGAGAAACACTAGAATTGACATTTGCCACAATTTCTTTCATTTCAGTCACAATTTTGGGCTTCTCTGCAACATTAAACAAAAACCTCCAGGTAAAAAGACATTAAAAAAGTGGATTTCCAATACACACAATAATGCTCACTGTATATAGATGCAGGATTGCAACAATAATCCTAATTATCTCTGGATATCTTTTATTCCCAAAAAACTGAGTCTTGAAATCAGTAGATTTAAAGTTACAATTAGTTAAGTACATATCAGCAAGGAAATCGCAGTCCAGTTAATTCCAAATAAGTAATGAGAGAGATTAGGCAGGAAGAGAGCAGCTATGGTTGATATGGCTGTACTGGAACCGCACCAGTAACAAAGATAAGGAGAGACAGGTCTTAACGAGCATATTTTGATGCAGTCAATTAACAAAATTACAAAACAAACTAAACGAAATAAAATTCCGCTTCATATTACACCCATTATATTGTCAGAAACAGAGACAATTTGAATTTCATACACGTTATTCAACTATATTAAATCATAACCCATTATATTGTCAGAAACAGGGACAATTTGAAATTTCATACATGTTAATCAATTATATTAAAATCATAACCCATTATATTGTCAGAAACAGAGACAATTTGAAATTTCATACATGTTAATCAACTATATTAAAACATAACTCGGTGTTATAATATTATCAGAATCGGTTTGGGACAGTAGATGCTACTCTAAACCACACACATACTGGATACTATAAATTATGGTATACCTGGGTATGGGTTTCATACACACACAGTGTGATTAAATACTCCGGAGTCTTCTGGGACAAATCCTGCTAGAGCTACTACTGATTAAGATTGACAATATTAGAAAGTCACATGAATTAAAGCATAATATGTAGCCTTCTATGCCAACTGCCAAACGAAACGAAGCGAACGAAACCTTTGATTGACAGCCTTGCAGGTTTGCTTTCGCGTTCTCCACCAACGTTGTATGCCACACAGGTGTATAATCCAGCATCATCCTGCCTCAGATCATCGATTCTGAGGCTGCCAGAACTGTTCTCGGAGACTCGTTCATTCATCCGCAGCATCTTTCCATCTTTCTTCCACGTGATTCGAGGTTCTGGTTCACCTCTCGGAGCCTTGCAATCCAGTTCCACTTTGCCACCCGCCAAAGCCACAGCATTCTTGGGGCTAAGCGCAAATTCATAGCCAATTGCTACAAAACAAAAAGAAAATTCGATATAGTCTCTGACCCTGCTGAGGAAAAACTCTATGACTTTTAAAGTAATTGATCCAATTACCCACTATGTATAAAATGGTGACAGCGACACCCACCAAATAAATTTAAAATTGCCTAGGACAACCTCAGTAGTAGCAGTCATCCTGGAAATAGCAATGGCATCATGCACAGTGAAGGTCACAAACAAGAGCTACCTATAAATATTATGATATCTGAGAGTTGGAATCCATGCCAAGACTGTGCCAGACAACAACACACGAATGTTTACCATATCACCAGGGCTGTACTTTGTTCTGTGACATTTTAAGACATAGCTTTCAAGACAATAATGATCATCACAACAGACAGTATAATTAATCAGTATGCTTGTATGGCCACCTGGTACTTTAATATGTTACTGCTATATATGTGCAATTCTGTTCAGCAACGCTGAGCTGAACAGGTAGCTGGAGAAGAAGCCGCAATATCCATTTCAAATTAAATTCTTATCTGCTATACAGGTTCTTGTGAAGATAACAATATAACATCACTGTGCGCCATAGGATTATTTCACCTGTACTACAAAACCTAACAATTTCATCAGGCTGGGCCTGACAGTGCAAAACACATAGATCATAGGAATTGGACATCTGACAGTCTTGTGAAATGCCCTCGAGATTCACAATATCTCAGAAAATATTTTAAATATTGCAGAAAATTATAAAAAAATTCCCTTTGCTAAAGCTTTCACCATGTTGCTAATTAATACCAAGTGAATTCTGGGAAGCTGGAGTGGGAGGCATTATATAGTTGTATATTTATAAAGCACCACTTAAAGAAAATCTCCTCAGAAGAGCTTGTTTGGTTGAGTTGAGTTGGAATGACCTAATAATTCTACCTAAGAAAAGTAATAATAATAATAACAAAAAAAAATAATAATAATAAAATTAGTAACACTAGTAATAATAATAATATATCTAATAATAATAATAATAATAATAATAATAATAATGATAATAATAATAATAATAATTTTAAAAGCAGCAAAATATTTTTAATGCAGCAACAATCTTTCTCTGAATGCATGCTTGCTTTCCTTCACTTATGACTCTGTGCTAAAATGAAATACTTTGAACCCGACAAGACGCATGAAATAAACAAACTGACCAACCATCCATCAAATACAATCTCCGAACATAATGGGTCAAACTGACCTCTTAGCTCCTTCCGGCAGCAACCATTTCAACAAAGCTCACAACTGCCCACTGACATTCAACATCACAGTCATTACACGTTGCTATGACAATCCTTCATTTCAAGCCGAGGCAACCATTTTATGAAATTGATTGACAGAGGGTGAAGTAAAATTCTCCACTTGATTCCTGAGTCTGATCAAAGTCCACATATGAACCACAAAGCGACTGTAATCCGCAGCTGCCACTTTCGGCAGTCGCAATGACAAGTTGATCGTGCTCAACTATTCACCAACGGGAATAGAATTACACCCGAAATATCACACACACCAGACACCAACACACGGCGACAGTGCTGCCCTCGCCATCGCTCTATCAAACAAATATTCGCTAAGCGATGACTTGCATACAGAAGAGATTCCATTTCTTGCAGTGCACGCTGGAAGTGAGTAACATCATGATGACGTCTGTCATAGGAATTACATGAATTTCAAGCGTAAACCACGGGAAATAGCAAACTTCAAAATTATGAAAAACAAGAATGAATATGAATGAAAGAACATTTATTTGCATTAATTGTCAATAATGAGCAAATTCTCTTATTCCAAACATCAGAATTGCATTTGAGCTTTATAAAGCACGATGCAAGATCAGAGGTGCTCCCAACCCCAGCCAATGTCTTCCCAGGCAAAGAGAGAGGTTTTCAGATGGTTGCGGAACTGGTAAAAGGAAACAGAAAAATAGTCAGACCTGAGAGAACCAGTTCCAGCTAGTAGGGCCCACAATAACAAAACTCCTACACTGGGCCATAGAAGTACACACATGCGATACAACCAAGAGACCATGGGCCTAGAACCTAGTCAAGCAACAATTGTGCAGAGAAGAGACTGGAGTACAGTGGGCCCTAGGATGGTGTGTAAATGAACAAGCAGAGTTTCACATGGGTAAGCAGACCTTGAACTGGAAACAGACAATAGAGAAGATATCATCGCTACCATATCATTCTCGCCATCCTCATTGCTGATGCCACCACTACTGCCATTGCAATAGTTGTCAATCCTTTGAAGCCAAATCTGAAACCCAGCCATCCGGAACAATCCACAACTGCCGCTGCTGCTGCACATGCAGACACAGCTGACTGATTTGATCAATTCGAACAGGATGGGACATGACGTTACGCTCATTGTTATTTGTGAATCTCCGTTTCAAACCGAAAACCGGCCACAGAACGAACCAGCCGAGAGCCGCTACCGGATCAGTCGTCTCATTCATCACAAAACCCGAGGAATGATTATGCCGGTGGTATCTGGCGCATTGTGGCGCCATTTTCATGTGAGAATCCTCAACAACACAGCCACCGGAATTCAGTTCCACAAAATCATGATCACCTGCCATTGAGATAAAAATCAACGACCTGACAAATCGCTTTTGTCCTGTAACTCTGCACTTCATTTGCATTTCAAATGCTGGTCCATGGCAGAAAGCCTCAAAGCCTTCGCCAGCTGCTTATCATTCTTTGTTATCGTTCTACTATCCAGCATAATGCCGTATTAACCCCACGCCAATAAAACAAATAACAGATGCATATGTCACCACAACATAACTCAAATAAATTCGAATAATCAGCAAGTTGGTCATAAAGGCACACCACAATACACTAACAACATTGGCGCCAGAGAAAGTTCACAAAAGCTTTCATTTGGTACAAATTCATTAACCGGTACAAACCAGCAACTAATCATTAACTAACTACAATTTTTATCTTTACAATTTACTGATTATAGCTAATTATGCACATCATCATTATTGTTAACTTTGGGTGCATTGTCTGGAAATGACAATGGACCTGGAATTGATCTTCACTCAGCATGCATGAAGGCAGTATATGATAAACATGCTTTTATCATCTGCACCCATTTGCACCATAATTATTATTATAAGACTCATTTCCTACCAAAACTGCATCTCTAAAGCATGCATTCATTTGGTCACGAAGGTGGATTGTGGTAAGGATATAATTAAGTGGCTCTGTATCTTTCTCAGATTAATCAACTGCAACCCACTTTAAATGTTGCAGCTCAGCTAATTGGTGGGATTCCAAAGATTAGTCGTATATCTAGGATTAAAGCTGCATCATGCTGTCCAGCCAAAGATGCATTGAACTTAAGATCCCTTTTACACTGATGTGTGGAATCTAACTGGCTTGCCATTTTTGCATTCAATCTTAGGCAGCTATGCATGTCACTGTCATCTTTACCAGGCAGTGGAGATCTTTTGCTCTGTAGCACGGGATCGCCTGGATGTTGTTCCATCGTACACAGTTCCACAATAAAGCACGGAAGCTGTGCTCCGGCCCTCATTCACAATGGAACCGGATTCCATGGAAAATGTGACATGAGCTGCTTCTTCTTCTTTCTTAGCATTTCTTTCACAGGTGAATGAGAAATATTCTATGCAATCATTGTCTTGCATTGTCTTGCATTGTCATGTAGGTGATGAGATTTCTTGAAGAGGCAACTTATATAAAGATGCATTTACAAAAGGGTCCAGATGCACAAACAAGGTTGACCAAATTGCTTTTCACTTTCAGCCAACGTCTGTTCCAGCTATTTTTTTAGTTAAGCAGACGAGATTAAATACTGTGCTGCAAAGCATTAATTCTAGAGAGAGAGACTTGGTAAATTTTTTGCACTACAGATGGCAATATTAAATCTGAGAGTTTGCAGTAAGAAACCTAAACAATTAGGAATCAAATCCTATAATACACTCACATAAAATTATTTATATCAATCAAATGCTGCACACGATCTGAACATGTATATATAAAACGGTAATAGTTCTATAATGACTCGGTAGATAACGTTGCAGCGTTGTTATCTTTAATAAATCCAACTTCTAGTTTGCCGAGAATCCTTTTAATCGATCCAGCTTCTGTTTAGGCAAGAATTTGTTCGATAAATCCCGCTTCTATTTCGTCAGCAAATATTTTTCATCCATTTTTCATTGAAAATTATTGTTCATCAATCCAGCTTCAATTTCAGCAGAATGACTGCACTAACCCTAAAACTAATTCTAACCGACCCTCACGACGCCTAACCTGAGCCCTAACCGACCCTCACGCGCTAAATCCCGCTTCTATTTCGTGAGGAAATATTTTTCATCGAATTTATAAAAAAAGGTACCGTACTTGCTACCGAGTCATTATAGAACGATACCATATAAAACCTTTGCAACATTAGCTACATGTAATGTTAGGCTGCATTCTGCCAGCCTGAAGTTTTGAATAAACGAAAATTGAATTGAATGCAATAAACGGATCCATACAATCTACAGACTTTCCTCAACAATAAATTCCAATTTCCAATAAATACTGAGATTCAATGGTGAAACGTTGCCGGAATACTTTAGATTCACAGCTGAGCATCCATCAGAATTTTCAAGAAAGATGACAAGGTTTCTTCGGATATAATCAGATTATTGGACGAATGAGGAGAGAGAACCAGAGGGGATCCTCCTCTTCCTCCTCCTCCTCCTCCTCCTCCTTCTCCTCCTCTCCTTCCTCCTCCTCCTCCTCCTCCTCCTCCTCCACCTTCTCCATCTCTCTGGATCGCAAGCATAAGAAAAGGTGAACACCCGCTAGAATAACGATCGCCATTCTACCAACGCTCGTTCTGGACTCGGACGACCGCGTCGTCTCTTGGAAGAGGTCCGACATTAATCGAGATGCTGAATTGGGATGAAATGTGGGCGAGGCAAAAAGGTCAATCTGCATCGGATGAAGAATGTATTACAAGCGAACGATGATGATGGCCTATAAATTGAATCTACCTCTGACGGACGAAGAATTCAAAGCCAAAGCACGACATATGGACGTGATCTAATTTAACTGACTCCATCGTCGTCTTCGTCTTCTTCTTCTTCATCGTATGGTCAAATCAATATCATCTCCCAAAGGAGCAGAACACGCCACGTTGAATTGCATACATGTTCAAACATTGCTCTCGTCGGTGAAACTGCTGCTACGCCTATTGGTGGTCTATGAAGATTAATACCTGCACACCTGATGATATGCCAACGCTAAAGTGACGTTTTTATTAGAGTGGATTTGATTTGATTAAAAAATAATTAAACTAATCTGGTGATGGCTTCGTCTTACAGTGTGGCCATCGGTTGATGTCTTGTGCATTAGACACCAGTGGTCACCAAACGCAATGACAATGCATACGGCACGTAATTCCACAGCGATGGTGATCTGCTGTGAAGATTGGGAGAACAAGAGCAAAGCGATATCTGAGGGAACACTACAGTGGAGTTTGTAGGAAAGCCCCTGGTCTATTCAAGAGACCTAGTCCCCTCTTGAAGTGCTTACAGAACATTTATAGTTGTCCACAGTTATCCACAAAGAGCATGCTACATTTTAGAGACATGTTAGAAAAACACTTTATTTTAGGAATCGAACAACACACTGATTGATTTCATTTTTTTCATCTGACAGTATATACGGTCAGTGTGCTCATTTCATTACTGATTTGACATCAGTACTTAGTATCAAATGGAAAGCAAATGTATGAAAAATAAGCAAAGATGCTAGATTTACCTTAGGGCAAAAAAATTAAATAAATTTTAAAAAATAAAATAATAATAATAGTCATAGTAACACAAACATGCATACATAGTTTTACATACATGCATACAAACATGCATGCATACATAAAACCATAGTTGTAAAAAACTTTTTTTCCGTTTTTTATTCTCTCCCAAAAAACGTCGTTTTTTTCGTTTTTTATTTTTCCCATCGTTTTTTATTTTTCTTTAACATTATTTATTCATTTACTTTCTGTTATTATTTTCCTTAATTTTAATTTTTTCTGATATTCCATATGTTTTCCGCCAATACTCTCAAGGATTCAGCTAACTAAAGTAATTATTTCATCGTTTACATCATCATTTAAGAGATAGCCTGCGTGTAGTAGGTTCCTAATCAATGTTTTCAAGGTTAAAATGCGGTTTTAGGTGTAGCAAAATCAAATTATTTACCGTTTTCGTTTTTTATCGTTTTTTGGTCGTTTTTTATTTTTTCGAAAAAAACGACGTTTTTTACCGTTTTTTATTCTGTTTCCATCGTTTTTTACATCTATGCATAAAACAATAATGTGCCAGGTAGGGCACAATGTAAGCCAATGTTCACACATCACAATGATCTAAAGCAAGAAAACAGAACACCTGAATTCACTTTTATCAAATCAGGTCAGCTGTACCTTGTCTGCCTAAAATTAGAAACTGCAATTGACAATACAATAACAAAGGCCATTGTTGTCCTATATAGGTGTACATGGTATCTTTGTGAATTAGCGACAGGGCTGTACTCCAGGGTATACACGCAGGTATACGGCGTACGTTCACCTCCGGGAAAAAATGACAGCGTATACTCACCTCAGAAAAACGAAGGTACATGCGGGTATACAGCGCATACCCACCTCAGTAAGACCAAGTGGGTACATGCAGACAAAAATAGCGAATTACAAAGGCAAAAAATCATGAAAGCAGAGCGTTTTACGCTGTTTGAAAGGCGAAAAATCACGACCAAAAACTTGGATGACTAAAAAAAGGTCGTCAAAAATAAAAAGTCGATTGTTTTTTCTGAGTACAGCCCTGCTTAGCGACATCTTTTTAGGATTGAACCCAGGATTATAGTTGCTAAAAGTTTCACCACATTTGCAAACATGGTGTTACCATTCAAGAAATTTTAAGTGGGCTTCCTAGAGCTTACAAAAGGAAGAACTTGCCATTTTAGTGTAGAAAGTTCTATTACCTCTGCATAACCCTCACTTGTGCTCCTCCACTCATGAACACACGAACTCGTCCTGGTGACCTGGTTTGTTATTAATGCAAGATGAATTACCAATGGCCGACCATGTGAATTTTAAGAATGCGCTTCTATTATGCATTAGACAAGACAGTTCAAAGGGTTCAAAGCTGCAGCACCCATTTTCATTCATTCACACTGTCATGAACTGACTACAGTAATTACATCTAGCAGTACCACTAAAGCTCCAGTATATCTTCAACTGTGTAAATGTACTCGGATTTTATATAGCAGCCGTATATGACATTGACCCTGTCCACTTTTCAATGAATTTGATCGGGTGAGATACTTCACCACCGCTCGCTCATTTGAATGGACGCCACGCCATTTAGGTCCATGTGCACAGACCGTGTTACAGGCTGCTAGCCCCGATTTTGAATCTCTCAAATAAGCCACCTTCGGCAAGAGAACTGTGGCCCACACGCTCCCTTTCACAGAGTCGCGTACAGATTCATGCCGCCAGCGCTCTCATCGAAGTGGCTAACTGCCACCGGAGTGGTGTCTAATAGGTCGAAATATTCAAATAAATCCAAATGTATACATAGATATACATATATATATATATATATACATATATATACATATATATATATATATATATATATGCGAGAAACACTGCACTGGCTTTCTATGGAGAAATGAATTTGATTCAGCATGCTCCTGATTGAATAATGATCCGTGATGATTGGCACTGTGCCACCCCACATCAGAGAGCTTTGTGTTCTATTCATATGAGCTAGTGACCAATCGCTATGCAGCCGGCGGATATCACAGGTTCATCCCATTTCCTCACATTGATGCCAGCTCATCTGGCTTCTCATTCGGCACACAACGCACGCAGTCTTCTTGGAACAATCTTCCGTTAAGTATAAATGATCGAAGATTACAACAGCTTCAACTCAACACACACACACACAGACACAGTGTCTAGTGCTAAATATCGGAGGTGCATGAACTTGAATGGAGCTATATAACCGTTCTCCTGATATCTCTTCTCTTTCACAGTGCAAGACCTTGGTGTCAGTTTGGATCAAGAGCTCAACTTCTCATGGCATATCACTTCGGTCATACCACATAGTTGCTACTATCAGTTTCGTCAACTCTAAGTTGTCTCAAGATCCCTCACACTCATAATCAAAGCTGCAGCCAGGATTTTATTTGGGGGATGTAAACTCAACAACGAGCAAAAGTCCTACATAAGCAACCGAATCAACTGACTTGGAAGGGTTTTGAGGAGCGTCATGACTTCTCAGAGCGGGTTCTGAGTGACCAATATATTACATACTATATAATTCTTACGTCATGGTTTTGTAAATGCATTATTCCATTTTTCACAAATCATTTCGGGGGCTCTTGTGCAACGTGCATGCCTTTTGTCACCAGTGGAATTGATCACTGCAGTTTGGTATTCGATTAATGCCTATGTTAAACTTGCAAAAAAATTTAGTTGCTCAAATCTTACTCCTTTTTTAGCTGTGGCTGGTCCTTGAGCGCCTCTGAGTAGGTCTCTTGAAGAGTCGCTATATAAATTCTTGGAGTGAATGAACGAAGGAGAAGTGTTTTGCCATGATACATCACTAGGTCATTTCATTGATTGGAACTAAAGACAAAGGAACTGCAACTTCTTTCACACGGATAGATACCAATAATCAGAAAGACAAATTTATTTAGTGCCAAGTGCTTCAAGAGAAACATCGGTCTCATCAAAGGCAATCTGCCACAATGAAGCGACCACAACTGAGCAGAATAGTCTGCAAAGGCAAAAGGAGGCGAAGAGCGGCCAAGGAGTTTATGCTGCAGGTTGCTAGGCAACTTATTCCAGAAGGATGGTTTGGCCAGAGGCAAAGCTTCCATGATGGGCCGTAAACGCTCAGATTGGAATAACCAAATCGCCTTTCGCAGCACAGCCAACAAATCTGTAACCAGGGATAAAAGACAATGAGATGCAGAGCTGCTTAAGATAAGACGCAGCAATTTGCACATTTATATTATAAGCATTGACACCTTAAACTCAGAGCGCTTTCACAAAAGCAACCAATCACATTAAATTGGAAAGAGGATATATTATATGACAGAGAATTATGTTATATTACAATCTAGGAAATTAACTTCATAAGATCACCGTCCACCGAAATAGATGAAAACTGCAGATATTACAAAGGTCGACACTCGTGAACATGCATATATTGTCCATTCATTCATTCAAGAATTATGATAATGCAGGTATAATAATGCATCACATTTCCAATAGAACACATATGAATCTAGTGGCCAAACAAACATTTCAATTAAGTACAGGAATCACTGTATAACATCTTAACAGCCACATGAGCATAGTATGACAATCGCAATTGTTCAAATAAATTTTTAACTCAGAGTTAATTTCAAGTAAAGAACAACAAAACCCAAACACAAAGAAAGAGATAAACTATAAGCGACTGAAATCGGCACGTAGCTGCTACTCACATGCAATATCCAAGATGGCCGTTTTGCTGACAACACTCAATCTGGTTTCAGGGTTGGTGGCGTTGCAGTAATAGACGCCCACATCTGGCTTCGTGTGTCGGTTGTGAGTGACACGTAGGAAGAAGAGCTGGCCAGTTGGAAGCAGCATCCGGTGGGAGGCTGGGTTGTCATCAGATGTGACAACCTGTTGCCCATTGCGGTACCAGGTAACCAGCGGAGATGGGTCTCCTTCAGCCTTGCAGTTGAGAGTGGCTGGCTCATTCCTAGCCACGTACATATCATCCGGGTGCTCCACAATCCTTGGATTCGTATCCAAACCTAAGGCAGTTTTTTCACCAATAAGTTACTATTACGTCCAAATTCTTAAAGCTCAACTAGCAAGCTAAGTAGAGAAAATTGGTTAATTCGTAAAAGCTGAATTGAGTGAAAGTGTTTCCTGATAATTATACTCTGAGAAGTAGAAAATTTCTTTTGTCAGATACCATTTTCACAACATACATGCTATAATTATGATAATTCAACACAATGTATTTCTCAAACATTTTAGGACCACACACAAGTTGAGTAAAGAAAACCAAAAACCAGCTTAGCCAATGTCACAAATTCTTCATCAAACTAAGTACACAACAACCTGTTTGCTTGGCCAGTTTCATGTCTTGTAAGAACCCATGAGGTCAATGCAGGATGCCTGGTGACACTTATTTGCATCCACTGCATCGGCAATATGCTGAGTGGCAGTCAGCTAACATCATGAAGTCAATGGGAATTATTCATAGGCCTATAGCACTTGCATATAGAGAAATAAAGGAATTATTTTATAGTATAGCACAGTAGCATTGCATTTTAAGCAAAATATGCATGCCCAAAATGTGTAGCCTACATTTTTATTCAATAAGATATCAAATACTGATACATATAATGTATACAAACTATACATCATACATACAATACATGCATAGGACTAAATGTATATATATATATATATATACATATACAAATTAAACTTCTTCTCCATGCTGTTACATAATTCATATGATTTCTGGTACAATGCTCGGAGTCGTTTTAGTGCGATGTCCCACAGGGAGAGCGGAGGCCGCAATTGATGCCAAAATATCGGTGAATCGGAAGACGACGGATGGTGTGGCGTGTGGCGTATATGTATACACGGCAGAAGCAGCAGCTGTCAGGAACATTCAGTTATGAAGTCTAGCATGAATCATTTAGCACATACCTTCATTATGTCTCACTTGAAGGATCAATAGCCAAGACAACCAAGCTGTTCCAGACCAGATGTGTCTTCTGCATTTTCCCATAGCACTCACGCAAAGCAGTGAACACCCGTCTGCTCTGACCAATTGCAAAGTCAGTGGAAGATAGAACTCGTCTTATATATACTCAATGACTCTCAGCAGGCAAGCAGTTCGTAATAGATCCGCTCAATTGCTTGACAGTGTTTCTTCTGCTCAACACAACTTGTAGCGGCCGAACGCTATTCAGAAGCCCTGAAAGAAACGATATAAAGTAGCGACATAAATTGAACTCTAAGAATGACTTCAAAAAATTCTTTTAAGGCGTTTTGTCAAACAGAATCAGTAATAACTAAAAATTCTCTGACATGGTGAATTCACATGAATGCAATGATTTAAAACAGACAAATGCAAGACATAAAAATCCAATAAAGATCTGTAAACGTAGAGGACTTTGAATGTGATACAAAGGAAAGAGAAATGTGATTCAAAAGAAAGATAAATGCGATGCAACAAAAGATAAATATGATGCAAAGGAAAGAGAATTGTGATTCAAAAGAAAGATAAATGTGATGCAACAAAAGAGAAATGTGATTCAAAAGAAAGATAAATGTGATGCAACAAAAGAGAAATGCAATTCAAAGGAAAGAGAAATGTGATGCAAAGGAAAGAGAAATGTGATGCAAAGGAAGGAGAAATGTGATGCAAAGGAAGGAAAATGTAAAGGAAAAACCAGAAAATTAAAATGGAATAAAATTCAGTGAAGTGATTTGAACAGGAAGTGAAATAGCATTAAGAAAATAAATAAGATACATATCACAAAAAATAGATATTGCCAAAAGCAATAATTTGTAACAGGCCGCAAAGGCATCACTTGGTCAAACAGGAAACACGAAGGCAACAGGCAATAATTGCACAGCAAGCAAAAGTCATGCTGCACTTTCGTAAATGAACATGACGCAGCAGAGTGTACAACGACCATCAGTTGGATGATGATAACCACTCAGGACGATACAGACACCACAAGAGTTATGCCATTGATGGAAAGAAGAGCAAGTCATCATGACATTGAATAAATTTAGCCTTTCCTTTCTGGTGGTAGGACCCTCCACCTGGAATAATCTACCATTGGCGCCCCACTCCCCTTTCCTGAACTTCTTCTCAGGCATTCCTCTCTCATCTGAAGACAGTTTATTTGGCTGCACTGGGGTTGGGAGTGCCTCTGAGTAGTCCCCTTGAAAAGGCGCTATGCTAATGCACTCAATGAATGAATGAATGAATGAATGAATGAATGAATGAATGAATGAATGAATGAATGAATGAATGAATGAATGAATGAATTGAACATCACATGACATGCTGAAGATGAATTCTCTTCCAGAAGGCAGATCCACTGGCTCTTATGCAACCTGGGAATGAGTTGAACTCGAGGTAGATTCGAACCTGTGACCCTCCGGGCCTCCAGATACAAGGCACAGAACACACTTCCACACCATAACCGTGACATAAAAACTCTGAAAACACAGAGCTGTCCTAATGAACGTTGGACAGACTGATAAAATGGTGGAACTAGGAACAGCGAAGAGAGAAAAATAGGACGTAATGTATTGATTACAGGATGAGCAGCAGCAGCAGCAGCAGCGGGCTCCATTGCAGTCGGCCGCCATGTGCAGCAATGAATAGAAAATTAATTAGAACAATGACTGCTGGTGGTTATTACCTTTGATGTCCATGCAAGCACGCAAGCATGCAATACATGCATGTCACGGCGTCTAACAGCAACTGATCTGCGGCGCTCAATATCTCATAAAATAACGGGCGAATATAAAACCGCTTCAGCGAAATGATCAAATGCCGAAACAATTTTGGAACGTGTCAAACGCAAAGGAAACGGCATCAGGTGGTTAGAATGCTAGTCTATCGGCAAAGAGGCTGGGGTTCCAGTACCATAATCATGATATAAAGATACTTCTAAATTTCTATTCGACTTGAATTCAGGAATAAAATGAGTGCAATGATTATACACAGTGAGTGAGTGGCAAGATTGTAAGAACAGAAGTCACCGTTTGCTGATGGTCCCTACCAATTGAGGCCACGCCCTCACAATTTTGTATTGCCAACCAAAGATGACAGACTTACATCTCTTGGGTTTTGCATAGAAAGGCACCATATGCTCATTCGTGATGAAAAAAGTCTAATCTCATTAGCCTATAGTAGCCTATATAAACATAGAATCATTCTTTTTGTAATATTCTGTTATTGTGTGCTCCCATCCTAAGACAAATCCAACAGTCAAGGCTAAAGACATTCTATAGGTATTATATTGTATTTGATAAACTGCTTTTTGTACCTGATAGTGTTGCGTCTATCAGTTTTTGTTACCATTCAACGAATATAATAATAAAAATAACAACACAATATATAAGGCTTAAAGAACTGTGCTTTTCCCTCTTCTGGTTAAATACAAGTCATAGAAAAGCAAGCAATAACATAATGAAACAATGTGTCATTTAAAACTACTGCCATTATCTTTAACTTCAGCTGCAAACAGCAAAACTGAAGAATATGAGATTGCTAAATTTATTTTTACACATTGTGGATCTGCTTTGGACAATATTTCATTTCTAAGTCAATGTTTCATTTTGGCTGAATATTTCAAGTGAAAGGGAAGGTTTATAATAATTATCGGTCTACACTTTTATGGCCTAGCAGATAACAAATCCTGGCAACACATCTCCAACACCAGATATTTAAGCTAACCAAGAAAAGATGCACTAGAGAAAAACAGCTACTGGAACTCATGCATTTAGCCTAATCAGACCTAATCGCTAACAGAACAGGAGATTCTAAAAGGCTGTGAATACCGGTGCTAATGATCTCAGCAGCAGACGGATTAATGATGGAAGAAGGCTTTGCATGTCTCAAGAAGACAGGTGGTTTAATTTAGACCACGCAGCCCTAAGCTGACTGAAACGTGCCTCGTCAAAGGAATTCTGACACAAATAATGAACGGTCATCAGCAAGACTAGCTAAGTAGGCTATGATGAAAAACACATTCTGAAAAGCAAAAACACAAGTAGTCATGTTTATAAGCACACTAGCTATGGTACCTGAGCAATCGGAAAATAACTGCTGTACGGCACAGCCACACTGCCGCAGGGTGAGGAGTGGGAGGGGTGGTCCTGATGGCCCTCTGTCTAGCTGGAAGGTTTGACTGAAATAGATGCAAAACTGTGGCAAAGGTGTGGAAATGGTGAAATTTGTGTTTTTCATCTTCACCCTGCCCCATAGGGGATACATCAGCCCCTCCACTAGGTGGTCCTGGTGAAACTGTCTAGGTGCAAGGTTTCAGATCAATAGCTGCAAAACTGTGGGCATCCATTCTGGACAAACACACGGTACATACATACATACATACATACATGCATACATACATACATACACACACACACACATACACATTCTCCTTTATAGATAAACATAATCATAACCATGGAAAGCAATTTTATTTGATGAATTTTATTAACTGAATGGAAACAAGAGAAAACCATCAATATCATGAATTTCAAAAAGTTTTGCACTAGCTCAAGATGCAATATTATAACCATTTTATAAACCTCTTTAGAACATCAAAATAACCAACGTCTGTAACAAGAACAAAAAAAACCAATTCTAACTGGAAACAAGACAAATATAACTCAGCACACATCACAAGGTCAGATGATCAGAACATTTGCCGAGATTTCTCTGTCTTCTTTTGTTTCACTTCTACAACCATCAATCTGAATTCAACCTTCCTTTTCCAGTAACCCGATCTTTTCCAGAGAACTCCCTGGAATTTCCAACAAATCGATGTCTTTCATTCAGCTGATTAGATTTATTACCCTGACATTTTGTTTTCCTCATCTCTTCCTGTATCTCTGTCAACAACCACTTCGAAACTCATTCCACACAGACCGAGAAGTAATGTCCCAGACTTAACAAGATCTATATTTATGTCTCAATGCTGGTGCCGATTTATACAACCAAGCTTTCAGTGGAGTCTCGTATTTCTCCACTATTCTGAACTTAACATTTTATCACAGGTCTCATATTTCTGCATGCTGACTTCTAGTCCATTACCACTGCAATCTTTCTTACGCCCAAGTTTTATAAATATGCACGAGTCAAGACCATTAATTCTTTAATCCATTTGAGCTTTTAGGATTAGTTAACCCAATACGTAGCATTGTTTATCATTAATTCTTTAATCCATTTGAGCTTTTAGGATCAGTTAACCTAATACGTAGCATTGTTTATCATTAATTCTTTAATCCATTTGAGCTTTTAGGATCAGTTAACCTGATACGTAGCATTGTTTATCATGCGTTAGCAATCTAAATTCACACGAGTCTTAGCGTGTAATGGCAGATGGCCATTGGGTCACATTCCTCTTTGCTGACCTCTGCATTCGTTTACATTCAAGTGCAGATTCAGATGCAGCAGCACTTTACAGTTAGAGGTGGGCATCAGTGAGGCAGAAATCCTAGGGTTATCTTCTTTGCACTTGATGAGTATATGAACCCCTACAGGCCTACTACACCATTGGGATAGCTCTATCGCTTGCATTAAGCCATTGTTTAATTATAACATAAAGTACATTTTATAATGCACATAAGGTCACATCAGTGTGAATTTTAGAACAGAGATAACAGAAACACCGAAGACAAGTTATCAGGGACATGCCCTACAAGTATGTGTATTATCTGTATTTGACTGCACAATGACAGTCTGACCTCCAAGATTCTAACCTGGTAACAAGCTACTGCAACTCACCATACAGCAATTGATTTCCGATTGGGAAGGGTTTCGTGGTAATGGTAACTCTCTGTCACAAATAGCACATGGGAAATGAAGCAGGATCGCTTCCGCTACCATTCCAAAGGTCGACTCAACCTTCCATTCAGCAGAAGGCATTAATAAAATAAATGAGAAGTAGGATATGATGAGCAGCTTTCAAGACTATCGGACAGCTGAATTCAACTCCTCTAATAACTTGCTATCATCCGTTCATACTATAAAAAATTTAATAATACAGCGGTTTGTTAGTTTGAAATTAAACGATTGATGATTTGATTTGATATACCAGTGAAAACCTGATGAAATTTATGCAACTTACATGATTTTACATTTACATTTGCATGCGAATATACTTATTTTTCCTTCTAAAAGACAAAAACATGATTCTTTGTGACTTGATGCACAAACCACTCTCCGCAGTCTCTTCCGTTTGCTGATCGACTTGATCTCCTAGTTCCCTGGGCAAGGACTACCATGGCCCAACACCATGCCTTTGCCAGTGAAGGCCATTCTATGTAGAATGACATCCCTCCCTCTACCGGTAGTAAACTCTTATTGGGGTATCATCTTCAGCCTTTCACTGCTTGAAGTCTTTCCTATTTCCTCAGGGCTGTCATGCTGAGAGTGCCTATGAATAGCTAGTACATTGAGAGGCACTTTATAAATCCTCATATAACAATTCAATGTAATACAATGATTCTATAATCTATATTGAGATGGTGGTCTGTTGTAAGATGAAAGGAATCCAACTTAGCACAATAGGAATCTATGTTAAGATGGAGGGATCTGTATTAGAATTGATCTCATTCTGATATAACTATACACATATACAATACAATACAATGATTGTATATTGAGATGGTGAGAATCTGCTTTAAGATGAAAGGAATCCAAGTTAGCACAATAGGAATCTATGTTAAGATGGAGGAGGGATCTATATTAACCTACAGGATACACGAGAATTGATCAGATTCTGATATAATTATACACAGGAGGATTATGAACTCTATTTACTGAAACCTGGATTGGGATGGTAAGCACAAGATGCATTAATCAGTTCCTTCAACTGTGGTCTCTGGGTCACTGCACTCTGCAGACCATTTAACACACAGCGACAGATGAATGAGAAATTGCACAGTGGGAGACACATAAAATAGCAACATAGCCAACACATCACATTCTTCAGCTTCTCCATTTCTTTTCGACTACCACCACCAATATCAAATGCTGAATGATGACCCATTAGCCCTAGGCCATCATGAAAAATGACTATAACTCACCCTGTGCCACGTGCCAACAGAAAAAAAGATATATGCAAGCACACACATGTAGGCACACACACAAACACACACACACATACATGCTTACACACACACATGCGCACACATGCTGGAAATTGCAAACCGCTAAATATACTATGGCATCCCTAAATCCACATATCACTAGCACACAGACATTTATATACAATATATACCGGTAATATGTATATAAAATATATGTATATAATTATTGATCAAATATTTATATGAAATTAATCTAAAAACATTGGCAAGTAAATGCAATAATATTTAGAATTTATAATCTATAAGCATCAGTTATGCACCACAAGCAATGGGTGTTTCTTAAGGTCTTATCAATAAATTGAAAATTTACATTTTTGAATACGCTGTCCAGCATATGTAAAAATACAACAGAATATGTTCATCAAAATGAAACTGATTAGCTTAAGCATAGTTCCAGATATTTGGGTTGTAGAATTGTGTGGTCAAAACAAATCATAAAAGTTGCATATTGCGGTACTTACAAGTTTAATGACAGTCAATTTATAATTCTACATCACAATTTTCTTCCTAACACATAAGAATACAAGAACTTTTACTTTACAAATAAACACATTTAGCCTAACTCATGAAGTGCGTACAAATGCAAAATAATTAATCAAAAAACACACAAACAAAATTTACTTGTGAAAATGCATACAAATGCAAAATTATCAAATAAACACACACACACACACACACACACACCAAATGGGAAAAAGATGAAAAGTCATGATTAGTTTGTCACATGCTGCACTTATATTGACAGCTAAAGTTGAAGTTCAGCAACTGTAAGATAAGTGCAAAGAGCATCAACCTAGCTGACTCAGGACTGGTACACAAGGCTTTCTGATATGTATCAGGGTAGGATAGATAAGTTTGTCACATGCCAGAGAGATAATCTTGAATGTTAAAAGATCTGCAATAGGGAGCGAGACCAGGGCTTTTTTTAACGTGCAGTTGTACACAAAATGTGCAGTTTTAAATGGGTTTGTGCTGTTGTAGAAGCACTTCTGTACAGTTAAAAATAACAAAAAGAGTAATTCTCCTCCGATTGGAAGTAATTTACCATGGAAGATGGAAAGGAAAGGAGGAGTTGTGCAGTTCTAAAAATTCCTTAAAAACAGCCCTTAGCGAGACAGCACAGTGCTTCTTGATACATGTCAATATAAGTGCAGCATATGGGCATAACAGCTGTTTGAGTCAAGTGGTACAGAACCTTATATTGACGACTATATGCGGTAAAATATTATTGTGGTAAAAAATCCGGAGTTTTTACTGGTAGAAAAGTTCAGTATGGTAAAAAAATATCTTGGCTATGCTTCTCAAAAGCGTGTTTAACCATTCATCAGCTGCACTCATCTACTGAATTGCCCTAGAAAGCCTCACTGAATAGCTAAATAGATAGTTTGTGTAAAAAAAATATATTTTTATTACAAATCCAGTTTTCGCCCACTGTCACAAACTGCAATGATTGTTATAAGTGATTCAACTCAGAAGACTTTTATGAAATTTGCCATAATTTATATATCAGGTTTCACACAATAAGAACTACAACTTATCAGTTCTAGCACTTGAGTAAAATTAGGAGAAAGAGAAGACCTGGCTGATGAAAAGATCAAAGATGTTGTCAAAAATGCAAATATGGTGGTCAGAGGAGGCAAAGAACTGGTTCAACATTCAATCTTGAGGAACTTGAGAGAGGGGGATCAGGAGGGCTTAAAGTGTGGCTGGACGGTCATGGACGGCGTTCATGCACTTATTTTAAAATGTGAACGCCGTCCTGCCACTTATTGTCCAGCACAGCCTAGAAAGGTAAAAGGTAAGGGGCGTCCAGGCACTTCTTTTTGGAAAGGTAAGGGTCGTCCAAGCACTTATTTTTTCACACTTTAAGCACTGGGGGGATCATATACCTTGCCAGCAATACGCATTACATATCTTGAAAGGGTGATAGACAAACCAGCAGTCAATGGAACAGAAATTGAGGTAACACATGGTAACACAATCAACAGTCTTAGGCAGATGTGGATGATGTAAAGACCTGGTAATCAATGGACGCATGAAAACCACAGAGAAAAATGTGACAATTCTCCACAAAGACGTGAAAGTTGAAATAATTTTTAAAGATATTTTGACTGAAGGAGAATGTGATCTCTGTGGAGATGGGTGGCTAGGATATTGAGAATAACTAAATATTCAGAATCAAGCCTTTTCCGTGGTGGCCCAGTTGTCTGGAATGGGATCCCACAGGAGCTACGTCTGCTTCCTGGGGTTCTTACTGAAGCATTTTCTTGTTGTGCTAGAGTCGTGAGTGCTTCTGAGCATCCCCCTTGAAGATGTGCTATATAAATTCTGGAATGAATCCTCAGAGGTTGTTGCTGAACAAATGGCAAAATGAAATATTAAGAGAGCTTCTGTTGATGACATATTAAGAGAGCTTCTGTTGTGCATTACAGAATGATTTACCATGTAGTTGGCAGTTATTGAATGCCCATCGCAGAATGACTAAGCACTCACAGAATGACCAATCACAAAATGACCAATCACAAAATGACCAATCACAAAATGACTAAGCACTCACAGAATGACCAATCACAAAATGACCAATCACAAAATGACTAAGCACTCACAGAATGACCAATCACAAAATGACCAATCACAAAATGACCAATCACAAAATGACCAATCACAAAATGACTAAGCACTCACAGAATGACCAACCACAAAATGACCAATCACAAAATGACCAATCACAAAATGACTAAGCACTCACAGAATGACCAATCACAAAATGACCAATCACAAAATGACCAATCACAAAATGACTAAGCACTCACAGAATGACCAATCACAAAATGACCAATCACAAAATGACTAAGCACTCACAGAATGACCAATCACAAAATGACCAATCACAAAATGACCAATCACAAAATGACTAAGCACTCACAGAATGACCAACCACAAAATGACCAATCACAAAATGACCAATCACAAAATGACTAAGCACTCACAGAATGACCAATCACAAAATGACCAATCACAAAATGACCAATCACAAAATGACTAAGCACTCACAGAATGACCAATCACAAAATGACCAATCACAAAATGATCAATCACAAAATGACTAAGCACTCACAGAATGACCAACCACAAAATGACCAATCACAAAATGACCAATCACAAAATGACTAAGCACTCACAGAATGACCAACCACAAAATGACCAATCACAAAATGACCAATCACAAAATGACTAAGCACTCACAGAATGACCAATCACAAAATGACCAATCACAAAATGACCAATCACAAAATGACTAAGCACTCACAGAATGACCAATCACAAAATGACCAATCACAAAATGACCAATCACAAAATGACTAAGCACTCACAGAATGACCAACCACAAAATGACCAATCACAAAATGACCAATCACAAAATGACTAAGCACTCACAGAATGACCAATCACAAAATGACCAATCACAAAATGACCAATCACAAAATGACTAAGCACTCACAGAATGACCAACCACAAAATGACCAATCACAAAATGACCAATCACAAAATGACTAAGCACTCACAGAATGACCAATCACAGAATGACCAATCACAAAATGACCAATCAGCATTGCATTGTATTGTATATCTGGACATTTACAAAGCTCCTCAAGCAGTGCTGACTATTCACAGAATGACCAACAGAGAATAGCCAATCACAGAAACATGACCAATCCAAATCGAACAAAGAAAAAGGCAAAAAATTACTAGAAGGGCCTATCACATGACGATCATTGAATGACAAATTGCAATATATATCGAATAAATTAAACAAAAGTAAAAAAGCAATATCATAACAATTCTAGCGATAAGCTCATAATTATTTTCATAGCAGCCTAATAAATATAGATGACGCCAAGAATTTTATTAAAAACACATTCAAAACATGTGAACACATTAATTAGATCGAAAGGTGATGCATGTATTTTAATGAAAATAAGAATAAACGAAGAAAGCTCTGAAAGTAAGAAAAGAACGAAACAAAACAAAAGAGAAGCATGGAGTGACACATGTACAGCTACATTCATATCCATAAACCCAGAAACCCCGTAAGGAGATGACTGCAATATCAGACCAAAACATCTTTGGTTTATACATACATACATACTGATATATATATACATTGTATAGGATACAGCATAATAAACATATATATATATATATAAGTACATATTCGTGTATACAATTGAATTTCCTTGCTTTGTTCAGATTTATGGGGATTTCAAATAGATGGAACGGAATAATGAAATCAGTCAGGCTTGTCTGGCCTTCACTCAGTTGTGCCACTGGAATAAAGGCACACCGAGAGACGCAGACACAGACAGGCAGAGAAAGACATATGCAAAAGAAGAGAGGCAAAGCAACACTGACAGGCAAGCAGCAAAACCAGCCAAGCAGACCAGATGGAATCAGTGGAGAGTCAAAGAAAGGAAAAGGACATTGGTTTGCACTTTCCATATGTGCCAGTGCCAATTGGTCTGTAATGGTCCCTTTAATCCAGCCAGGAATCCATTCAAATGCTTACGGAAGAACTGATATCGATTGGCGAAGAATCAATACCGTAACTATGGTAACGGTAAGCAACGGAGGCAGAGCACAATGTAACCGTCAGTCAACGGTGAAGTGAATGGGTGCTTAACTTAGTTTGCAGTCAGCTGATGTCAACAGGAAGTGGAACCGACTTATGTTTTCCGTCGCACAACAATGCACGCAAACCTTGTCATGTCTACAGCGTGTAAGAAGCGTCCTTTGCACAGTGCATCGATTCGACGACCAAAGTAAATTAACGCACATAATGGAACGACTGCTAACTTTTGTAGAACACTGATCACACAGAATTAAACCTGCAACAAACCCTATACATGTATATCGTCAATAATTCATGAGAGAGAAAGCAAGGCATGGAAATATTTATTTTGGCAGCTGAAGGAGAATAGCAGTTCTTATCGCAGCACACTGTTTAAGGGAGATGTAAGCTACAAGATGTAAGTTAAAGGAAACTCAATCAGTTTAATAAAGATGAAAAATGGTGAAAATAGAACAAAACTCAAAAGCATAATAATTATACTTGTACAGATTCCATATCTGCTGGTAGTTTTTCACTCAATGACAAAAATTTGGAATCATTCCATCACATGAGCCATTATAAAAAAAATCAGAGTCAATTGGCAAATTTATCTTATTATGTTGTTGTCAACTTCATCCAACCCTGAATTTTGATGCACTTGGACTTGATGCAGTCCTCGCAGGTCTAAGGAAATTCCAAATTCATCAGCTTCACTTTTTTCCTCAACTGCACCACTCAGATCAATGCGGTCAACTTACCTTTTTCATGCTTTGGTGAAACTAGCACACTAAAAACTTATCCAGTACGCGCACACCTACAAGTCCCAGGTCTGCACTTGAGACACTGCACTGGCACTGAGTTGAGAAAAGGTTTGCCAGGACTTAACAGTTAACAGCATACATCAGGAAGCTAATTATTCTCCTCTTAAGCAAACTAGGTAAAAAAAAATGCTTTTATTTCAGCCAGTGGAGATCTGATATTCCTGTCCTCCTACATAAGGACAGACTGGGCACACCATGCTTTCTGAAAGACTGTATATAGGACTGTTTTTTACTAGGACAATCTTTCACCAAGAGTCGAAACCCTTCTGCTGCAAACAGCCCTCCCTTTGACTCACATTGAAATATACCTCACTTATACAGTAGACCTTTGCGAGGTTCTTAAAATGAGCTGCACAATTGATTGGCTATATATTTAAAGCACTTACTACGCAAGTAAGATCAGAAAATCTTAATCTGCAGATATAGATGCACGATTGCTAGAATAGCAAGCCTTAATAAATATATCAAATGATGACAGCAAGTTGACAGGTCAGACTTTTGTGGTAGGTGAACCCATAGGGGAGGAGCAGCTGAAAGGACATGCTCCGAAAACATTATTGTCTTCAGCTTAGGTTCTTGCAACAAGCTAATAACAGCATAATGCTTAGCAGTCTTTGAAAACATAATATGACAATGACATTAGCAATGCATACGATTAAAAGATGGCATTCTAGGCCTCAAAGTATGTTTCAACACAAAGCCAGCAAAGTTCACAAAGGTTAAAGTATAAATGACGATGACGAAGGTCTGCTGAGACACCAAGACTTTTTAACTTGTCTTACAAGAATTTGGTTATCCAAGGTCCTCTATATACCAGTGGTTCCCAACCCATAATTGGCCCGCCAGGTCTAAAAAAATGTCCCTCGTCCCTCAAAGAATTAACAAAAATATGTGACAAAATTGACAATTTGGACTGGATAGAACACATAATTATATTCCATTACACATTATTTTATTTTGACATCTATAAATAACACCAAACGTTCTATTTTTTATTCAATTATAACAATTTTATATACTTCTAGTTAATTAAATTCAAGCCTTGTGGCCCGCTAATGTTCTTCAACTAAGAAAAAGTGGCCCTCGTGTCCTCCAACTTAGAAAAAGTGGCCCTAAAGTGAAAAAGGGTTGGGAACCACTGATATATACACATATATATTATATATATATATATATATATATATATATATATATATATATATATATATATATATATATATATATATATGGAGGGATGACCTTGAGGAATCAAAAGGAAGAGGAAGACCTAGACAGAAACTTCTTGACTAGATGATGCAGAAAGGAATCAACAACTAAAAGAGTAAGCTCAACAGCGAGAGGAGTCAACTAATAACTGCACATATAAAAATGTAAATATAAAAAACTGCCTCTGACTTAGCTTTTACTACGAGTTAGACTAGTTAGTATATATATATATATATAATTATATAAATATATAATACACAATATATATATATATATATATATATTCAGAAAAACAAAAACACACGGATTGCGTGGATTGCGACACGGCTAGCCAAAGATAGTAAACTCAGGCAGGTATGTTGTTTTAACCGATTGCCTGGTGAGAGACGAGCCGTGATTTTCACCTTACCCAACATGCATTAATCTTGATCAGCAATGAGACAAGAGACTAAAGCTGCTAACGATCAAAAATCTACCGGACATGATGGGACATCTGATCTATCGAACACTTAGGCCTATATAGATACAGTGTCACAAGCCGTAACCCATCCAACCACCAGTTGAAAGCTACTGCCACGTCAAATCCATTGATAGAGCCGACATCATGGACTGACATATTTAAGCAAAACATTGCAACATTCGGAAATGCAACGTCGGCTTCAAATGAAATGTTTGATTTCGCAAATGCAATGCTAAGCTTATAATGCGACGCATGCCGTGCAATGAACGTCTTCACTTAACCACCGTCGCCGCCGCCGACTTACCTCCTCCTCTCGTCCTTCTCCTGCTCCTCCTTCATCGTCTCGAGAGCCCTTCTTCCCTTCTCCCCTTCTTCCGCTTCTTCCGCAGATGAGGTCCACGAATTACTTCCCATCGAACGACGCCGCAGTATACGGCGCCGACCCTCACGTACCACCGTCTAGCTACCAATCACCGTTATCCGTCAAAGCCCGCAACCCAATACATCTGCTGCTGTGGCGATGAACTACTACCGTCGTCGTAGGCCTATATACGTAGCCTACATCTATACATCGTATTGTCCGAATATCCGACGAGGCTCCAAGAGCGCCAATAATATAGCCTGCAGCAGCCAATAGCCAGTTGCAGCAGCGGATGCACTTCATATAGCGCCAAGTGATGTCCGTCCGTCCGTCCGTCGAGAATGAAAGGTGATTGAGTCGAGACTGGCCGACCATACATGTATAATAAAACGAGATCCTTCGCGCTTTATTGCACTCGCCATGCTCGTACTTTGGCAGTGCCAGTCCCAAGTCTGAAGAAAGGAGGAGGGCGACACTATTGAAGGGCGGATACAGGCATTTTCGAAGGGGGCCTAAATTTTCTGTCTAGGGCAGGGAAAAATTTTCGACTTGGTTGTCGAAAAAACTGACTTTTTTCGATTTCTAGGAAAAAAGATACCACTTTTTCCGCCAAAAGTAGGCTTTTTAGTCATCAGTCATCTGGTCGACGTCTAGGCAGCCATTGATTAATGCTTGTTGAAACCAAATTGGGTGGTGGCCACGTCCCGTGCACTTTTTAAATGGGGGGGCATGGCCGGATTGCCCCCTGGATCCGCCTCTGGCGACACTAACCCTCCTTGGTATGACAGTGTCGTTATGCAGCAACAATAATATTAAGGGCAATATTTTGTCGCTCTTTTGCATATGAATCTCTGTTAGCCTATATATAGACACACCTTAATTACAGACACACGGTCACAGACCTTAATTATAGACGCACCTTAATTAATGTTACAACATCTGTTTTGTAGAGAATGTTTCATTTATGTTTGGGTATAGTCCCAGATCCAGCACTGCAGATGTACGTGCTCCTCGATCACTGCATATAATTTATTATATTATCACCAAAGCTTAAGCCTTATGGTTCACTGCACCATCGAGTCGTCACAAATTCTGCACATCGCTTTTAGGTTATATATAGTTTTTTTTGAAAGAGGTTCACGGTTCACCCACCATTCAGAGAGCAGTTTAAACTCAGAATAACCTACTTCCACGGCAAGGACTCTGCTTCCACGCATAGGTGCAATCACGTCCTAAAAGTTGGGGGGGGACCATAATGAATCACGTCCTAAAAGTTGGGGGGAACCATAATAATAAAGTTAGGGGACCACTCAAAAGTTGGGGGACGCATCCCGTGGGTCCCATAGGGTGTTTGCGCCTATGCTTCCACGGTATAGACAATAGAATAGATTGCACAAAGACAGAGGTCGTTGCATGGATGAAGCTAGGTCTACTTAGCATAGCATATAACAAAGGTTTTTAGTGGTGCAGAAAACGCAATTTATCCTGTAGCCTAATGCTTGATGTCCTAGCTTCTTTTAACAAGCTGTGAAAGTGACGCAGTACTGAGACAACGCTATCAACCAACTAATTCCACAAGTTCACACCTCTTGCACTGGAGAATTTCTGCTCTAATATTCCTTTCGGTTTCGTAAATAATTTATTCCTACGTACCCGAGTTGCCTTGTTTGGTGCCTTGATGGAAATACAAAGACACCTCTCCTGCTCAATTTAGTCCCTTCTGTTCCTCCTTCTCTCCAATAATGTCAGTTCACACCTTTCTGACTCATCTTCATAGCTCAGATCCTTAAAACTCCAAATCATTCTGGTAGTTCTTCCTTTGCACTTTTCCAGTTTTCCACATCCGGTTTCGGGTATGGATTCTTATTTCATATCTGGCTGGATGCAGCATTCCAACTGTGGCCTAACAAGTGATTTGCACAACCTCAGAGGCGGATACAGATATTTTGGAAGGGGGCCAAAGTTTTTTGTCTTGGGTCGACAAATTGATTGGTCTTCCGCCGAAAAATCTGATGACTTTTTAGTCTTTCTCCCAAAAAACTTCCAAAGACCCGTGGCAACTCCGGGTATTTGAAATCTGATGACCTTTTTTTGGTCATGTGCTATTTCCTCTCTCACCTTCCTGTTTCCGCTGCACTGATTTACAGCTTCTTGAAACCTGATGGGTTTGCAAATTTTTGAAGGAGGCCATGGCCTGATTGGGCCCTCTGAATCCGCCCCTGCACATCCTCAGTATTGTCTTTCTTATCATACCTAAATTTGAGTTAGGCCTTTATGCTGCTTCAGCACGTACATTCATTCGTTCATTCGTTTACAGAAATCTATATTGCACCCTTTCATGGTAACTACTCAGGAGCGCTCCCAAAACAACTTCGGTCAAAAAGGATTTTTAAAGTTGCGTTATTGATATGTTTATTTTATTCACATACTTGAGTTTTACATTCTCAAGTCTTATGCATTCCCACAATTCAGTCTATTCTTTGTTTCTTCCATCAACATATGAAAATTCTTCCAAGCCTTCTTCTTTTTCGTTCTCTTGTTTTGAACCTCACATGCTACACAAGGCTTCATTGGCTCCCTTGCATTTGTTTGCACTTGCTTTCTCAGTAATCTCTCTCATAACTTCATCAAACTTCTTCAAAGCATCACTGACTCCCAAGTCCATTACTGCATTTTCAAAAATCCTTTTCCTCACTAATATTTGCAGTCTGTTTTAAAGAAGTGTTCTCACATAGGCTTTGACTTCATGGGTCTAAGTTCATGATCAATTCCCCTCTGACAACTTGATGATCACTATAATCGTGCTAAAATGCTCCCACCAACATTTACATTTCTACCTTACTTTCATGAGATGCTATCACTAATTAAGTTAAAAATGCTATTCCCTCTGGCTGGCTCCATAACATGCTGCTGCATAAAGCCGACATCAACCAAATCTAAGAATATCCCCAAAATTCTCTACCTCCTAACTGCTTCCAGTAAATGAAACAGTTGAGGGAGCCCATAATCCATAACATTCACTTATTAGCCAATTATAGTAGTTTGCACATCCCTTAATCAGTATCTTTGGGGACATCTGGCACCATGTAGCAAACTTCCTCAAGCATCTTAGACCCGCTTATCCTGAATCCAGTTGAAGACTTCCTTGCTCATTATCACAGCTCTCTACTGCATTTATATTGATCTTGCCACCTCCCCCCCCCCCGCTTCTACCCCCTGTCAGAATAATATTTGGATAACTCAATCCTTTCTAAATAAATTGTTTCCATTGAGAGTTAGCTCTTTTGAAATTTCAGGCTTTGTCCATAACTCTGCTATTCCAATTGTATCGGGTGTCACGTCATTACAATAAAAAATTCAATTGTGCTCTCTTTATGATTTTTACGAACTCTAGATGGCAACATAGAATGTTACAAATATATAGGAATCATATAAAATTCTATGGTAACGTGCGTTATACTCTTGTGCCTAGTTCTCGGTCAAAGTATCCTATACGGTAGCATGGAAACTCATGTCAACAATCCGCATGGTCTCAAGTCTCAACCATTTTATACCTGAAGTGACGTTGAAATGCATTTTAAAATATTCCCATTTTTCTATTCTGTAAATTAATATTCGTCAATTTTTCTTCCTGAACTTCATAGATGTAAATTATTTGTCGACGCTCCTCATATCCTCTGTCAGACTGTCACTCTGCTGTTAAATAGTATAAGCACGGTAGCCCTGTTACAGCGATGCTTCCTGAGTTCTTTTTAGGCCTAGACGTTCTTAGGCTCTCGCTGATTCGTAACATCTGACCTCAACCTCGAACCGTCATCTTCATATTTTCGAAACTCTCCTACGGAGACTATCTCTTAATTTTAACTAGAAACTCGTGTCTTAGAATCTACTTGTGCCTTTCAATATTTGCCCAGCCTCAATATGCGCTTATGAACTTAGGCATGAGAGCATTGTAATAATCGGAATAATTTGCCTGCTTTCTACAAGTTGCTCAAGACCTATCTTTTTTAGCTGTGGCTGGACTGGGAGCGCCTCTGAGTAGGCTTCTTGAAGGGGCGCTATATAAGTTTTCGGAATGAATGAATTACAATAATTATTGTATTGTATTATATTATACAACCACCATAGCACCACGCTGTCTCCTCGGCTTGACCTCCCCGGATTTTGACCTGGCACCGGAACGAAAACGGCAGCTCTGGCTATTACGGACTTGATTTGATATAGCGCCGGTGAATAAGCTGGTCTCCCTGACGTAGCTTTTGTGGGCGCTGAGAAATTAATTCTCGAAGATTTACATTACATTACATATAAACATGTAATGACGCAAGATCAAACATTTCCTGTCCGTCAGAGGGCCGCCGTTCATATGATCAAACGACGTTGCTCAGGACTTTCCAGTCCCGTTTAGTATAGATTCTTGGATCTTGGGTAGTTGAGCGAAGTGAAGTCTGTTGAGTTTGTTAAATGAATATTGTTCATCCTGACTTATTAAAAAATTCTGTTTATAAATAAGCTAATGAAAAGCCGAAATGGACAAATCGAAGAAAGGAAAGAAAAGCCGCCTGGAGAAAGTCGTGTAAGAACATTCACAGATTATTTCCTACTAATGTCGCACATCTGGTAACCTCATGGCGGCTCTGAAACTCATTGCACAATCGTAATCGTAATATGGAAATTCCTTCAGCGCCCAAATAGCAAAGTTGCGTATGGCGTAAAAATGTTAATTGATATTTGAATCGATTCTAAGCGTATATTTTCATTTTGTCATTGTGATCATTGTTGTAATTGTATATGTGGTAATAACAGACAGCGTTAATTAATATTTTAATTCATATTCTAAAGCTGTGATCTTTAGATGATTTTAAAGTAAAGCTAGCGCGGTTCTAATTCAATTAAAGCAGCCGAAAACAGGATGTGGTAATGATCACCGAAAAGCAGGATATAAACAGGATGGCATCCCAGATTGGGTAAGAATGGAGTGCTCTGGTCTACCTTGCTACAATAATGTCGAACGGTTTTGCGAAATAAGTGCGTCAGCAAGTTAGTGACTATTAACACATTTTGTAAGGTGCCACTAAATGATGCACGTGATACCATAAATTGTTGACGGCCAGACATGTTTGCAATTTTTAGTCACCCGCAAAATTCACTAAATAATTGAAGTGCAACATTTAATGTATTTGGATTTACTGTTTTTGGTGATAGACTGTTGGTCGGAACATGATATTTTCTGTCGTTGGTTTCTCCATAACTGAGACCGTTGTTTTTGCTTCTTTATAGGGATAACGGTTCAGTCGGAGATGTAGAAGAGAGAAAGCCTGCACGAGATACGACGAGAAAAACTAGCATTGATAGGTCTGCCAAAGATTAACATGTTGACCGCCTACACGCCATGTTAAATGACTCGCTGAAGGACGAGTTAACTCGTCCTTGGCGGTCAACGTATTAAACCCTTTATATGAAATCATGCCAAAGATATGGGTCTGCATGAGCAAGGCCGTAGCCAGGATTTTATTTCGGGGGATGTTTATTCGACCGTGGGCAAGCCCACAAGCAACTGTGGCAGCAGCTTTTATATAGCAACAAGCAACCGAATCAACTGACTAAAGGTCATGATCTCTCTTAGTGGGTTCTGGATGACCAATACATTACACACTGTAGTTGTTACATCATATGCCAGTAAATGGATTATTTCATTTTTACATCATTTCATTTGGGGGGGGGTTCCAAACGCCCAAAACATGCCCTAGCAATGGCCTTGTGCTTAAGATTAGACCTTTTAGGTTTCAGTCAGTGGTGACAGAATCTTACTAAAGGTCATGCCAAAAATGCCCAAGATGCTGTGAATGAAGCCATCATGATTATGTAACAATGTTGGAATTGCTGCTGAAGGACAATGAAGTAGAGCCAGTTCTTTTAAATTGGCCAGCCCTATGTGATACGTATGTATCCATTTATCGGTATTAACAATTTCCAGGTTAATTTGGTATGATTTTCCTAATGAAACTGAATTAAAACTTCAGAAATTGTTAATGCATGATACATAGGGACCTGCTATGCGTTTACCATATTTGCAATATGATTAGAGGAATGCATGTTGCTAGACTCTTTCTGTAAATTTTTAATTGTGTTAAGACTTTGAGAATATTTATGATGACGACGATAATTATGAAATGCATATGTTTATTCAGGTTCTTTGCTTTAAAGAAAACATTGCTACTTGGTGTAACTTGCAAGCTGCCCAATGTGGTTTCTATGAACAGACAATCTCTTAAAATGCTTGCCAACAATAATTGAGTGAAGGGTCTTGGATATGCACCGAGTGTTTAACATCTTAAAGCCTCTTAACAGTATTTGTATGACTCGGCTCTTAAAAGATCAAGCTCCAAGAAATATTGCGTTTTGCCTGTATAACAGAAAAGCTTATATAGCTGTATATTTTTGAAATATTAATACCATTAAAATATATTTGATTACTTTGTACTGGAATATTGTAGAAAAATTATTACACCAAAAATCAGATTATAGAAGAAATCAGAATACTATAAAATCAAATTGTATGAAATTTGATGAACTGTTAATGTTGTCAGTAGGAGAAATACATCATACACAGATTCCATTGCTTAACTATCAGCAGTGTGAAACTGAAATTCCCCAACTCTTATGAGTTTATGATGTTTAATCCCAACTGGCTCCAAATTTTGCCATTTATCTCAATACTCCGGCTGCATTTAGTGAATATGCCAAATGCTAACCAGCAGTTACTAACTTGTATGTGTAATTAGTGGCTTCTGTCATGCTAGTGACTAATGCAGAAGGCATCAACTGATGTCTCATAAAAACTTGACTATAATCAGGTTAATATGTAGAAGACCAGTTTGTAAGATAGAGGCAGCCTATGGTGGTGTGATTTAAAATGACTACAAATAAACTGAAATACATTTTCATTCTGTAGTTTGGTCCTATATAATGGAAATAGCAGGGTGTAGGACTGTAGTGAGTGAATCACCAATTCAGTTATATGCCAATCAGTGTGTTCTTTGATGAAACCTATTGATTAGAAAAAATTATTGATTGACATACAAGTGCTGTTAAAGTGTGCTAGAGTAAACTAGCCTGTGAAGAAATTAATATGTTCACTTTTGTTGCCTGCCATGTTAATTAACTGACTGATTTGTTCCAGACCAACGGATAGCGATGAATCTGGGGATAGTGATAATGAAAAGAAGATTACATCAAAACCATCGAAAAGTAATACAAAGAAGAAAAATAAGAAAGAAAGGTATGGAAAGTTGATGTTGCAATTTAATACATGTATAGATCTAGTTTAATATCTAGTAATATGTTGCAAGTTTTCTTTAGCACTTTCACGATGAAAGTGTACTGAAAGCAACTAGGTACCAATGCAGATCACCATTAGAGTGTTCAGGTGAGTTATATAGAAGCAGATATAATTTCCATTTTCAATTTATATATGTGTCACCTGGTGCCATCAGCTCTTGGAGCTCTGGCGACAGTTTTGATGTATCCTCTCCAGTGCAGCCGAGAAGAGGAAGTATATATGTACACACCTTATTGACAATTATTTTATTTTCAGAACTTCTTTTTCACCTGTAACTAATTTCTATGGCATCTCTTCATTCAAGAACTGCTCCTGACTTAGTGCTGATCAAGTAGAATATTTTAAAGCACTGATGAATTATTATCTGATTGGTAGGAGATTATGTAATAGTCTTAAATTTCTGTGTTACTATTTAATATAATTTTTAAGTGTTTTGTCTCGTCATAATGCAAACAGCAAATTGCGCAAATGTTGAAAATTGTTTCCAAGCTTGCCTCAGGCACAAATTGCGTTGTTATATGTGAACTATAGATGAAAATAAAGTAATTTATGTGGCATAGAAAGACATTTATTTTTATACAGTAGATTTTAGTTAGCCAGAGAAGTGCTATTATGAACATTGTTCACAGATTTTCACTTAATCTGTTGTTTGCAGCCGAGAAGAGGAGGTAATTAAGGAAATCTCAAAAGCTGACACTATTGATGTCAAATCAAACCAGAAAAAAGACAAGGTGAAACATGTGATCTACTAAATACTAACATGTATTATTTTGTTTTGAATATAGATGACTTCCGCTGCTTATGTTACCAACTTCCACTTATAACGATACTGGTACAAAGGTGGCCCTGCTAGCGGGACTTTGGTCCCTTTAGGTCCTCCATTTGTATCCCAGCACTGTTCTGAAATTGTAACATGTTATTTTTTTTCTTTGGAGCAATAAAAAACCTATGTTATGTTAAATGTCTTTTAGATTACAGACTGATTTATTATTGAAATTCAGGATCTAATTATCATTGATGATTCTTGCATTTTATTTATTTTTCTGCCAGATTCTGGTAAGTGAGGCTCTAACAGTTGTCCTACTGTCATGTAATAGACTTTGTGTGTAAGTTTGCAAACTAGCAGTGGCAATAGAAGTCTTCATCGCCTCCTCTTGTTGAAATTACGAGCATAGAACTGTGTTTTCAAGGTCTGCAACTAGATCAGTCTTCTTTTTATTGACCACCACCACAAAGTAATACAAACGTACAGTTTACAGATTCGTTTGTACCAGGTTTTTAGAATGGCTGTGGTAACAGATTGCCATGAATGTCGAAATGAGAATGCAGTAGTAAACATGTATATTATGTAACAAGCAGGTTCATGAGTAATAACCAAGAAATGGGATCAAAGTTAGTGTAGGCTTAACTGTTTTTGACTCGTGTTGCTGCTGTTGCACTGTAAATGACTGTAACTGTAGTATTTGTCGTGAGCAGTAAGCAATTCGGTTAAGTATATCCTGTCTCGAGTACTATCATCATCATGCCATTAATTAACTATCATCTAGTTGTGTTAGATACTATTGAGTTTACATTTCTTTCCATATTACTGTGAATCTTATGGAAAGCATTTTAACGGATATGAATAAATTGCTGTTGTGCTGTTTGATTTGCAACAGAAGGGAGCTGCTAAGAATTCCCAGAAGAAAAAGCAAGAGGAGAGTGACGATGAAGACGACGATGATGATGTTGATCACGCTGAAGTCATTGTTGCAAAGAAAGGAGCGCAGACGATGAAGCCGTCATTCCAAATGTTAGCAATGGAGTCCAGCGAAGATGAGAAAGAAGACGAGGTTTCTTCTGTTTGTTTCTCAGTCTTGCACAGATCTATGTTTTATGATCTTAATTGCCTCTTGTGTCTTTTGAAGTTCTTTGAGTTATTATTATGATTATTATTATCGTTACCATTATTATTGTTATTATGCGTGTATCTATATTAAGCACTGCTATTTAATGACTAAGGTTTCCTCCGTTGGTGCTGAACAGTTGTGAGTGTGGACTTGCGCAGGGTCCCATAGCAGTCACCATCTTAGGAGAGGCTAAAACTCTTACTACTAGGCAAGCATGCTAATCAATCGGCTGTCGTGTCCCAGACTTAAGGCTGTATGGTTTCCATGTGACCCTTCACTATGAAAAATGGGTTCAGCCTCTGGATACGTCATGTATTATCTGCACAGAATGCTTCTATAAATCAAACATACCGGTCACATTTTTTGTCAAATGAGTTGATTTGAACGAAAATATTCGAGGTCTCGAACATTAGCTTATCTGCATCTTTGTCTTCAGCTGATGTCATCTTCTTATTCTGCTTTGCTTTCTTGCCTTTCTTTTGGTTAACAGATTTCTTTTGGTTCAGGTCTGAGGTACAATTAATTATTAATGACTCTGAAGAATGTGAGCTGGCAAAAAGTTATGGTCCTTCTTCTATTTCAGACTGCATATACATTGTAGGATTGTGGGACTGTGTGGGTTGCAGTTTGGGTTCCCGTACAATTCGTCCCCGGACAATTCGGACCGGACAATTCGTCCCGGACAATTCGTCCCCGGACAATTCGGACCGGACAATTCGTCCCGGACAATTCGTCCCCGGACAATTCGTCCCGGACAATTCGTCCCGGACAATTCGTCCCGGACACCATTACCGTATACAGATGACCGGAGATACTGCTGCGCATTAAAATTCAATTCAAAATTGAAAATTATTTCATTGTTCTCAAAGCAAATGTAGGCCTAAACATAATATAACACGTTACCTCACTTGACTAAAGTAGGCTATAGCCGGTCCGAATTGTCCGGGTCCGAATTGTCCGGTCCGAATTGTCCGGGTCCGAATTGTCCGGTCCGAATTGTCCGGGGACGAATTGTCCGGGACGAATTGTCCGGGACGAATTGTCCGGGACGAATTGTCCGGGACGAATTGTCCGGGGACGAATTGTCCGGACACCGCAGTTTGTCATTCGATTGATAATATTTAACGAATATACACATAAAAATCCTAATGCTTAGGTTCATTGTCAAGTTCCCATTTGGGAAGGTTGTCTTGTGTGCTGTTGTTTCTGCTTCACATAAACCATCCTAGAACTGATCCTATTGCCAAAGCTATGTCATAAAGGTCCCATTACCTTGAGATGTAAACCTAAGAAGGAATAGAAAAAGTTGCAGCCTTGAAACATGTGTGTTCTTCTGTTGTGTTTACTTTAAAGTTATTAATTTTTTAGGAAGACAGTGATTCGTCTGTTGAAGTAAAGAAACCCGAAGTTGTGAACCCAAAGAAAAGCAAGAAAGCAAAGCCGGACAAGAAGAAAGTGAAACCGGCTGAAGACGAAGACATAGATAAACTGGTCGCCGAAATCTCGAACGCGTCCCAGAAGAAGAAAGGAGGCGATAAAAAGAAGGAGCAGGCCGCTGTGAAGGAAGAAATATCTGATAATCACGTGACTGAGGCCAAGCCAGAAGTCGCTGTAACTAGTGATATGACCCAGGAGCAGTTGTACAAATTGATGGATGAAATGGCTGTGGATGATGATGACGAGCCAAAGGGCAGGAAGAAGAAGGGCAAACAGCAAGTGACTGCAAAAAAGCAGACAAGTGTTGAACACGATGAAGGTAAGGAAGGAGGGAGTGATGAAGAGGAGGATGAGGAGGATGGAGGCGATTCGTCGACAGTAAAGTCAGCAGCACAGAAGAAAAAGGAGAAGAAAGAACGACAGAAGGCTGAAAAGCAGAAGAAAACAGAGGTTTGATTTTAATGTAGATTGATCGAATGTACTTGTTTCATAATTATTGTATTGCATGTATTTTGTAAAAATAATTGTGATGATCAATGTAACACTTTTGACGGTTTGATATTCTTTGTTTTTTTATGTAGCCTTACTAGTTTGGTTTAAGTTTGCATTAGCTATTTTAAGGCTGTGATCATAACGTGATAGCCTTTAAATGACTTCTGCCAAGTGGAGGGTAAATATTCATTACTCATGCTTTTGATTTGTGTGTATTGGCCAATTATTTTGTTTTAACTCGTAGAGTAAATTGCTTCTTCTTGCTCACTAATCACTGATATCAGGAAAATTGTGGAATGCATCTTTCTTCTCTAGGGTCAGTGTGAGTTTTTAGGTTTCAGCCCCATAACGGAATACATAGGTTATGTATGGAGGATATAAACATGTATGGAAAATGGCAGATTTTTGTGTCCATGCTTGGAGTCTTCTTGGGCAAGTGTTATTTCACCCATCAGATTTTGGCTTGCTGTTGACATTAGCCTCTATGTGACCCAAGGTAGTTGAACTTTCATATGCGTTCCACCATGCTTTTGCAAGAGCTGTGTGCTATTTGAAATCGATGAGAGGCTGGTTCCACTGTAGTCTGGGTCTTGGTTTTGACATGTTTGAGATGATCCCTCCACCATTATTGACTGAGCACATATGGCTAGCAGATGGATGCCAGGATGTGTGTTCCTTGGTAACTTGTATGATGAATGACGTGGTATGGATTGCAGTTTACAACCAGCATCATGAAAATGTCTTTGGCATTGAATTTCCATTGGTAATTTGCCATCAGCATACTTTGCATTTGCAAACTGTGCAGAGGGTCATTTATATACTATCCAGAAATGACTTGAGAGTCTAGCATATTGACTCACTGCGGTATGTCCTTATGTGCCTTAGAGGTTCTCTGCTTCCATGGTCTATGAGTTCATAACCGTGGGCACTGTGCCTCTAGGAACTGGGCAGGATTTTTTTACTGACAATAAGCATACATTGTACAGCATATACACACTATAACAGTGGTTCCCGACATTTTTTTACTTTAGGGCCACTTTTTCTAAGTTGAAGGACACGAGGGGGTCACTTTTTCTTAGTTGAAGGACATTAGGGGGCCACGAGGCTAAAATTTAATTAGCTGAAAGTAGATAAAATTGTTATATTTGAATCAAAATAGAATGTTTTATGCTATTTATAGATGTCATAATAGACTAATTTGTACTAAAAAAATTATGTGTACTATTCTGTCCAAATAGTCAATTTTTCGTATATTTTTTTTAATTCTTTGAGAGATGAGTGCCATTTTTTAGACCTGGCAGGCCACTTTTGGCCCGTGGGCCACGGGTTGGGAACCACTGTCTTAAACGCTCCCCATAATATTACATACATGTACATAATCCTAAGTCTGTCTATAAGTCAGCAGTCGCCAAAATAAACCCAGATCTTGCCCCAAAAAAACAGAAAAAGGCAAAAAAAACCAGATCGAGTGGAAACCCAGCTGTGGCATCACTGGGAACCACTGCTCTATAAAATCGACACATTTGCCAGGAATTACCAAGCCATACTCTGTGTCAGTGCTTCTGGGCTGAGGGTAGAATGCTTACTAGTTATGATCACTTGCTGCTTCATGCTGCAGCTAGTTTAATTTATTCATTGTAGGTGAAAGGAAAGGAGAAAGCACCTGCTGTAAAAGAAGAAAAGGACAGCACCGAGAAAGCACCTGAGAGCAAAAAAGACGAAGCGGAAAAGGAATCGGATGTAAAGGTGGCTGAGAAGAAAAACGAATTGATAGATGAAAAAGAAGGTGAAGGTCAACCTGCTGAAGAAGAATCCAAGGAACTTGGTAAATTGAAATCTGACCTCTGTGTATTAATATTAGGAAAATTTGCCACACCATCATAGAGCCTTTTGTTTTTAATTGCTTCATGCTAAACTATACGATGTGTGTTGTGTCATCCGAGGTCAAAGTTCACATGACTGGGTAAGAATAAGGTTAATATTTTCTTCAGTTTGGGCACAGGTGAGGAATATAATGGGAAATGGAGTGAAACATGCCAGGAAAACTAAAGGTAGGACAACTTTGAAACTGAAATCAGTTTTTTGGGGAATTTATTTTTACATATTTGAGTGCCAGAGCTACAATTGCCTTAATTAATTATAATTAATTAATTATAGAAGTGACTTGATTGAACTTGGCACAGTTGGAAAGCTATCTGTAGAAAATTGCTCTGCATGTCATTTTAGGTGAGACAGAAGAGGCAAAGGCATCGAAGAAAGATAAGAAAAAGAAGAAAGATGACAAGGACAAAGATAAGGATAAAGGAAAGAAGCCATCCAAAATGGTAAAGTAATACTCATCATGTGTTATGGACAGTTTGATGTTGGCTGTGTGTGCGGAGGGTGGAGGGGTTGGTTGGGTTGCGTTGATTGGGTGGGCTGGCTGGCTGGTTGGTTGGTTTCACAGAAGACTACAAATCTATGTGATTGAAGAAAGCTGTTTTTATCTTTTATAATGCAACCAGGTATTCCTATATACATAGTGTGATGAACCAAAAAATTCTAAACTATAGAATCTTGAGGCGTGCTAATCTTCTATCCGAATTTGAATCATTGCTTGAACTGTGAATCAGTTTTTGCTGCTATACTAATTTTTATTAGAATGACTTCTACCTTTGACAGATTTTAAGATGGCTGGACAGCTAAAATGGTTAACACTATTTAACGTTGTTTGTTTTCGCAATTTTCTTACAGGTTCAAGAAATTCTTGAGCGTCAGAAGAAGATGAAAGAAGAGGAGGAAAGACTGCAGCGTGAAGAAGAAGAACGAACACGAAAGGAGGAAGAGGCTATTCGGTTGAAAGAAGAAGAGGTTGGGCTATTTTTTTAATATGTAGACCTCTGTCTATCTAAATCAGCTAATATTTGAAATATTGAATATTAACTTGTGTGCATGCATGGAGAGATTCTGCAAGCCGTGCTAAGAACACACTGTATATTACGAGTATTCAAGACACCACCTTCTCATCGTCACTTGTCTTCACTTGAATACTAGGTTTGAGTGAGAGTCCTAGAACAAGTGTGTGTAACTCTGTCTGTTAACTCTGTCTTAATCTTTTGTATGAAAAATAATCGTTGGTTTGCAGATACAAAGGTATTTGAAACGTTTAGGTTTCAGGTAATTATTGTGTTATGAATATGTATTCTAGGAACGAAGAATAAAAGAGAGAAAAGAGAAATTAAAGCAGAAGAAAAAGGATAAGATCGAGCGCAAGAAGCAGGAAGGAACGTTTCTGACGGAGAAGCAGAAGGCAGATAAGCGGAGACTGATGCATATGCTGGAGGTCTACCAGATGGAAATCCCGGATGAAGGTACTTGACCCTTTATGGATCGAGGATATAAGACTTCCTAAACCATTTACTATACTTTGGTCGGTAAATGGTTAAAGAGATTCTTATTTAAAGTCTATATCTGGAATAATCTGTGTGAAACCCATCTTGGACATTGAAGTTGAAATGAAATCATGTATTGTTGAGTTCAGGTTGGATAGTATGGCTGCAGAAAGAACAGCTTCAGATTGATTATTTGGCACAAACCATACTTACATAATATATATATTTCTGATGCAGAGAATGACATTGTTTAGTTTCCTGTCAGTTAAAACTAGAGTCTGACTTGAAAATGAGATTAATTTTTATATTTTGATTTTTAAAAATAGACATTTGTGTCTTGTTCCAATTCTGTAAGTTGTAAATGCTGTTATTTCGTACAGGACTTTTTCAGAGTTAAAGTAGAATTTAATTACTGTCTTTAAATTAAAATGATGACAAAATAGATGCGTTATGTAAGTCATGATGTATTGATTTAAAAGTTAATTTAAGGCACGAGTTATAACACAGCTCACATCATATATATACTGTTACCATTGACTCTGTGCAGCATACATTTGCAAACTGTCTTAAAATACACTAGTTTGGATCTGTTAGATAGTCATAGGTGCTACAGAGAATTTGTAAGGTATAGAAAATGTATGTAGTATAGAAAATGTGCTTTATTAAGTGTCCTTTTAAAAACAGACATGCATATACAATACATAAGTATAATTAGCATTTTTTGATTGTAATCATTAGCTCATACAGCTGCCACAGAAAAGAAACCTCCAAGGTATGAGAAGAAAAAGCCAAAGCAGAGCAGACAAGTATCAGTTGGTAAGTTGTGCTGGAGCAAAGGCTCTAGTAATTTATATATATATATATATATAAATTATATATATATATACACATATATATATTATAGTTATAATTATATGATTTATTGATGTTGACTATCAGATAAAGAATAGTACCCATACTTTGTACATTGCTGCACGTCCATGTACTGCCATTTGCTGTACGTCAGTTGCAGTGCCAATTTATATAAGTGCACCGTGATCACTTTCACATGCTTATTTGAAATTGGGAAGCATAAGGGTTGCACACATTTGCTGAATTATAGCGTTAATAGTTTTTTTTACTGTATTTCCATTTATTAAATACCATGACGAGCGCCAAGTGACTGTGCTGAGCAATTCTGCATGGGGGACTTGCACAGGGTCTTTGCAATACCTGTCAGAGGGGAGGCTCAAACTCAACACCCCCTCAGAGTTAGAGGGTGAGCACATAGACCAGTTGGCTACTGGGTCTCAGCATACTGTCATTTTTTGTGAAAGATAAAGTTGTGATTTCGTATTGTTTTGCATTTCTTGTTGTTTAGCATTTCTTGTTCTCGCTTTTTGCATTTCTTTTGATGGAAATTTCCTAAATATATTGTTTGAATGAATGGTGCTTCTCTGCAAACTTAGTGAGAATTATTTTCTCTATATTTGTTTGTGAAAAATGATTTTTCAGAAGGGAAGGATAATGGTTCCGCAGTGACATCACCAACTGATGATGCACAAGTGGAACCTGTGCTGATAGAACCTGAGAAGCCAGAGTCAGTGGAAGTAAAAGAGGAGGAAACGGATGAAGTTAAAGATGCGTGGGATTTAAGCAGTGCAGAGGAGGAGGAAGAGGAGGAGGAGGAAAAGACGGAGACTAAAGCAGTGGAGCAATCAGCCAACAAAGGTACAATTAACAATGATCTGGTATTTTGCCCATGAATTTGCATAGTTCAGGAAGTGGCTGTTTAAGTGATTTTTATTCTTTTCTTTAACTTTTTGTCTTTGCTTTGAATGCTTTTGCCTGCTGCATTAATTCATTTTTGTTATATGAGATTATTTAAAAAAATTTCTCTCCCACTTTATTTCTTTCTCACTTAAAAATTTCTTTAATTAGCCGTTGTTGAACTGTGATCGCTTCTGAGTTGATTACCTTGAAGGTGAGCTATATAAAAGGTCAATAATAATAATGATAATAATAATAATGATAGTAATAATAAGAATGATAATTTTGAAAGTAGTGAAGTGTATGCAGGCAATTTAAAAAAGAATATTTTGCATGAACCATTTTGTCTCTATTTACCTTATGATGCAAAAGCCTCAACCTTAAGGCTCTATAGAAGCCGTTGTTTGAAACACATAATTTATTATTCAGTCATTCTATGATCATGTGCCAGTTATGACAAAATGGACTTTCATTCTCTTGCAACATATACCTAGCTCAGCGGTTTCTGTACCTGAAATAGATAGCTATTGAGTGCCTCTGGAAGCTGTGATATCAATGAGTATAAGTCTAATTAAATGTATTCGCTATGGCAGATGTACTGTTAAAGGTATTGGCAGTTTGCTGAATTGTGTGGTAATGAATTGTGTGATAATGTTTGTTTGTTTGTATGTGCACTTGTTATAGCGCCCCTTCAAGCTCATCTACTCAGAGGCGCTCCCGAATGCAGAGCGGACACTGCATTGGAGTTTCACGCCGAAGCGCTGAGCAATTGTGAGTGAAGGACTTGCCCAAGGTCCTTGCGCGGCGAGGTGGATTCGAACCTCGAACCTTCCGGCTTCAAGGCAACGACGCCACCACTACACCACCGCGCCCCATGGGGTTATTGTGAGGCAGCAAGAGGCTATTGTAAATGCATGTACAATGGATGTATCTTCAGATGCATCAGTTAAAGATGCAACTAAACGTGAGGAGAGAAGAAAGTCTGAGGAAGCAGTGTCTGAGGAAGAAGAGCAGACATCTGAGGAAGAAGAGGATTCGGAAGAAGAGGAGGAGAGCAGCTCTGAAGAAGATGATAAAACACCACAAGAGAAAGCGCGTGAAAAGGCGTTGGCTAGAATCCAGGTACTTGCTATTCAAACATAGTTTCGAAACAATGATATAAAGAAATTACTGTTTGTGGCTCTGTGCTTTGTGCTGTCTACTGAATCAAGTAAATTTCAGCTAGTGGATGTAGAATCGTTTTCATAATTTTTTTGATCATCTTCAATTAATTATTTGTTTACAGAGAAAAGCCATTACCAACTGAGGATGTTATTTTCTTATTGCAACATTTCATGAGAGAATTAGCATCCACTGACATATGGAGATGGGTCATATAAAATACCATTTGATTCTAAGATTAATATCTTGCAAGGCAGTATTGCTATAAGCGTGGTCATCTCCATTTTATCTCTGTGTTTGATCACCCTCATTCCCTACCTTGCTTCCACATTCTGCATTTTGCAGTAAATCTGCCATAATTCCTAGTTACCGTGTTTTTAAAAAAAAACAGTCTTTATGATTCTAAGCATGTCTTGCAGAGGAGTGATTGATTTGTTTATATTGATTGGTTCTGGGTTTCATTTCAGAAACGAAAAGAAGATGCCGAAGCTAAGAGGACTACGGATAGGTTGAGAGCTCCCGTTGTGTGCGTTCTCGGACATGTAGATACAGGGAAAACAAAAATATTGGACAAGGTTAGTTAGATCCACGGGGATAAACCACAAATGTCACGTATTTGTTCATAATGCAATTTTAAATAATTTTCATGTTTAGAATTTAGCTCTGTCTTTAATGGTTGATGTCTGTTGGTGTCAGGACCTGGGACCAAACCCCAAATATGAGATCTTAACTTGAGCTAAAATGTTTAGCTTTTGAAGATTAATCCTTGGTTTGATCATTTTCTTAGCCTAATTGCTTTTGTGCTATTTTAATTTGAACAGTTGAGGAGAACCAATGTTCAGGATGGTGAAGCTGGTGGAATTACTCAACAGATTGGTGCCACAAACGTGCCTCAGGAAACGATCCGAGAGCAGACAAAGATGTGCAAAGAGGTTCGCTCATTTTTCGTTTTGTCCCCATGGCACAGTTGATCTCTCAGGAGATGAAATATTATCCAGAAATAGGAAATTCTGGGGTGGCTAAAACTTGTCAAGCTCCCAGAAGTGCTGTGGAAGGCAATGGCATTAAAACATTGGATTATAGTAGCAATGCGCTGAAAAAGTACAGCATTTCCTTGTCTGCAAGTTGGTATTACATATCAGTTAACCTCTTACTTTTCTACTTCGAAAGTGGGAAAATCTATAACACATGTTTTTATATAAATCAGGACAATTGATGACACTTGTAAACACCACCCAAATGCATAAAGTTGAACCTTAAGAATAGTTTTGCATGAACAATATGCGTCGTTAAAAGCAGTGTTATCCAGCAAATTATTTTCTGGTTGCAATCAAACAGTTGTTTCTAATCATATTACCCTTAAAACGTGCCAGTTTGTGTGATTTTTATGTTGATGAAACTCTTCTGTACATTGTCCAGTTTCCAGTTTAGGTAATCTAATTATTGATTTGTTTATATTCTTGTAGTTTCAGAAACAAGAGTTGAAGTTACCTGGGCTATTAATCATCGACACACCTGGTCACGAGTCATTCAGGTGAGCTTTTGCTATTTTTAATGAACTACAGATGCTGTGCAAACTGCTACATTCTATCTATAGCTTCAATTGCTTGGTTCCATGAGGTTTGCTCTTACCAAATACATTGCAGACTATTGCTTGCTCTCTTGCCTATGTTTGCTTCAATTTCACCACCTTTTTGGAGTTGCCTCAGATCTGAAATTAGCAAGCTTCAATACATTCAAAATTCTTTGGGTTGCATGGTGCTGTGTATATATTCTCAAACAAACTCCTTAATCATGCTCAGACTGCTGCATTGGTCTCCTTGGAATTCAGTATAAGATGTAAACTAGTCTCTTTAACCTATAAAGCCTTACAATGAGCATTCCTGCATACTTTTGGCCGCTCTATTTTCTTACATTCCATGCCACAGATTCACATTTCTGTGTGACTTTGTGTGCATTATAAAATGTTCGTAATGATCTTTAATGTATAATAATAGTTTGTTTCTATTGTTAATTATGTTTTGAGTTTGTTAATATTGTAGAATTTTGTCACCAGTCTATGACATGTATTTCCTTTTTAATGAAAACGTTAAAAAGTCAGATGTTGTTGATCAGCTGAAGATTCGTGTGTTTTGATTATTCCAGCAACCTTCGCAATCGTGGTTCATCTCTTTGTGATATTGCTATCCTTGTCGTTGATATTATGCACGGCTTGGAGCCTCAGACGATTGAGTCGATGAACCTCCTGAAGTCTAGGAAGACTCCATTTGTCGTAGCTCTGAACAAGGTAGACATTTGCATTGTTCTTTGATTAGGAATTCTGTGGAGACATTGTCTTCATGTTTAGACAAAGGATGTTGGTCCAAACCCAAGTGCTAGTCAGGGATTGCTCTTCCAGTTTTGACTGAGTCTCACCACAGCCAGTCTAGTCTGTCTAATAGTTTTTGTTTTGTTGGCAAAACCGATGCCAAGGGCTGACACAGTCGTGAATTGGTTTGTGCTTATATTGCAGTTCAGTGTGATTTGGGCAGTTACTCTGTGTGAGCATTTGTGATGCAAAATTGTTTTGCATGATCATTTTATGCTCGTCATTTGATTTGGACACTTGGTAAATGCAAGAAAATAAATAAAAGAGAAATTTCAAAACAAAATAGTGTTCTTTACAATGCATGACAGAAGTGGTTTCTTAGATCAATGAGATCATTTATATTTTTCACTAAATCTAGATGTTTTCCTTTCACCCAGTTATGGCCATCTAGGTAAAAGATTTAGTTGAGTGGTAATGCTGAATGCTTAGGTCAGCAAAATTACGATATGCTGCAGAATATTGTGGATCACTGTATTTGATAGATTGATCGGCTTTACGGATGGCAAACGAATCCACACAGTGACATCATTAACACGCTTAATCGACAGAAACCAAACACTAGAATGGAGTTTAATGACAGGACAAAGGAAGTGATTGTCCAGTTTGCTGAGCAGGTTTGCTTCAAATGCTGTTTCACGCTTTTCAGTAATCTTTGGCGGTTAAACTTTGACCATCTGAACCCAACCTCTCCCTAGCCAACTGGCATATATACCCAACACTCCCTGGGGATTCTGAATCCAAAAATATTCTTTTAGTTTCTGCTTTAAAAAACTTATTAACTCTTATATTATCAACTCCCAAACATACAAAAATACATAATTCATCGCCATTCACCATTAATACGAAATACTGATTTTATTTATGTGTTATGTAGACTACTTCTGACATGATATCGGCGCTTTTGTAGGCCTATGTCGGTAGATTCCATTCAAGTCGCAGCATACCTTGTTTTTTGGTCCTACGTTTCCACCTTTTGCAAAGGAGTATTTGCTGCTGAAACCGATGTGATGTCAATTGGCGACATCAGTAATTTAGCCGTCTGCCATAACAGAATCTGTTTCTGATGCCAGCCGCATGTCTCGACCATGAATATTTCAGTTAACCTTTTCTATACCTCTTAATATGTGAATCATTGTCAAGGTATTTAAATGATTTCTTTTTCTGCTTTGCATACATGTGAAATTGTTCAAAGGGTTTGAATGCGACACTTTTCCATGAAAACAAAAATCCTCGTGAATACATTTCGCTGATTCCAACCTCGGCACATACGGGCGATGGAATGGGTAACCTCATAGCACTTCTCTGCGAACTGACGCAGACTATGCTTGCCAAGCGACTTATGTTCTCGGAAGAGTTAAAAGCCACTGTCATGGAGGTAGGCGCTGCTCTTAACTATTTATCCTATTTTTTATTGCTATGTGACTCTTATCTTAAACAGCAAAGCAACTGAAGATATTCTTTCTAAGTGTGCTCATTGTTTAGATCAGTTAGTGTCAATATTTAAGTAATTCAAAGGAAAACTTTTATTTCGAGCCTCAAAGTTGCACTAGTCCAGAAGTTTACACTCGTTATTTATGAACATTGCTGGGCATGTAGTGAAATTTCATATTTTTTAATCGATGAACTGAATAATCGTTAACAAGAAAAGACAGACTAATTTTAATTATTGTAATTCATTTGATGTGATTCTTTAAAGATTAGTTTATTTTTATTTTGATGATTAAGATTTATAGTTATGATATCTGTGTCAAGTTTCCATAGATTATTTATATTGGCAATTACTTTCATCCAGGTAAAAACCATTCATGGCCTTGGTACGACTATTGATGTAATTCTTGTGAACGGACGGATACACGAAGGTGACACGATTGTCGTTGCTGGTCAAGAGGGACCAATCGTAACGCAGATTAGAGCACTTCTCATGCCTCAGCCACTGCGTGAACTTCGTGTCAAGGTGAGCTTTTAGTTACTTTTATGACTGAAGCAACAGATTCTGTTATTTAGAGCCGATTGATGTGATTTGTTTCGATTTTTTTCATTGGTTCCTTTTCTGGTTTCATTTTATGGAATTTTTTCATTGGTTCCTGTTCTGGTTTCATTTTATGGAATTGATAATTAATTTTCAATCTCTGCTGATCTGTCTTTAGCAACCAGCTTCTAACATAGAGCCGCAATGTAGGTGCTGATTCGAGTGTGTGTGAGTGTGTAGCTCTGTCACTTTACCAGAATGCTTGACTGTATGTGGGTTGGTGCATCGTATGCTTTCCAATCTGGTACGCAGGATCATTGATTTAGTATTGGTACTGCTTTTGGGTAGTAGAAAGCAAGAGGCATGTGAGCAGAATAAAGCATAAAGCCATTGATTATTATTGCATACAGATTTGTTATTGCTGTTTCAGAGCCAATACGAACATCACAAGGAAGTTCTTGCGGCCCAGGGTTGTAAGATCATTGCCAAAGACTTAGAGAAGGCACTAGCAGGGTTACCGCTTTATATTGCTCCTGATCCAGATGAGGCAGAAATCTACAAGGTAGGAAAATAGCTGATTTTTTTTACAGTAACTTTTCAGAAATGTTTTAAAATTATTTTGAATATATATACAGTGCAAGTTACTTATTAATTGCTGTCAAAGCATGTGACGTCAGAAGAAGAAGAGCAGTCCTTTACGCTTTAAGCCTTTTTGCCAGATCAGAGGAAATCTGAATAGATTTAGAACATGCGCAAAGCTCCAGAAGAACTATCACTTATTTATATTATATTATTATATTTTAATTTCTTTATACTGCTGGTGTGTTCCTTGTCGTCACCTTCATCACCAGCAGAGTTGATTATTGCTACTCAGTTCTTTCTGGGTCACTCATTTGACTTAACAGACTGCCTTGACCGCTTCCTTCATTCTACTGCTTGGCTTATTGGTCAAGTTCCAAAATATAGTCCAGTTTCTGCCTACATCTGCCATGTCTTGCGCTGGCTCCCTGTCATGCATCACATATTGGATGACCACACTTGTCTCGTAATATCTCACTGGTAGTGCCCGTCCTATTTACCTGATCTCTCTTGCCTTGTTTCTGAATTAGCCTCTCATTTAGCGCTGCGCTCATCAACCAAGACGCAGCTATTTGTGCCTCTGACATGCTCCTTGGTAAGATGGTGTTGAGCCTAATTGGTTGTTGGCCATACGTTTGGAGTTGGCGTCAACCTGCGTTGCCCTTTCTGCCCCAGAATAATTTCCCTACTTTCTGCCAATTGCTCAAGTCCTCTCTCTTTGGTCGTGGCTGGACTTGGAACACTTCTGAGTAAGTTTCTTGAGGAGAAATCATGTAAGTTCTAGAATGCATAAATGAATGAATGAAAGAATTCTTGTTTATTTTGTTTTCATTTTACTCTCCGTTACCTCTGTGTGTATGGTTTATATTTTGGCTGCGTAGGAAGAGCTGTCTCAGATGCTGAAGGATGTCTTGGGAGATGTGAAGGTCTCCGACAAAGGTGTCTACGTGCAGGCATCGACGTTGGGATCATTAGAAGCCTTGCTGCAATTTCTCAAAACATCTGAGATCGCGGTAAGAAGTTCACAAAGTCTGGGATTACGGTTAGAGAGATGTCTTCAGTGATTAGTTTCATTTATTGTGTTGTAGCTTGGCTCAGTCTGCAGCAGTTTCTTCATTCGGTTTAGTTGTTAATGGATGCAGTGTTCCATAAACATCGTTATTTAGTGAGAATTACAGTTGGTAGTTCAGGTGTTTTACCTGCTATGCCCTTTATTATCTGCAATGCACACTAGTAATGTTGCCTGATTTTAAAGATGATCTGAAGGCATATATGGGCAATAAGCATTGCACTTCGGTGCCTATTCTAAGTGGACCTGCCAGTATAAGGAATGGCCAGTTATGCTGCATTCCGTACCACCTACTGAGGAACTGCTAAAGAGAAGCTGATACAGAGGAAGTGCTACTGAGGAACTGCTACTGGGCACTTCAAATTTTCTGTGCAGTGTTTTGCCTATTAGCACAATTTCTGTTCTTACAACGTTTTAACATCGTGCAGGCCAGAATAAGGAGCTGGTGTGATCAGGATTTCTTGAAGCATCATTGTCATCAGCATAAATAATTTGACCCATGCCACAGTGTGACAGTGCTACTGTTTGTATGATTCTGCAACTTGTCCTCGTCACCAGGCTGTGCGTGCGTAGCTTGAAGTTCAGTTTTAAGTCAAAGTCCACTTTTCCTGTTTACCTTAGTCATATGGCTGGTTACTCCCGTGAACTGGAAATTAAGGTTTGGAGTGACCTTGAATGGTCCTGACTGCAAGCGCACAGTACGGAATGGCCAGACGCCCGAAGTTCTATAATTTTGATCATCTCCTAGACGGGGTCTGCCCCAGATGCCTGACACTTTCTACATCAGTGATGAAATAGTGCTATATTAATTTCTGATGACAATTATAAAATGAACATTTTAATATTTTTACTAACCTATTGAGCTTGATGTGATGTTGTGTTCTTTCTTTTCTGTGTAGTTTGCTGGTATCAATATTGGTCCAGTGCACAAGAAGGACATAATGAAAGCCTCTGTGATGCTCGAACATGATCCTCAGTAAGTCTTATACTTTATGCATTAGCATTTGCATTTAATCATAAAAAAGCTTGCTCATCAGATAAGGTTTTTAATTTATTTTATCTCTGGAACTTGTGTGATCATGGTCAAGAGAACTGACCACATGTCAGGAATGAACTTTTTGACATTTTCCATATGCTCCTATATTACGTATGCAAAAAAATCGTATTTTCAACCCCTATGCAAGTATGTATCCGTACATTTTTTACCCCTTCCCTCCATGCATATGTTCAGATAAGCTTCTCTACCCTCTTACAACGGCTATACATAGCTAAAAATCGTCCTCTACATTATTTTGCTGTTGTACCGCTGTTTATTTATTTTTTTAATTTAACCAGAGCATATCGTTTTTGTACATTGATATCTTCATAATTAGTAACTTCTGTCTTCTGCTGAATAGAGTTATGGTTTGATTTAGTAAGAGTAGCACAATATATACTGTTTCTTTCTTCAGCGAATAAATAATGGAGAATGTGTAAATTGCAGGTTTGCAGTTATATTGGCTTTTGATGTGAAAGTGGAGCACGAAGCTCAGACAATGGCCGACAGCCTTGGCGTGCGCATCTTCACTGCAGACATCATCTACCATCTGTTTGACGCTTTTACGAAATACCGTGAAGACTTTAAGAAACAGAAACGAGAGGAGTTCAAGAACATAGCAGTCTTTCCTTGCAAATTGCGAATTATGCCACAGTACATTTTCAACTCACGCGATCCAATTGTTATGGGTGTTATTGTTGAAGCAGGGTTTCTTAAAGACGGGACATTGCTCTGTGTTCCAAGCAAAGAGGTAAGTGTTTCTTCTCTTTTACAGTGATACTCAGTTTGAGGCTTTAAATAACAGAAATCCTATTATATAAATAGTTTAAATTGTGATTTTGAAATCTACAAATTAATTGTACTAAATGGAAAAATTTCAATAGTGAGATTTAAAATATCATATTTACCGGATTGCAATGTGATACAAAGTGTAAATTTTGAAAAATCGTAGTTGATAAATATTGAAAATATTTTAGAAATATGAAATTCTCAATTATAATGTTAAAAATCCCTTAACAAATTAGGCAAGATAAAATGTAAAAAGAACTGAAGAATGTAGCTACACATGAGGCAAATTTCCTAACAATAGGTGAAGGGCTGTAAAATAAAGAATTTAGTCAAAGCTTATGTTTTTTCTAATCAATGGTGAATGGCACTTGTTATGTTCATCGCCATCACTATAGATCTTCAAATCCCCAAACCTCAAATGCAGCAAAAAGTGGCTGTGATTTATTTAAGAGTCCTCACAACATTACCTGAATGATATTATTTTCAGTGAAAGCATTGCCTCAGTGCACAGTCAGCGTAGCAGCTTGATTTTAACCTTGCATAGACTGCTGTAATAAGACAGGAAGGTTTTAGAGTAGGTTTACTCACGATGTCTGAAGACAAATTGCTGCTGCTGAAAACAGAGGAGGATCCAGGGTGGGGCAAATCCGGCCATGGCCCCCATTGAGAAACGTCATATAACATAGAGACCACACCTTGCGCCCTAGTAGAACCAGGTGTTAGGGTAGTTGTGTCATTTCTGACTGAGCTTATCTGTAGAAAACAGCCTAGGTACCAAAGCAGTCTGCTGCAAGAGTGTTTTATGCTTATATGTGCTGTCTTTATTCGGGCGATATTATGGAGCCAGAAACATAAATAATGTGGTATTAATTCACAATCATTACACCTTTCATTGGGCGGATACAGAAATTTTCGAAGGGGGACACTTTTTTTGCCTTTCGCCCCAAAAACTGATGACTTTTTTTAATCATTTGGTCCAACTTGCCTTGAAATATTTAAATATATATAATACCATTTTCTCTGCCCAAAAAACTGATGACCTTTTTTATAGCCATTTAACCAAATTGTCTGGAAAATATACCATTGAAACCTACTGTTGAAGCATTAATGGGGGTGCCACGTTCTATGACATTTCTCAACGAGGGGCCATGGCCGGATTTGCTCCACCCTGGATCCGCCCCTGACCTTTCAACTGCTTTGCAATGTAGCCCTTAAAAGTAATAATTTGCTTTTTCCAGTTTGTGGACATCGGTCGTGTAAGCAGCATTGAGGTGAACCACAAGACTGTTGAGCGTGCCACCAAAGGTCAAGAAGTTTGTATCAAAATCGATCCCATTCCGGGTGAGGCTCCAAAGATGTATGGACGACATTTCGATGACACGGACTTCCTAGTAAGCAAGGTAAGAAAAGTGGTTGCTTGTGGTATCTTAATCATAATCGAGTATTTGTATAGTGCCACTTCAGTTCCAGGGCACTATCAACCAAGGCACGTGTCTTCACACGCAGAGAGGTTTCCAAGCGCTTGCAGAACTGGTCAAAAGAAATAGAAAAATGGTTGACCCTGAGGGAACCAGTTCCAACTAGTAGGGCCCACAATAATAAAACTTCTAGACTGGGCTGTAGAAGTATACACCTGCGGGACAACCAAGTGACCACGAGCCCAGAACCGAAGGGAGGAACGACTGGGCAGAGAAGAAGCTGGAGTACAATATTCCTAAGCTCGTGTGGAGCAGAGACACTAGACAGTTCCACATGAGGAAGCAGATCTTGTATCGGATGCTCTGGCATATGGGAGACGGTGAAGGAATCGCAGATAAAATATGATATGGTAGAACTTCGCAGTGCCCTGTATTAGGTGGCAGCAGCTTTTAGGATGGATTGTAGCTTACATGCAGTTGTAGATGGTAGACCAATATAGACTATATTCTCATAATCAATCCTAATCAAGCCAGACCAAAGTTGTTATAGCGTGCAGTGGGATAGTGATTAGCAGATGGCATGGAGTTGGCGTAATAGAAACAGGAATGAGAGATAATATTGATATATATATAATATTATATATATAATATTATATATATATATATATATATATAATCAGACAGAGGACCAGATCAAAAATGAATCTGAATCACATGACATGTATTGTGGACTTAGGAAGAGAAGTGCACATTTGGAAACCTAAGTGAAGGGAGTCAGTCTACATGACCAAAGAGAGGCAATGCGGTGATCTAGTTTAAAAATGGTACAGGGATATCTTCATTGTAAAGATGTCGAAGTGCATGTCTATCTGCAGATCTTGGCACTGTTTTGTGGTTCTGGTTTCAGATAAGCAGACAGTCAATTGATGCCGTAAAGAATTACTTCCGGGAAGAAATGTCGAAAACTGATTGGCAGCTGATAATGGAACTGAAGAAGACCTTTGAAATTCTTTAAGCTTGAATTGTATTTTGCCATGTGCTTTTAAGAATAGCTTATCAGACACTGAAACTGATTGACGCGAGGTTGATGGTCTTGTATTGGTGGTTAGATTTTGTTACTGCAACGAATTACTCATAACACAGCCCTTAACTAAATAGTAAGCTACATGCCGGTGTGCTTACGCCCAAAATTTGAATGCTTAGTTTTCACAATTATTACCGTACATGTTCTGACGGCCTGTGCCTTTGGTCAGCTTTCTTCAGAAAGCTCCTGTTTCTTGTTGGGAGTTTCTTGGTTCAAATGTTGGGTTTTAGATGGACAAGTTGCCTTTGACAGCAAGTGGATTAGCTAGCAATTAACCATGGGATATATGTGAAGTTGTGAACTGCACAGACAATGAGGACTGAATGATTTAAAAAACTTTCTAGCTGGCCCTAATTGGTCAAATGGTTGTAGTTTTTGTTGTAATACCATTCATACAGTTCAGACATCTGCAGTAATTGCATATAAGCGTGACAAGTGATGTTAACAATTGTTGAAATGATTGCATTGTCGTCCAAGTGCAATATATTGTCTTGACTCAATTGAAGTTGCTTGTGATGAGTAGACTACAGATGATGTTACCTGTATATTCATTCCCTTGAACAGGTGGCTTTAAAAATCTCCAATAAATTGCAACAGCAAAATAAAAAAGCTGGCACGTAATAATTACATACATGTACACTGATTTCTAACTTGACTACTTCCCCCTCTTACAAAGGCTATTTAGCTAAAGTCATCCACGAAGCATGTATTTTACCGTAGGCTATTATTATTTATTTTTGATAAAAATCGTATTGGCTAGCTAAGATTTGTTTACTGTTATGGTTTACTGTTTTGATCTGAACACAATATAATTTTAATGGAGTCAAATGCCATCGGATGACTACGTTAAGAGTTATAAATAGGCTGATGATCTGTGACCCTTCCTCTGTGTGTACAAAATATATGGACGGCCCCTACCAATTTGTCTGCTGAGCATTTCGGTGGCCTGATTTATATTAACTGTGCTATTATTGATAGATGCGGAAAAGATCGGATACTTCTGCTTGTACATGCTGTATTGTTATGATATTTGACATTAGAGACAGGTGTGCTGAATCATTCTTTTGGTCTTGTAAACTATCAGTATAGCAGTTGGGCCATAATGAATATTAATGATTCCCTTCAGTTTTTAGCAACGCCCGCCGTCATGCAACTGCCCTTAACAGAATTTTAAGTGAAATGGACAACCAGAGATTTTAATATCAAGAACCTGTTGATGCAGATGATAAAAGTACTACCACTGATAACACCGCACATTGCCAGATATCTTTCTGCAATTATCAGTTCTCAAGATGATTTTTAAGGGCCAAAAAGTACACAAGAACTCTACAACCTACTGCTATTGGGCGAATCAACAGGCAAAAAATCATTCAGGGACTTGAAAAGAATGAAAAATTTCTGGGATGGTCCGGATTCCTTAAATATTTCATCAATTAATTACAATTACACCGGGCACTAGGTCACAACTCTAGGTTGAATGAAGCTGCACTTAAATTTATATGTACCAACTAGACATATCAAACTCTGATAGTGACAGATGAAATTGCACTAAAGTTTGGTAATTTGTTCTCTAAAGGAGGGTTTCAATGGTAACTTATATTGTAAAGTTATGTTCAAAAAATAAGAGAAGTTGTCCTATTTGCCTTGGATTGTTTGAATGGAAACTTGGCAGCAGTTCACATTTTATATCTTTGTGCATAGCTTAGTGGTATACGATGCAGCATCACCTGTTCCAATGTATTCAAAATATGCCTAGCTTCACACATCAAGCATAAAAAGACATCACATGTTACATGCAATGCAAGTTCAGTTAACTCATCAACACGAGAAATGTGTATCTCAGAGAATAAATTATTCAGAGTCAAAATTTGACAAGGAAGGAATATTAGTGTTCCAGGATTTGCATTAAGAAACTGCATATTACTTGTAATTGAAGCTTTCACAAAATCAATTACAAGACTAACTGGAATCAATTGCAACCGACCCAAGCCAAGCTGCAATTGAATGGCCACTTCACCGTAAATGTGTACCAGACACATGCAACAGCAATGCCAAATCATAACACCTTTTGGCTGGCACTTAAATGCAGAGCGTGTCAAATCATGATCTAGTGATATCTTGACCGCAGGATCCATGATATCAGGAAGACAATCAAATGAAATCTTAACTTTAATTTAAATCTGTAACTTCCCACAAAAATTCCCAAGTTGGAGCATATAACTTTAGACCAGTTGCCAGACAGATTTCTTCATTTCTTACAAGATTTAAACTTTATGTAAAGATGAAAGGACAAACAGACATCACCAAATTCACCCAGAAATGCCCAAAGCATCACCAGCTCTGCATTTTGCAAAAATAAAACAGTTTCATTACAGTCCGTTGTAGAATCTTCCCTCTAAGGTATCTGAAGTATGTACAGAACACGGAAAGGAGACGCAACGTTGGTCCAATTGAACTTTCCAGTTGTTTCATAAACATAAAACAAGTTACTGCATGCACGAAGAAAGCCATGATTTGTATTTTGACAAGTACGAAGTCAACTGTCACAAAACAGTGTACACTTTTTCCTCATCGTCAATCTTTACGGTATCCACAGCATCGTACATGGACCGTGACTCCCTGATGACATTCTTTTCACACCCAAGATTCACGTTCAAGGCTGATTTGCCGCCAAGTTCCCTTACACCACGGTCGTTAACGTTCATCACAAGGTTACCGTCTGTTCCAAGTTCAGTTTTTATTTCTGCGAATCCACCTTCGGTTGCAGCATGTTCTGCTATGACGTGCATCCGAATATTGTGCAAGTCTGTTGTGATGAATGTGCAGTGTGAGCATTGGTACATCTTGTTGTTAACATCAACCATTGCACCTCCTCTTGAACTACTGATCTGATATAGTTTTGTGCCATCACTGGTCACTCCGCTAGGGTTAACCTTTACCACCGAGTCCATGTACTGTAACACATTGTCCTGAGTTGTTTTCTGATGATGTCTAACGCCTCCAGCAAACGTACAGTTGTACTTTTCATGGCTTTCCAACTCTTCCTCAAACTTACAGTTGAAGCTGCAATGCTCATCACGACAGAAGAGAACCTTTTGCCGCTTGCGCAGTTCACGAGCACGACGATCTATGCAATAAAAGTTGCGGAAATTATCTCGATGTTTAGCGACAAGATGGCCTTTCATTTCTTCCAACGACCCTATACGGAAACTGCACTGAACGCATTCAAAGCGGACTGGGTAGTCGAAATTCTCTCGTGGTTTCGAACGGGGCTTCTTCAGCAATTTTGTTTCTTTCACAGACGCATCTGTAGCGGATAAATCATCAGGACTGCCTAATGCAGGACTATCAGCAAATGCATTACTGACGTCTGAGGCAACTGTGCCAACTGGAGACAATGCTGGTTGTGAAAACGTGGATGTTGCAGGTGAGGACAATGTTACAATAGGTAGTAGATCCTTATCATCACTTGATTTGCTACTGGCTCGTACGGCTTGCGTTTCTTCGACTGAAGAATCTTTGGACAAGTCTGGCTCATTCTTGTCCGAGAGATTTGAGAGGTCATTCTGGATACGAGCCTTATCTGTCGATGTTCGTTTGTGAGTCCTCTTCTTCTTAACAAGTCGGTTACTCTCGACGTCTGGATGTTCCAAATTCATATGATGTTCAAAGACATTGCTGTAGTGAGAAGAGTAATCACAGCCAAACACTGAACATACAAACAGACATGCCAGTCCTCCCTTCTCTTTTGCATCAACATCGATAGCTATTGGCTTAAGTCGTGGATGCTTGCTAGCCAAATGATCTTTTATTTCAACAGGATCTGAAGTTTTTGGATAGTCACAGTATCGGCATTGTAGCACCGTAGAACCATGTTCCAATTCAACTCCTTTTAAGGTTCCATCATCATTATAGTCAATCGGTCCTTCAAGCGTTTTCAATCTCTTTCTATTGTTGCCAGCAGCATACGATGTTTCCGGTCTGTTCTCACTGCCAGGCACAGAAATATCTACCGACTTCGGTGGCTCTGACTGTGATTGTAAACTGTCACTGTCCAAGTTTACCTGACTCTTTGATTGGCTCCTTGGCTTTCCCAGTGTATCAGACGAAGGCTGTGAATCAGCACTACTACTTTGAAGCTGTTCTTCAGAGTTTGATGCAACTTTCACCTTATCAGTCGCTTGGACCAACAAGCCCTTACAACAGTGTGCTGTCAGCAGTTCCTGTCTATTCGTGTAAAAAGAACACTCGGGATTTATACACATGAAAAGATGGTACGTTCTACGACTAGCACGCTGATCACTGATCATCACCGATTCGCCTGGATGCACCTGCAGCACATGGCTCTTTACAGCCTTCGTGTTAGAGTTCCTGAAATGGCAGTACGTGCATCTGTACTTCTGAGTGCCTGTAGTTCGATTCGCAGCTGCGGTATCTTCAGCATCATCACCCTCATCATCAATGTCCAGATCGTGTACGAGACTCACACCGTTATCCAACAGCAAAGTGCTGAGAGTTTCATACAGATGCATGTCTTCTATTGGAACAATATCAACAACACCTTCCGCACAGAGAGGCTTTTTCGTTCGATTTTCACCTGGTCTAGCCAACCTTTTCAGCTTTGTCTTACAGTCTTTATTTGGATGGGCAACTTTGAGGTGAATTTTTAAAGCTCCTTTAAACACATTTCTTCGACCACAGAAAGGACACTGCCACATGTGCGTACTTGTCCGAATAATACTTCGCTCCTTCACAGTTCTCGGCCCTTTAAGTTTTGTCAGCATAGAATGTTCTCGGAGCCTTCTTTGAAGAAGACTCGGAAACTCAGTTTTACTAGAATCGCTACCGCCAGGATGAGGTCCAGCTGCATTGCCATCTCCAGACGACTTTGTGTAGACTTTTCGCTGAATCAGGCGCAGTGGGCGGTTTTTGTGCTTGTTTTGAACATGCCTGAAAATCACACTGCGACGACCACACTTGAAAGGACAATACGGACAGGTCCACAGATGTCCCCCTGTGTGTGTCATCACATGTTCACGCATATGATTTCTCGCATTCAGACCCTGCGTTGTCAAATTACAGCTATTACAGTGAGCCTCCATTGTTACATTGTCAAAGCGAAAGAGTTTAGAATCAACAAGAGAAATGTCATCTGGCGAATCCTTAGCTAAATTCATGTCGTCTAAGGCGACGTTATCTTTTTCCTTGACTCCATTGCCTTGACCTTGCTGGTTACTGAATTTACCATCCACCTGAACCGGCACATTGAGCTCTGGTTGCAGAACTGGCATCTCCTTGTCAGGCTCTGGCGTTACCTCATTTACAGGACAACTTGTGACAGCCACTTGTCCTGTGCATTCGTTAGCCAGTGAGATCTGTGGTGTGCTTACTTTTCCATGCGCAGACTTTAACCTGATGAAATTGGAGACATCTTCTAGTGCTGGCATGCCAGTGTCTTCAACTCCATCCTGCCCATCTATGACTATCATAGCTGCAGAAGCATCAGCATCATCTTCGGTTGCATTTGCTTCAATTATCATATCCGGCAACTTCGTCGCATCTTTCCCCGTACTGTTGTCGTACTTCATTCTTTTTGCAGACTCCTCACTCTTCCGTTGTCCCCTTTTGCTTGTTATTCCATCCACTTGCTTTGCATCTGTCTGTTCTGCGGAATCTTTTGACTTTGTAGGATTCGGAATTCTGTGCTTACCTTTGCTGCCCGACATCGTTGTGTCGGTGACTTCAGTTGCCTTGCTGGATTCTCCAGCCTCATCATTAGTTACATCGTCAAAAACTTTACGTGGAAAGACTTGTTTTCTTCTGGACTTCAGGAGAGAGTGCTGTGGATCAGTGGAGTCTATGTCACCAATCTGGACATCGCTATTCGTTCGCTCAGATGGAACCACTTCGCTATCGTTAGGCAATAAATCGCTACTGATTTCAGTTGCCTCTGGGTTTCCATCTGTTTTGGTCGCATGCGGTGCCGGTATATGAGTGATTCGCCTTCTAGTGATGACCAGCTTCTGCTGTGCATGGTCCTTTTTCAAGTGCAGAATGATTTCATTGCGATCCACCGACTGAACACTGCAGTAGTAACAGCCCCACATGCAACCATCATCAGCCTCATCTGGCTTTTTACCTGCTGCAGCAGCTGCTGCACTGCTTGGGGTCTCCTCGGGGCCCTTCTCTTTCTTTATTGGTGGAGATGGAGTTGCTTTAGTTACCGACACAGCAGCATCGGTTGGGAAGTTAGTGCTTCGGAGCAGAACAGATCGGCTTGTGGATCGTGGCGTCGTATTCGTCACCATACGTTTCAATTGTATAGGTTTGTTTGGATGCTTCGCAATGACATGGCTTACAACGTTTGCTTGCAATACTGACGTGAACGAGCAATAGAAACACTCCCACTGGACATTGACATTGTTAGACTTCATCAGATCCGTTAGGCTATGAGTTGAAGCATGACCAAATATTTCATTGATCTTCGTTGATCGGTAACTACAGACATCGCACTCGTACGCCTGGACCTTACCCGCAGCATCGTGCACTATTTTGTACGTAAAGTAGTTGTCATTTGCCTTTCCAACACTTGCAGTCGTCTTCACTGTGGACACTGGCAGAATTACAGGACTTGGTGTAGCAGAGGTAACAACAGCAGGTGTCTTTTGCTGGGCTGCAAATGCTGCAGACGCTACAGGAGTTGAAACTGTTGTCACAACTGGTTGACTTGTTTGCAAAACTGGGGTAGAGAGTGTAACAGATCGGTTAACTGAAACCAGCGAAGTTGGACTGGACAAAAGACACGACTGAACTGCTATCGGCGAAGCAGACGAAAATGCTCGTACAGATGGCACAGAGGATGACGTAGCCGTAGATGGTCTTGAGGAAACTATGACCATAGACGCACCCTCCGAGTCGGTGGTAGTTGTGCTTTCGCCAGCAGAAGAAACCGGAGTACTAACGACCAGCAACTGAGCGCTAGCAGGAGTTTGACAGTGAAAATCTGCAATCAGAGAGTTCATCTGCTCTGAGAAACCATCTAGTCCTTCATACCCTGCAAGTTCTTCAGCGATGCCCTGGTGCTTCTCCTTCTTATGGCTCAACACTTCATAGCGCGTGAACGCACGGAAACTGCAATAGTTGCAGGAGAACACGTGAGTCGTGAAATGTTCGTGAAACTCCGATTGGCTAGCAACCTTAAACTGACAGAAGTTACACAGATACTCCTTGAGAGTACAAACAGTTCCATCGGCCTTGATTGTCCGACTGTTAAAAGTTAGTTCACAAGCTTTTGGCAGAACTGAAGGTACTGCTGCTGATGACAGCCTCACGATTGACTTTATGTCATTCTGTGCCTGAATCTGAGACTGTACAACTTGTGGCAGAGCAGCCTTTCCAACAATGTGACCAGTCGCTGATGCCAGAAGACTTTCTGTCATCTTAGGTACTATGGTCAATGGTGACTTTCCAGCACTGGATGTGACAGTTAGCAGGGTGGACATCTTGGCACGAGACGCAGAAAAGGTTATGTCTGAGGTTGTCGTGGGCAAGCTTCTCAGTCCCTGGGGTAGCAGCAGTGACTGAATTCCTCCAGTTCGACTGTTCACTGTCTGTACTAACAGAATCGTTTTTGGTTGGGTAGTAGAAGCCTTTGTAGAGCCTGGTGGTGACGTCAGAACAGTGATAGTCTTGCTGATGCTGGTAGATTTTGCAGCTGAAACTACACACAGCAATTTTATAAGACAACAAACTTATTATTATTATTATTAACTAAATTTGTAACGCGTGCAAGGTCACACCGGAATGTGGATCTGAGGTGCATAACATAACTTATAACCACACAACCTGTAGTCTACTTCTACAGTTCAAGATCCAACTGAAATAAGCTTCAAAATGTAGGAAACATATCCAGCAACATATATGGATTTTATGGCCACTGATTAAGAACCAGTGACATCCGTCACTTCAACTTTTTTAGTGTATAATCTGTAATCGAATTTCACTGTGTATGTCAACCAAAATAAATATCTCAACTCCTACAAACAAACTATATGGCAGTGTTCGGTGGGTCTGTTATCCAAAGAATGCAGGTTCACGCCTGCCAAGAGCCGAGATCAATTTTTGCAATGTGATTTCTGCAAGACATTTGTTACAAGTTGCGACCTGTCAGCTTGATTACCAAGAATAAAACAAAATCAATTTATTGACTGTAAAATCCTAACAAACAGCAACTTTACGGATTAAACCTTTCGCCCCTGCTGTCCTGGTTAGATTTTCCCTATCCCCTGGGCTCCTCAGAATACAGCTTGAAAAACCTCAAAAGCGGCTTCTCGGGGATACGTAAATGCAGAAAATGCCGCTTTTGCGGCTTCTCGGATCGACAGGGTTAATCTTTAATTTCAAAATTGCTAAAACCACTGTAAAGCCATAACCCCAAATGTTGAAAAGTTTTATTTCAAAATTACATTAAATTTGATTTCAACAAAAGGCTATTTTTAGCAAGTGTTTGCCAATAATGGCTAATTGGCTACATAATACAGTAAGCATATATGTATGGCCACCGATAACAAACACATTTACACACCTCTGACCACCTGTGTATGGCTTTGCCATATCTGCTAGCACAACTTATGTACTGATTTTACAAAACAATTTGCTGTTTTTTGTGCCACTGCGACTCATTCAGAGGAGTGACTTATCGACCAGAAATTACACTAAATGTAATATAAAAAGAAGTTAGTAAATATATGAATGCTAGCCGTCAATATATACCAAATGTTGGTTGTCTTGTATAGAAGTTTTTAAGATATGAAGTTCAAAATGCAAAATTCATTATGACTGGGATGTGTCTATATCCATTCCACTAACAACAACCAAAGATTTTCTTTTGAAGCGTGCATCAAAGCCAAAGATCTAACAACTGATTTACGTAAACGCACCTGGTATGACATCTTCTGGCTCCTTCTTTATCTTTTCAGGACTGATAAGTTCAGTTCCTACAAAAAAAACAAGTCATTGAACCTAAATACATGGACATTAACCCTTAAACGACCAGCAGAATTTTATCACCTACGCGATTTTGCCGTACGATTGTAAAGTTAACAATTTTGTACTTATGTTGTTATCTCAGTCAATTCTTGATCTACAGACAAAATGTAGACAGCATTCTTTCGCATTCCTATTCCCATCCATCCTTATAAAATTTGAAAAAATTGCAGGTACTCAAATCTGCCCCAAATTGCACCCCTCCCCAACTGTTTAACTTTTCCATGTTCAAGATCACAGACAAAAATATATTCTGCCACATCATATTTAATGTGAACATAAGAAATGTGCAGAAAAGAATGCTAGACAAAACATACTAGAAAGTTTGAAGATACTTTCAAATATGGAGTTATAATTTTTTAGTAATTAGACCACAATAGTCAAAATCGGTTCAACAATTAGTAGAAGGAAATACATAAAATATCAGCAATATTATTCAAACACGATGTTAGGATCAATTTCTAGCATTTTATCTCCTCTGCCAACAAACCTGCCCAGAATTATACATGTCTGCCAGAATAGCTTGACCATCAACAATATTTCCATCCCACTTTCTGCTTAACAAAACATGTGAACCGATGTCAAAGTTGGCATTCCATTTGGCTAAACCCACTTAATTTTTGTCACCTGATATATCAGACAATTTTTAATTGTCAGATTGATCACATCTGTCATCATTTGAAACTAATTCTTCAAGGAAATGCTGCGAGTTCATTCTTGAATCTATTCACCCGCATGAGTGAATAGATTCTGGGACCATTTCGTGCCACTTATACAGTACATAGATTGAAATGTCTCTTTTCAATGGTCAAATGATGTGTTATGTTCCCATTTTAAACATATATTTAATCCATTACTGTACTTATTTATATTATTCTTTCCTAAACGTCATTTAGTTTCAAAACTATAATACTTTTAATAGATCAGTAGACATCATTATAATAGCATACACCTATTAAATTTCGGTACACGCTGATCATCGCTCCTTCCCCCAAAGTACACTCTAGTGCAAGCCCGTTGCCTAGAGTTTAGCAGAGCCCCTTCTACAGAGGATTCCAGGTACTCCTCACTAGCTTACATGTCTTCAAGCAAATGAAGTTCAAATCTAATATTGGAAATAACTAATTTCGTATTGAGACACTAAACTAAGAGTAAAATATAATGGAATTAAATGCAGAATAAATGTTTATAAATCAGACCTTTGTTAGACTTTTCTTTGGCCATCTTGTCAGCGTGTGATTGGTTCATTTGGCTCAACGTCTTCGTAGCAATCTGTGGCAAACGCCTTCTGAAACAATACATGTGGATTTTAATGGTTAAATAAATAATAACAAATTGTCAAAATAATAATGTAATGCTACATTATTGCCTACATCAAGAGCAAGACAGCATCATAGAAAGTTGCTGCCTTGTTGAGCAACAGCCTTTCACATGAACTTTTCCCGGAGCACATTCTCACAAGCTGCACCTAGTCCTTAAAAATCCTTCTCCAAAAACTTCTTCAGCGTGGATATCGTAATACAAAAAGCATCAACTGTTAATTTTGCTTCCAAGATAATCAAAATCACATTCCAAAATTACAATACACTCAACAGACTCATACAGTCAAACTCCTTTAGGTTTACACAGTCCAGAAGACAGGCAGACTTTAGCAGATTTGGCAAGCTCACAACCCCCTCCTGCGAGTATGCAAAAATAGGTCAAGTACACAAGAAGTAAGTAAACGAATCACTAGGGTCCTTGCAGCACCAAATATCACCAAATGGCATGCTGACACATTTTAACAGGATTTAGAAAAAGTTCATGTTGTTCGCCATTGACAGTTTTATAAAGAAGCACACCCAAGTCACAGACAAGTTGTTGATTCATCACAAAATCATAACCTTATTGCTTCTTCTGCCAATGAGCATGCCATTGCACAAGTTTAAAAACTTGCTTTTTAGAACGATTTTATGATGAATTAATATTACGTGATCATATCTTCCGTACATGGCACACAAAAACCGTTGCGCAATCGCAGTTTACAGGAAAAACTAACCATGATCTGATAAAATCAGTGAAAAACGAGTAAGGTCATTGAAGCAATACATATGGTCAATATACAAAACCAAAATCCATGCAATATGTACTGAACAAACTTCAAAAATTTACTTCTCACAGTTTAACTTTGTATAACAGTTATGCAAGTAACATAATGTAAATCTTCAAAGTTTCTCAGTACCACACAAAAGCCCCAACAGGGAGACCGCCTCATTGACTGGTGCAATGTCAAACCAAGTCTGCAAAAGAGAGGCTGTTTCATGTCCACTTTAGTGCAAGGTTACAATCTGGGGGATGTCAAGACAAGGAGACAGCATGATACTATGGGGGGGGGAGAGGAATCGGTGACAATGGTGGTCATGTGGTAACGCAGGAGTATAATCATGATACGATGGTCAAGAGTTCGGTTTTCAATTCTGAGTGGAAAGTAGCAGCAGAGAAGTGAAAGTGGAGGATAGGCAAAATCACGAGATAAGATACGAGGATGAGAAAATTGGCAGATGTCTTTGTGAGTCCTCTCCAAAGAGCTGTGCAGCACAGACTAAGGAGGGGGCTGAAGAATTTCATAGACTGGAGACCAACATGGACAAGGATATGATGACGAGAGAGCAGACCTGGGTGGCTGGATAGTGAATAGCTGGCAAACACAAGAGGGTTTGGATCCATGATAGGGCATTGCAGGTAAGAAATAAAATTATGCAATGGATGTACCAAGGGAATTTTAGCCACTGAAGTGATTTGAGAACTGGATTATCTGGTAGTGCAATTTGGGAGTTTTGGTGACTGCATGGGTGAGAACTTTCTGAACTGCTTGCAGGGATTTTTTTATTTGACTATTGTGTGAGCGGGCTTGTAATCAAGTATTGAGTGCAATCAACAAAGGTTGCGGATGAGCATACATAGCAAATGTGAGATAGCTGGATGATGTGGTTCGCAAAGATAAGGTTTTATCAAAGATGATTCTAAGATTGCAGACAGGAGAAAAGTAGGCGCAGGAAATGTTAGAACTGTTTCAGAGAGGTCGGAAGGATATGCTTGATGGACTAATGGAAGTCAATAATAAGCAATTCTGCTTTGGAAGGATCTAGGCATAGCAGGCTGGCAATCATCCAGGCTGGTATCTGAGTGATGGTGCCACAAAGATGATTTAGTGCATCTGAAATTGAGTGAAGGGAGAAAGACAAGACAAGGTGTGTATCGTCAGCATAGAGGTGATGATCAACAGAGGATGAGTAAATGAGTTGGTCGAGTGGAGGAGGTGTAAAGAATGAACAGCAGAGGAATGAGAACCTTAAGAAACACTTCAGGTGAAGCTGTGAGGGTGTGCGGATTATACGAATTATCAGCAGCATTAACAGTGAAAGAACAGGTACAACCTGGCAGTACTGTTCATTACTGGTTTGGCCAAATAAGAAAAGCTACTAAAATTAAGGAATATCTTTGCATGTGCATGCTAACAGCGAAAGCTACCTAGAACTGTCAATTGTGGTCACTTTAAATAGAAGACCTTTCAATATTTCTAATTGCTCTTCAATCATTTCATGCAAGTTGTTTCTCGTGTTTAATATAAAATCCAACATTTTCACAACTGGTAAACCTTTCCCACCAAGCTGCAGTTGTTAACAATAACTATTGCAATCGAACATTTATATAGCGCCATATTAAAATCAGTAACGCAAATGTCTAAGTTCAGTAAAATTACACTTTGGATTAGTTTGTTCGTGTAACTTATTTCCTAAATATCAAGTGCCGTGTTCAATGGTTGAGTCTCCGACGTTCAAACTACTGAGCCGTTCCGAGTTCGAATACATGCCCGGTCAGCCGGCGCCCGCTGGTCGCTATAAACGCGAGTCAATACTCTCGATGACATCCTGTAAATATTCTCAACCACGCCCCACTTCTTTCTAATCAGATCATGTCAAGGCTCTAGAATTTATGACCCGTCAAACATATCTGAGGGCTCGAATGCGATAACTGCCATTCCGACCCAACGGCCATCACCATAGCGGGACCAAGCAAGGGGCAGCCATTTTGTACCGATCTGGTTTCTCGCGATGGTTGCCGCCGCCGCCTATTGGCGTGCTTCTCCGTCGCCGCTTCGGTCCCCTGACGAGCCCAAAGTCCCGAGCCGATGTTAACCGAACCCAAACCTACCTGATGCTCGATTGAAAGGCGAGAAAACGTCGAAGTCACTCTACAACTTGCATGGAAAAAATGGTTCCGACCGACCGACAACGATGACAACGACGCGACGTCGTCACTCGGCTTTCTTCCGCTGCCACCCGAAGAAGCTTCGGGTAAATCCGGCCGCTTCCGTCTGTTCCGGAAACGAGGCAGCCTCGTTCTCGCTTTGACAGGTGCCCTCTTGGACGCTATACGCCGCCCGTTCTTTCTCCGACGCGACCGTTAGAGGTAGAGGACAATCTCACCAGTTGGAGTTCGTTTTACAGGCGTTATATTAATTCCATTATCGCCTAGACCACCGATTTTTATAATTGCTTAGGCGCTGGGCACGATTCAGTTATTGCTACGGACCATTGGGCGTTTAAATTAACCGGTCACGATGACCTCTTTCTATTTCCATCTTTTCTCTGATCGTTTTCTCTCGTCTTTCCGTTACTTGAGATCGACCATCTCCGAAGCTCATGTCGGGAAAGCGGCGTTTTTTGGCCGGTAGCATCAGCTGGGCGATGAATCTGTCGGAGAGAGACACGACCGACAGCGCCGCTCAGTAGCCCGAAACCACGCGCGTGTCCAATCGTTGTATGGCTGTACATGATGCGACTATGATGCGAGTAGGTTTATAGGTTTATTCAGCGCTGATAAGCGAACCAATTAAAATAGTGTCACGCTGCGTCGCTAATTGACTCAGAGATGGTCACGTGCGCGTTGTAGCACTGTTGGACAGTGGACAGTGCAGATTAAAAAGTCAGGGCCTTGCAGTTCTACACAAAATGTGTAGTTCTAAATGGATTTGTACAGTTGTAGAAGCATTTCGATCTGTACAGTTCAGAGTAAGCATAATAAAAGGTCATTGTCAATCATCGCCATGAGAGTAGGCTAACTTAATTTACCATGAGGAATGCGAAGAGAAAGAAGGGGTTGTGCGGTTCTAATTCTAAAAATTACTTAAAAGAACCCCCCCGTTAAAAGTCGTCGCTTTCTGTGTTAAGAAATTGCATTTTCTATAGCAATTTAAATATACAGTTGTAAGAGCGAATTTTTACAAAGGGCCTACAGCCCTACGTAACCTACACTATTTCGGTAAAGTCTAGGCCTACTAGGCATATGTCGGTCTACAGTTCAGTTGCAAAGCTGGGACTAATTGAATATATTGAATATTCGTTATTAGTCCCAGATAAAGCCTACAAGTCTAAGAACACATAAAAAAACGAAATCGACACTGATATCGCGATATTTAGAGAAACATATAGACCTATAGACTTTTAAAGAGGCTGAAAGAAATTTGACGAGCGACTCCCGCTCCACTCGGAATTGGGAGTCTGCAGGGCACATGGGCGGAGACCTAGGGGGACAGAGGGACGGTCCCCCCCCCAACGAAAGTGTTGGGGGGACGGCCCATGCATTGGTCCCCCCAATCTTTGAGCGTCAAGATGTTTTTGGCTGCGAAAATATAAAATTTCGTCGAGATTTGGGCCGAATGACTAAAAAAAGGTCATCAACTTTTTTGGCGGCGAAAATAACTTTTTTTCGAGATTTCGCCGGTCGTCAGAAATTTTTCGTAAAATCTCGCGTCTTTCCGTCCCCCCAATTCTCGGCCCAGGTCTCCGCCTATGGCAGGGCAGCAGAGGTCGTCGACGATGGGGGTTTTGGGGGAGGTCACGGACGTCCTTCGATTCCTTTTCGTTGATTACAATGACTAACTTTTTACAGGATATGGACTGATATGACTTTAAATCGATTCCCCGTTTCAAACCTCTGGCGTTCTAGCAGACTATAGGCTATTATAGGCTAGGCCTAGGCGGCGCATATGCATTATAGACGACGCCAATCATCGTCGAAATGACGGCGTCGTAAAATAAAATAATGTTATCAACGGCATTGTAGGCCTATAGGCCTATAGGCAGGCTAGGCTAGGCCTTGTAAGCTACAATTTTATAGGCACAATTATACGCCTACAATTTGTTTGTTTGTTTGTTGCCGTTTATCGACACTGTTATAATAAAAAATATTAGTGTCGCCCTCCTCCTTTCTCAATGCTTTGGACTGGCACTGCTAGCGTATGATCAGTGGCGGAGTTCCTACAATATGCCTATACTGCCTCATGCGATATACGTGAAAGATAAAGAGGGGGAGGGGAGTATAGAATGATGTCACAACTCACAAGACTGCGTTAATTAATGACCAGTCCATCATGAAGTCTGTCCGCTATAGCCAAAAGCGCTGATCTTATCCGAAGCAGGCTTCAAGTAGCCTATTAGGCCCTATGTATATAGCCCAGTTCTCGGTGATCTACCCTGGAGTCGGCATAATTACGATAGCGAAAGTCGATGTCGACCGCGTATCCTACGCTGTAGACCAGTATATTCGCCAGAGGGCTGTAACAATGTAACATGCCCGCTAAACGAAACCGCTCGTTTCACAGAACTACACGCCGCTTACGCCTTCGATTGGTCAATATTGAAAGTTACTTTCAATGGTGAGAAGTTCTGGGGATGGATAGGGGGAGGGGCGGGAGGGAGTTGATGGGTTTAATTAGGGTTGAATCTGCGGATTGAGGTCAATCGTCGCAAAGGAATAAGTCGTACAGCTCAACCACTGAATTTAGTGAATTATAATTTATAGGCTAAGACTAATAAGCTTAATAATATTTTCTTTATTGAAACAATCCGCTTGACAGACAGCAACCGGTTACAGCGTATACAGTTTACATTATTTATGCAATTGAAACAATTCATAAGAACGCAAATTTTAGAAGACATATATTTTAACTATACTAACAGAACAGACAGCCTGCAATACACGGCGCTAATAGCAGCCTACAAAGTATTTGAAAGCACGTCCGCCCTACGGGGGGGGGGCGATCTCGGTACCTCTCGCTCTTTATGCCAGCGTGTTATCCAATACGCTAGTACCGCTACCCTACCCCTCGGTATTCTGCAGATTAGCAACTAAATGTCGTTTGTATTGTGAGGGAATTCGTCTCTCGTCCATGGGCGCCCGCATATGAGGTAAGAAGGGCAAACCCTCCCCCTGGAAAATTTGCACCCATTTTTAACTACTACAATCAGTAGCGGCGCTAGGAGGGGCTAGGGTCTAAACGCCCCCAAAAGACATCCATTTTTGTCCATGTAAAAATGAACATTTCCTTGCTCAGCCCCCCCCCCCTAAAAACTGAAAACCGTATGCAGGAGATTTCGACCAAATGACTATAAAAGGTCGTCAGAAATTTTGGCGGATAAAAATGAAAATTTCCTCCTCGAGGATTCAGCCCCACCCAAACTGAAATCCTGGCGCCGCCACTGCTGACCTGTAATGATGCAGGCTAGACATGGCGAAACGGCTTAACAAGACCACTTCCGGTAAGTTGAGATGTTGAAACGCGTATACCACAGACGACTGTGATGCGCTATTGATATGCACATTTCCGCGTCTTTCCCTGACATCAGTGACACGCTTTATATAGTAGAGTAATAGACCTACTTAAAATGGACTGCCTGACAGTGCCTGCGTGTCTTGTACGCTGGATTGACGCTTTAGAAGTCGAAACTGGTAACAAGACGCTTGATTTCTCTGACAGCAAGCCACTCCTAACTTTCGGTTATGTCTATACGGAGGCGGATACAGAAATTTTCGAACGGGGCCAAAATTTTCGGTCTTAGGACAGGGTAAAAAGTTCGTCTTTGGTCACCGAAAAATCTCATGACCTTTTTTAGTTCTATGTCTTCCAGGGAAAAGATGCCATTTTATCCACCAAAATAGTTGATCACCTTTCTTTAGTCATTTAGTCGAAATCTCGGGCAAAAGATACCATTTTTCAGAAAAACCGTACCATTTTCCCCGCAAAAATAAGTCATGACCTTTTATAGTCGTAGAGTTCTTCTTAAACCCCTTTACTACGGACGGACCTCGTGGGGAAGAGGGGCTCACGAAACTACTCATGGTAGCGGGGGCACGTAAACTTTCCTAGGCAGAATAGCTGGTAAAAAAAGACATTTCTAAATGGGGTCATGATCGGATTTGCCCTTGGATCCGCCCCTGGACCTATAATGTGTGTGCGTGCGGCGCGCGCGCGTGTGTGTGTGTGTGTGTGTGTGTGTGTGTGAGTGTGTATGCAAATTTTAGACCGTTTCTTCACTGCAGGTGGTCTGAAATGAAGACTTTAACTTGAATGGAGTGTTAGCATACTCATGCTGCTCTGTCTTCAGTGTCCAAGTCGGAGAAGAGCTGGTGACGATGCATGAAGCATTCATATTTCGTCATTTCTGAGGCGGTGATTCATTCCTGGGGGAACTTCCCCCAAACATCCACAGACGTTTAGATTTGACACTTGGTTATACCTGGTGTTTGTTTGTATGTGCACTTGTTATAGCGCCCCTTCAAGCTCCCTACTCAGTCTCAGAGGCACTTCCGATTACAGAGCGGACGCTGCATCGGAGTTTCACACCGAAGCGCTGAGCAATTGCGAGTGAAGGACTTGCCCAAGGTCCTTACGCGGCGACTTGAGGTGGATTCGAACCTGCAACCATTTGGCAAGGCGGCAAACATACCCACTACAGCACCGCGCCCCACAAGTGTGTATAAAGAGTAAAGACCATATTATTATACTGATTCTATTCTGTTTATTTTATTGTTTTTAGTTGAGTAATAACGCCGTCTAATTTGCTGCACTCATTTAAAATTGGCTACAGACTATTGTTTCATCCACTTATTCACAAGACCTTTAAACCCTATCCAGGTCACGAAATTAACTTTCACTCGTGCACGAGGTCCCATAATTAATTAATAATAATATTTCTTTTAATGATTTACTTTATAATAATTATTATGTGCCAATATAAATTAGTGTGGTCCTTAGCTCCATGTAGAAATATTTTTTTGAGAATTTTAAACGGGGCACCCTCCTAACTTATACCTTTAGGTTAAAAAATATTAACACTGAAAATTTTGGCAGATTTTTTGAGTTTTAGGGGTCGCTACCGAATGTAACATATATCAATGTAGAGACACAGGCGAAACATGTAATATCGTACATTGTATACTATTACTAGTGTACAACTGTACATGTATGGTTGAATGCACAAATTTAAATAAATTCTGGTGGGCAATGGACCGTGCTGGAGGTGGACTAGTGGCCTGTGGACTGGTTTACTATTTTGGACAAAACGCATACACGGACATAAAAATGTTTTTCCAGTTAATGTTTCCATTATTGCATCAGTCTTTTGCGACGATGGGTATACCGTATATTTCTTCACAATCAATATAGCAGACTCTGCATCTGATCCTCATTATTTGTTTGAAGCTTGTTATACATGTTCATGAGTGTCACTCCACGCTTTGTAATGTCATTCACAACTTTCACTGAGCTCGCAGTGGCCTACTCTAACTTGAAGTTCTCGTGTCGTTTGACCATGTATATCAACGTCTTATTGGAGAAAACTTGAAAAATCTCGTGTTTTCCATGACAAAATCTTCCAGTTGCATTGAGCTTATTACAGCAGGTTCCAAGGTTCTTCTTTGAAGTGGATGTTCGATCCAAGTTTTGTCCAGAGTAGTAACCATTTGGCGCTTGGCATAAATGGAAGCCCCATAGGCTAAATCAAAGAACGCAAGTCACCAATTCCTCTGAAAGATACCAAAGGTCATCTAAACATTTCTTCATTGCAACGTCTGCAACTGCACTATTTTATCTCCCTGTATTTTGTCAATGTCCTTAAAGATCTGCTCTCTACAGGTCAAGTTGAGGAGTATAAATGGTGTATAGGCCTACGGTGTTTGCAATCAGACTTTGACGTATTATAGCAGGCAGATGTCAGCCACCCTTTATTCTCTTCTTGTTGACTTGAATTATTTCTTGAACATCCATATCTTAACACTGTAAATGCTCTTGCCGATCAACCTCGCTCTGTGCAGCCCAGCGGAAAAATCATTATGTCTTTACCCTTCGGTGAACCAAGAGAAAACATAACCACTGCCTCCAACATAATTTAGGCATATGTGATAGCGACATGCACTCTACAACAAATCTTTCTCCAGCTTCTGTTCCAACAGGATGCAGGCACCATTTCTAAGTCCACTGGTCACTGATGTGGTGTCAAAGCACATACATTTTATTTGATCTGTAATGCCTCAAGTTACAACCGCTTCATACACTGCAGACACTGAAGATTTTCCTGTCCCCATGATAACTTCTGTAAACCAAGGATCTGGTCAACACTCTAGAAACGAGGACATGAAGACGGTCTACTATTTCTTTACTGCAGTCTGCAGATGTCTTCCAACAACTTTCCATCCCAGTGAATTATTAGAGGAACTCCTGGTCGGCATTCAGCTTTCAAGTTTTCATAAATTTTTTGCCGATTCTTTATTCACTCCTTAAGCATTGAAAAACAACAGAGGTTGAACTCTGCGAGATCATTGCCAAGACAATGTAGTGCGAAAGAAAGTAGGCCTACAAGTGTTGCATTTCTGTTAGGCCTACTCACTTTCACCGTGGCATTGTCAAGACTTAGGTCTATTGCCAACTTTGTGTTCTCTTTGACAATAGAGAAATTATGCAATATACACGAAAAAACCAAAATGAAGCGAAATTGCCGCCAAAAGATGCAATGGCTGTGAATGCATTATAAAAAAATGTCAATAAAATAAGTAAGTAGGTGGCAATCATGATGTCGGGGATGTTAATAAATATGTGAGTAGTTGTCTATCAAATCCTATCATAGCGATTAACATAGTTGGAAAGCATATTAATGGAAATTGCGCATAGTGGACCACAAAGCCCAAATTAATTATAACCTTGAACTTTAACCTCTGGTAGCGACCCCTAAATGTCTTCAGATTCTCTCCAAACTTTTTCTCAATTTTTTTCTCATCAATAGGAACCAACTTAGAGGGTGCCCCGTTATAAAATCATACTTTTAAAAATAAGGACCACCCTAATATAAATATAACTGAACAATTTGCTGCTTAACGAGGCAACAAACACCTATTAGGAAACACTGATTTAATTAATTTATTAATAACGCAAGTGATTAACACAAGGCCTACTGTTGGCCTACCTTTAATCATGCGCTCTTTGACCAGACACAAAGTTAAACTGCATCAAGCGGTCTCTAGGTCTACGTTTTTAGACAATAAAAAACCTTTCCGCAAATTTTCAATACAATAGGTCTGTTTAAATCATTTGGTGGTTTTGTGTTTGTTTAGAGAAGTGAAATTTTTACAATAGTGCGTAGGCCTACACCATGAATATTCGTCCGAGTTTTCTTCCCATGCTGAGAGTGTCGTCATTCCTTTAGATTCATTTCATTTGCTGAAATGCTGTAACTTTATGGATTGACGCTCTACAACAAAAATCAATTGGCATAAATTATATTATATCGTTTAGCCTAAGCCTGACTTGGCAGACGCCTACGCGTCAACGCACAAACCAACACTCAAAGTTGACACATCTGGACGTTTCACACACTCACCCACCCACACACCCACCCACACACACACACACATACGTGCGCGCACACGCATACACAAGCACAAACACACATGCACACACACACAAAAACACACACACAGATGCACACATAAAACAAAGCAAACACACATGCACACATATGCACACAAACACACACACACACAAACTGAAAGGAGAGAGCGAGCGTAAGATAGACAGAGATAGACGGAAACAAATTAAGCGTCCGGGTGGTGCGGGTAAACTATATAGGAAATGTCACCAGCAGTCTGCAGTCTGCAATGCTCTGCATGGTTATCGTAGATATGCGACTTACAGCAACAGCTTTAGGGGGATTTCTCTACAGATTCAGCCGGACTAATATTCTTTTTTGAAGTACTCACATTTCCGTTCTGTTTGTCTCCACGGGAGTAGCTTCTTCGTTTTCTTATTACCTAAAAATCCATCAAAATCCACTCAATCGCTGTTGTATATATAGGCTACTTTACGTAAGACAGCATTTGAAAAGTTTATTAATATAACAGACCTACGATATTGAACCCTGTATAGGCCGCCCTTTAGCTATAGGGCTTTCAGGCTCCGCCTTTTCGACCTAGGATAGACCTATAATTTTTATATCGGAATTTCTGCGTAATAGGCCTATGCAAATTTTAATGCAGGTAGTTTGGCACAACATAAATAGGCCTATAGTATAGGCCTATATATAATACACCAAAATGATTAGCCTACAATGGCGCTTCTATATATGAGTAGTAGACCTTTTATTTGAAGCTACAGACTATATATATTTCCGGTCAGAAATTTCAGGGTTAGGCTCATATGTGGCTATACGGTGGACCAGCAAATTGGAAGAGATAGGTTTTCTAAGTTTATGCTTTAACGAAGGCACGGATATAATATAGTCTAATGAATTCGTATGAAATTCATATTTAAACGAGATAATTAAGTGAGACTGTGCACTCACTCCACAGCAGATGACGAGGAAGAAGGTGAGGTTGACGAGTACGTAGAGAATGGCGAGGGCCACAAGAACCCACTTGTCGATCCAGAAGACAGCATCGCCTGGGACACCGGAAGCAGCGATGGCTGCGTAGACGATCGCATGCCAGATGCAGATGGTCACCAGCATTCCCATCGACGTCAATATGTACTTGTCCTGTCTCACACACACACGTCCACTTTTAATATATATTGCCTATTATTCATATATATATAATTATATATATGCAAGCGTGTGTGTGCCTATATATATAATTATACACACACACATATATATATATGTATATATATATAATTATATATATAATTATAAAAGACGACTATTTTTAATTCACCAACAATTTCATCACTGACAAATCATCGGTGCATGCTAATTTGGCTGTTATCAATATTATGGCAGTCTTTACCGTTGTTGCCTTCTGCACGTCGTGACTAATGAGCCCTGCAGAACTGCCAGCAGGGCCGTCTTATGGTCATTGTAGGCCCTAGGCACTTTTGCATATTAATCTAATCGTAGATTCGTAGGCCCCTAGGGTCTACCCAACTCAAAGCTGTATTAATTCAAATTGCAACATTGCGACATTTACATTATTTCTTAAAATTATGCTGAATAATGTTTTGTGAACGCATTCAGATTTGATTTTAAATCTCAATCTACTTTTTGTAATATTTATTTTCGATATCCGTTAAATGTAAGGTAATTGGGTAGTTTAGCGTCCCAAATTATTCAGGTTGTTGCTGAGGTTTGGCATTTCTCGTTAATCCAGCTTCGATTTTATCAAAACTGGAACCTTCATCCAGCTTCTTTATCGTTCTTTTCATTAATCCAGCTTCTATTTTTAGATCTATAAAAACATTCATCCAGCTTCCACTTCTTTATCGTGCTATTCGTGAATCCAGCTTCTATTTCAGATCGATGAAAACTTGTATCCAGCTTCTATTTCAACTACTATTACAGAACTTTGATCCAACTTCCATCTTTGAAGCGTTCTTTTAATCATTTTAGCCATAAGAAATCCTCATCCAGTTTCCATTTCTACGCGATAGTTAGGGCCTACCTCGTTTGGGACTTCCTTGAGGTTTTCAAGCACACATTTTATGATTTCCTCAATTAAATATGAGTTATTGTATATGTCTTTCAGTTATTATTGCAAAGAAATGGTCAAAATAATTTGGGACGCTAAACTACCCAATTACCAAATGTAATATTTCCGGTTTCCGATTTTCGACTTAATTAGCGGCGTTTCGGTCTAAATTCTAATGAAAAATCGCCATCGCTTTTTAGGTTTTAATTTGTTAAATTATTAATACAAACTTCTAAAAAATAGTCAGGTGTGATGGTTATTGGTTATAAGAGGAAACACGAGTCTGGATTTGAGAAACCAATAAATCTGTAGCTGAAATGATTGGGTCACAAATAGCCTAGCTGACAAGCTGGTCTCCAGTTTTCCAAATGTGAATAGCCTATTGCTTTTCGAATTTATCTTTCTATTTTTGGAACAAGTTTTTTTTAATATCTTCATTTAATGCTTCAATCTGACACACCGCAGAATGATACAAGTAGCCTAGCTAGGCCTACATGTTATACGAAATACGGTCCACTGTAGCACGACACGCAGATCGGCTTTAGAGCAGTGGGTTCGGTCTTAACACTAATGGCCTAATACTGGATCACTCCTGTTCGGCCAAGCCAGAAGTGGGAGGGGCTATCTTTATTTTTAGCAGAACCCGAGTCAAGCAACACTACAGCAAAGCGCCAGCGGCAGCTAACAGAAACTTTAGTAAATTAATGCCCTGAGCGAGGCTTGAACCCGGGTCGCGCGGTTGACTCTCAGTTTAACGGCCAGCGCTCTCACCACTGAGCTACGCGACCCCCCCCCCCATGTGAAGGTGAACGTTCTTTTTCGAAACTGAAAATTATCAAAAATTACCCTTGGTCAACGATGGGACAGTCACGATTATCCTCCATTGCATTAATTACTTTCAATTGAAAACGACTTAATGCGAGAAATGACATTTGAAGACGTTATAAGCGATTTCGCGAATGCAAAGAGCCGCAAAGTTAACATAATATAGCTTAGCGGCTTAGCCAATGTTAGGCCTACTGTTTCATTAGCTAACTCTAGCCTTTAAAAAGTTAGCTTTTAAAATTAAATTTGCAAGTCTTCGTTTTCTGTTTGTTTTTTCCGGTCATTGACCAATCGCTGCATTTATTTTTTAATATATTTTTTGCAGGATTTCGTAGGCCCTGGTAGGTTCGTAGGCCCTAGGCACAGTGCCTACTGTGCCTAATGGATAAGACGGCCCTGACTGCCAGATAGGCCTACCTACTTGGTATCCATTTGCATCAGCTATAGCTAAAAGTATCGTTACGACCTCGACAGCGACGACGATTATGAAGACGGTATTATAAAGACGAAGATGAAAACAACGACGAGTATGATAATAGGCATGCATGTGATATCGTACCAGGTAGGTTAGGTATGAGATTCGTGGCAGAGACTGATTGACGACGAACTTGAAGGTGACGGTCGTTAGAAGAAGGATGAAGGTCAACTGAAGACGATTCTGAGGAAGTTTGTAGTCGACAGCGAACGATGTAAACGTCAGACTACAGATGACCAACTACAACACAACGACGACGATGACGACACGACTATTGACCTATATCATTAGCTATTGAATATAATATACTTAACTTACTTATTCTATGTATTAGTGACTGAAAATAATAAGATATAGTCACGTTGTAAGTGTGCGTGTAGGCCTATATATTATGTATATACAATACATATGTAGGACTATATGCATTGTAGGTAGACAATGATGAGTAGGTAGGTAGGTACGTGAGCAGGTAGGTATCAAGGCACCTATAGATCTATGCTAATAATTTTTTGTGCCGTTGAGGACAGCTTCATGCACAGAACCATGGGCGGAGTTTATCAGGGGATAGGGGTGGGGGTCTAAGCCCCCAAGAAGACCCAGATTAATTTTTTACCTTGTAAATGGTATCTTTTCTCGGGCTCAGCCCCCCCCCCCAAGAAGGCCTTAGCCCCTCCAAGAACGGAAACCAAACTTCGCCCATGCACAGAACCCAGTCTGACTGATGCAATGAAGTGCATCAGACCGATTGTCTACTCATTAGCCTATCGACCTGTCTCATATGTAGACTAGCTAATCCTATGATCCTTTTCAGTTCCTACTCCATCATTACTAATCACACACCATCACCTTCCTCAGGCTCCTCTATCCATCACACCTCGGGCCTTTCACTCGAAACTAAAGACACTCCTGTTCAAGAACTCTTATCCTGTTTCACCTGATCCCCACCCTCCAATTCCCGGCTCAGACGACACCCACCTTAGTAGCTGTTCCACACCTCTGATCATACGGTACCTCGACCCGGGCCACCATGGACTACTCTTACGGACAACCCTTTTGACTCAACGCATTTGATCCTGATCCTATGGTAACTCGACCCGGACCACCACGGACTACTCTCACGGACAACCCTCCTAACTCAACGCAGCGCTCGTGAATAAGCCGGTGCCCCGCGCTTGGCTTTCCAGTGGCGCTTTAGAAATTATGAGATTACGATTACGATTACGATTATGAAGTGCCTGATAGATTGCTAAAGTTTCATTAATGGTTTTATAACAATTATTATTACTTTCTATACCCGATATAAATTCTTGCATGCATCACGACAAGTTATTGCCGCTGCTTGATAGCAAGTCTGAGAGAAGCACCTTTTAACTCCTATGCATGCTAGCTTAGACAATAATAGTTGCATCCAGGGATAAGATTGGATTAGAGTGGCAAGATTTGATTACTTATGTAGCCAATGATCAGCATATATATATACACATATATACAGCAAATACAGGGTGGCGCAAAATAAACCGGACTATTAGTTTTTGCATTTGCATCGCTTGAATAATCAAAGTAATTATCGCCTTAAAACTATCATTAGACAGAAATGACACAGAAAAATGGCATTGGTTTGGCATTTAATATAACATTGAATGAACTGTAAAATTTCAGAATTTTCTGAATGCGTAAGAAATTTCAGTCAAAGTGATGTTCAATATGTCCTCCGTTTGCTGCGATAACCAATGATAATCGCTTGCGAAACTGTCCAATAGCCCGGTTGATAGTGTCCTCGCTGATTTCGTCCCAGCATGCGGTCAGAACTTCTTTCAAATGTTCAATACCAGTATCTCGAATTCTCTGCCTGTAGACAAGCTGCTGAAGCATTCCCCAGATGTAATAGTCGACGGGATTCAAGTCCGGACTTTTCGGTGGCCAATTTTCTGGTTCAATAAAGTCTGGAACGTGAGCAATGAGAAAAGCAATTGTTTTTCGTGAACGATGAGCAGGTGCTCCATCCTGCTGGAAAGTGAAATTGTGACCAGAGTGAGCTATAATGTCTGGCAGTAATCCTTGATGTAGGACGACGTCACAGTAATAGGAACTGTTAACTTTTGCTCCTCGTTCAACGAAAACTAATGACGATTTCACCAGCTGCGACACGGCAACCGAAACCATGATGCTCTGTGAGAAGTGCTTCCGACCTTTCAGCAAGCGTTCTGAAGGAATGTCTCGTTTCACAGCTACGTTGGCGTACACTCGATCATTCTGTGAATTGGTTGGTGTTTGGACTGTAAAGATCTTTTCATCCGTAAACCATGTTCTGGCCAATTTAGCTACGGTTAGTCGTCGAGACAGACGCTTGCAGGCGGCAAGCCGTTTCACTCTGTCAGCGTGTGCTAGCAGCTGCACCTCACGTCGCCGAAACACTTTAAGCTGTAAGTCAAATTTAGCAATACGCTGAACAGTTCTACGAGATATACCAGTTCGTCTAATGATAGTTTTAAATTTAAGGCGATAATTACTTTGATTATTCAAGCGATGCAATTGCAAAAACTAATAGTTCGGTTTATTTTGCGCCACCCTGTATATACATATATATATAATGATATATAATAAATATATATATATGTATGCCAGGAATCGATGGTCAGTTTCTGACCATGACGAAGCAGATGTTCCACGTATAGAATCCGTATCTTCTGGCTGCTCTGCACTTGAACGCTAAGACCGGATGTAGTTCCCGTGATCCACTTTCGTACAGCTTACTGCATTCGTCCTTCTTCGTGTCGACTGTGTTGTAGAGACGCCACTCCTGCTCGTCGACGAACGACCTCTTGTTGATGCTGGACGCTTCACTGAGGTCGACCTCAAGATCCAATTCATCCACTGACCGTTCGGATATCAAAGCGACCGTGATGTCCTGCACACAGGATATTCACAGACAGACAGATGAATAGCCACACAGGATATTCACAGACAGACAGATGAATAGCCACACAGGATATTCACAGACAGACAGATGAATAGCCACACAGGATATTCACAGAAAAACAGATGAATAGCCACACAGGATATTCACAGACAGACAGATGAATAGCCACACAGGATATTCACAGACAGACAGATGAATAGCCCCACAGGATATTCACAGACAGACAGATGAATAGCCACACAGGATATTCACAGACAGACAGATGAATAGCCACACAGAATATTCACAGACAGACAGATGAATAGCCACACAGGATATTCACAGACAGACAGATGAATAGCCCCACAGGATATTCACAGACAGACAGATGAATAGCCACACAGGATATTCACAGACAGACAGATGAATAGCCACACAGGATATTCACAGACAGACAGATGAATAGCCACACAGGATATTCACAGACAGACAGATGAATAGCCACACAGGATTTCACAGACAGACAGATGAATAGCCACACAGGATATTCACAGACAGACAGATGAATAGCCACACAGGATATTCACAGACAGACAGATGAATATCCACACAGGATATTCACAGACAGACAGATGAATAGCCACACAGGATATTCACAGACAGACAGATGAATAGCCCCACAGGATATTCACAGACAGACAGATGAATAGCCACACAGAATATTCACAGACAGACAGATGAATAGCCACACAGGATATTCACAGACAGACAGATGAATAGCCCCACAGGATATTCACAGACAGACAGATGAATAGCCACACAGGATATTCACAGACAGACAGATGAATAGCCACACAGGATATTCACAGACAGACAGATGAATAGCCACACAGGATATTCACAGACAGACAGATGAATAGCCACACAGGATATTCACAGACAGACAGATGAATAGCCACACAGGATATTCACAGACAGACAGATGAATAGCCACACAGGATATTCACAGACAGACAGATGAATAGCCACACAGGATATTCACAGACAGACAGATGAATAGCCACAATTAAACAGTCAAAAGAGTTCGTGTTTAGTTAATCGCACATATCTTTTTAAAATTCAAAATTCGGTGCAACGGAATTACAAAGAAACTGTTTTTTGGAATTCTGAGTAAAAATATTTTTAATTGGTTGGCCACATTATTTCGAGGAAGGCCATGCAGACCTATACAAACAGTTACCTGCCAGTGCCTAGGCAACGGGGTTTACAGCGTCTGTGAAAATCAGATGACAAGATTGCAAAGGCTGTCTATATAGAAAAGGTGACATGGATCTATAATTATGCCCCCGGTATTGTCGATCGATAGTAGGCTACATGTCAGTCGATCAAGTTGGTCGAAACTTCGACTCTGTCAACTCGATCGCAACTCGAGTCGTCAAACGTCTTTGTATGCAAGTCTAGTTGATCGATATTTCCTCATTACAGTCAACTATGGCGCCGTAACAAAACGGCGCAGGTCAAAACGGCGCCGACATAACGGCGCCGAGAAAACGGCGCCGACAGAACGGCGCAATTCAAAGTACCCCGACAAAACGGCGCCGACAATACGGCGCAGTACAATGATTATGATACCCGTCTAGTGATTGTTTGCTTATTCAAGAGCAAACTCACTACGATTTCAAGATTATGAGATATCGTTCCGGATTCCGGCAACTAGGGGCACACACAAGTCAGAAATTCAGAATACATCTAGGCCTATGCGTTTAAAATAGAAGTCGGATTGATACAAAATAATTTTTCCTTAAATAGAATCTGGATTGATGGAAAAATTTCGCTTAAATTGAAGCTGGATTGAAGAAAATATTCTTGCTTAAATGGAAGCTGGAGTGAAGAAAATATTCCTGCTTAGATGGAAGCTGGATTGAAGAAAATATTCTTGCTTAAATGGAAGCTGGATTGAATAAAATATTCTTGCTTAAATTGGAGCTGGATTGATGAAAAATAATAGTAATTTAAATGGAAGTTGAATTGATATTTAGACTATATTTTTGCTGCTTCTTCTATTGAACTACTAAAAACCATTGTTTTTTTTAATTCAATTTGCGCCGTTATGTCGGCGCCGTTTTGTTACCGCGCCGTTTTGTTACCGCGCCGTTTTGTCGGCGCCGTTTTGTCCTGCGCCGTTTTGTCAGCGCACCGTCAACTATATATGAAAACAGTTTACTTACTATTTTTGCGGCGATCGACGTCAGACGCGATGTAGTGGCATAACTTGTATAAACACTAGGGCTGTTGTTCGATTAAAATTTTTAATCGAAATTAATCGCGCGATTAATTTTTTTAATCGCAATTAACTGCAAATTAATCGCAATACATTTCCTTCAAATAGTCTATACTAATCTAACTATTTTCCAAGGACCCATGAAGCATGAAATTTTAATGACTGAATGCATTCTTTCTATTGCAAACATATTTAATAACCTTTGGCTCAGGCCTATTGAATTTCTGCATTTAGTTTATTGAACAGTTTTGTATGGCAGACAGAATTGAAACACTATGAAAATCAGTGAACTGCTCAAAATCCGTTAATTTTTTTCATCTGAGCCACCTTCAATTAAAATGGCTATAGGCCTAGGTCTAAATGTGAAATTAGACAACCGTTTTCTGACTATCAAGATTAATTATTTAGTCAGCCAATTGTATAGGCAGACCAGTTTATTTACAATGGTCGGTTCAAGGGATGCTCTTATTAATTAACATAATTATTGTAGGTCATCTATTGAACCTCATTATTTAGTCACAATTTTTCACAAGAGGTTGCGGTTCTTGCCAAACCTCGTCTCAATTGTCCTTCTGTAAACATTTATCATTTGAAACTTGAAATCCATTGGTCTTGCCATCTCATGGAGTTCAACCAACGAAGTCTGACGTCTGACGGGGTGAGGAAAGAGGAAACAACCCTAGTGGACGATGCGATGCGGCCGATGTCGACGACTCATCGTTAGCGTTTAACGCATGTTTTGGTTCGCATGCAGGCGATAATTGAGCAACGTTTTGGTTCGCATGCAAGCGATAATTGAGCAACGAATTGCTACGATAATACTAAAATTCTTTGTTGGAATATTTGCCAAAGAATGTATCACTAGCTTTAAGTATGAGCCTTCAGATTAAAACGAGTTTTCTGCCTCTGATTCTATTTTAATCAGATCTAATTAACGCATTCGATTAATGCGTTAAAATTTTTAATCGCAATTTTTTTAACGCGTTAATCACACGCGTTAATGCGACTAAATCAACAGCCCTAATAAACACTGTAACACACATCTCTGTAGACTATGATAATTATAGAGCTACACTGTATAGTGTATATCTCGTCCGATTGCCGACTTCAGGTTCCTCCCCTCTTCGTCCCCCACATGTGCAATCGCTTGGCAGGGACATATACGCTCCCGACTCCAAAAAGAGCAGTCTTAAGTTTGGTGAGGAACAATTCCGTTATAGAGACCCATGGGGTGTAGTGCATGGATTAGGCACATCTCTAAGGAAGGCCGTTCCAGACCACTGGAATATAGACGTGGCTGCATGGTCTGGATCGAAGCGCCTCTGAGAAGACTTTTGAAGAGGCGCTATATAAATCACAGGAATGAATGAATGCAGAATTTAATTTGGTTATTAAATGAAGCATAACTTCCTGACAACCCGCGTTGTGCAATGATTTCACCACGAAATGTCTAATGCATATACTGGAATTGGATAAAACAACCGCATTCCACACGCTGGAGTTGCTTACCTGGATGTCAAACGGGAACTGGTAGAGTTCCATCGTTTCCAGAAAGGTTCCCTTGACTCGTCGTCGTTCGCAGATGAACGCTTCATCGTTCCTGTTGAAGAGGATCGTGTGGTTCGTCGTCTCCTTCGGTTCACCCACTGTGTTGTCAGCGTACAGCATCGGATGCCAGTAGTCGTCCCATCGGACGGACTTCGGGTCCTGCACACACACAGAATCATTACACACTGCAGTGGAGCATAACGGAGAGGTACTGCAAGGTGCATCGCACAATCAAAACCAAGGTAATTGTGAATGTGGCAACAGTGGTCATGCATGATCTGACTAAGACGTATATAGGCTATATACTCATTCTGAATTAGTCCACGGCTGCTTCTTAAGAAGTACATCAATTTTATACGTATTATATATATATATATATATATATATATATAAAGTATACATAAACAGAGTGGGCCCAAAAAAAGACCCCCCCTAGGTTTTTTGCCAATATCTTGACCAAAAGTAAGAATTTTGAAATTAAATTTTACAGTCTTATAGACAATTCATATTTACATATGATGGCCAATTTTCATCAAAATATTTCAAACAGAGCAAAAGTTATGCCACTATTATGGAGGCCACCCACCGTTTTTTGACGATTCAAAAACGTAACGCAACAAAAAGTAGGTTTTTGCCAATATCTTGGCCAAAAGTAAGAATGTCGAAATGAAATTTTACAGGTTTATAGACAATTCAAATTTACATATGGTGGCCAGATTTCATAAAAATATTTCAAACAGAACAAAAGTTATATCACTTTTAGTGAGGCCACCCTACGTTTTTTGATGATTAAAAAAGTCAAAAAAAGGTGGATGGCCTCACTAAAAGTGATATAACTTTTGTTGTGTTCGAAATATTTTTATGAAATCTGGCCATCATATGTAAATATGAATTGTCTATAAACCTGTAAAATTTCATTTCGACATTCTTACTTTTGGCCAAGATATTGGCAAAAACCTACTTTTTGTTGCGTTACGTTTTTGAATCGTCAAAAAACGGTGGGTGGCCTTCCTAAAAGTGGCATAACTTTTGGTTTGTTTGAAATATTTTGATGATGAAATCTGACCATCAAATGTAAATATGAATTGTCTTTAAGACTGTAAAATTTCATGTCGAAATTCTTACTTTTGGTCAAGATCTTGGCAAAAAATCTTGGGGGGGGTCTTTTTTTGGCCCACCCTGTATATGAAGCCTTCATCTTATAATATGTATACATATATTGTAGTCTACAATAAAAAAAACCCAAAGTAATTGCGAATGTGACAACAGTGGTCATGAACTCATGATCTGGCAAAACCGTATACAGGTCTGCACTCAATCTGAATTAGTTGTTGTTTTTAAGCAGAAGTGTAGCTGCCCTATAGCATGGGTCAGATGAAAAGAAAACGATCGTTAACGCTAGACATCGTTTAAAAACTATAGCTAGGCCTATCATTACCCGGCAGAAAACATTCCTTGCCGAAAGAAAGAAACGAAAGAGGAGAAGATGAAGGAAGGGTGGATAGACCTGGGAGTGACTTTGGTCAGCTAATCTGACCCCACTTGACCCTAAAGTGACTTGAGGTCGACTTGAAGTGGACTTCTCGGCGTCAAAACGACTTGACCCGACTTGGCAGAGAAACAACCGACTTCCGACTTGAAGTCGACTTCTGACATGGTAGCAGCCATTAGCCTAGGTCTACGTACGGCTACTAATGCAAGAAGTCAAGCCAATTTTTCTACAAGCATTAGCCTAATTTCATTTAGGCCTACGAATGAGTAATTGATGCATGAATTTGTTAAAGTATTATTAAGCCCTTTTCAAGCTGTTTGTGTTTCAGTTTGCATAGTTTTGCGATGCTTTGGGCCATCTAGTAACCTAGACAATGCGACGGCAAATTATTAGGCCTATGAATTTTAGCTTGTGCATTGGCCGTGATTACTCATATTACACTCATTAGGCCTATTAGGCCTATTATTTTTAATAGTAACATTAAATAAATTTGTAAAAAGCGCAAGGTCTAAGATAAAATAGCGGACCGCGGACTGCATGGTTGGCATTGGTTGCACTGAATGGCGTGTTATGATAGGCCTAATTTGTAATTCTGTTTTCATAATTATTTGGCCACTAACATCATTTCGCAACTTAGCATAGGCCTATAGCATTGCAAGCGCATCATCCTACAGTAGCTTAGCTACTAGGTCTACTCACTGACAGTAAAGTCTTTCATTGTCCAATTGGCCCTATAGACAATAGTTTTTCCGTCTGCAGACAACTCCAGATGCAGCGCTCCAAAGTAGCGCCAAACAAATCGATTTATTATAGGCCTTGTAGATCTAGCTTTCTTTGCACCGAATTCACTGACTAGTGACCACTAGAAGTTCACTGATTGCTTGATAAGCTCACGTGCTAATATTTTAGTAACATTTTGTTTCACCATTTTAATTAAGCGCATGCCTATCTCCTAAGCGTGACGTTTAAGCATAAAATTACAAATTAGCCTATATGAATAGATAGGCAGACGCTAGTCTGCACGATAGCCTACGGGCAAAATAATCAGTAGCCTAGCCTAGCCTAATTCTCTGTTTAGCAAAGACCTCATTCATTCTTGTAAACACACTAGGCAAAAAACTGCGTAAATGTTGTCACAATCATTGTTTTAGGTGACAAATTTAAATATATGTTAGTGTCTCAAGTCGGTTTAAGTCGACTTGAGGTAAAAACAACTTCAAGTGACTTCTATCTACAAAATTCGACTTGGGGTCAGTTGCGGTGAGCAGAAACGACCCGACCCGACTTGGGATGACCAAGTCGACTGGGGTCGACTTATTGGGGTCGACTCCCAGGTCTAAGGGTGGACCATCGAGGAGAAGATGAAGGAAGGGTGGACCATCGAGGAGAAGATGAAGGAAGGGTGGACCTTCGAGGAGAAGATGAAGGAAGGGTGGACCTTCGAGGAGAAGATGAAGGAAGGGTGGACCTTCGAGGAGAAGATGAAGGAAGGGTGGACCTTCGAGGAGAAGAGAAGGAGAGTCAGAAGAACTGGGAGAAGGAGAAGCAGCAAGAACACGAAGACGAGGACGAACAACAATTGAAAGAATAGAGAAAGAGCCAGAAAGGAACAAGAGAAGGAAGATAAGTGGAAGAAGAGAAGGAGAAAGAGGAAGAGGAGAAAGTGACGGGAGGGATGAAGAACATAAAGAAGGAGATGATGGCGACGACGACGACGACGACGACGACGACGACGATGGCGTTGACGATGACGACGACGAAGACGACGACGACGACGACGATGATGATGATGAATTGATAATGATGATGATGATGATGATGATGATGATGATGATGATGATGATGATGATGATGATGATGATGATGATGATGATGATGATGATGATGATGATGATGAATTAAAAGAGCAAAACGAGAAGAAGAAGAGAAGACGAAAAAAGAAGAGGAAGAAGAAGAAGAGGAGAAGAAGGAGGAGAAGGAGCAAGAAGTAGGACAGACAAGAGAGAGAGAGAGACGTGTATACGAACCGTGTTCTTCTTGCAGTCGAATGACGGTTCTCTCCATCGTGCCTGAACGAAGACGTCGGCTGTGAAGCATTCCTTAACGGTGTCGATTTCACCGATCTTCAAGAAGACGACTCGAATGTAGACCTTACGCTGTAACATCATACAAAACATCACACATCTAACCAATACGCAATTGTTATGTACTAGTGACATAATAATTCGATCAGTAGATCTATATGATTCTTGTGAAGAGACACGGTGTAGCCTATAGGTCTACGACTCTACGTGAAACTCGCAATGTATATGCGTTTAGCATTATCAAGCAAAATAACTTTAAATAAGTCTGACAAACCGTAGCATAGGCCTATAGTACATTGAGACAGACAAAATTAATATTAAACTAACAGGAAATAAGGGAACCGGTACCGATTAAGGGAAATCAATAAGTTATTTGAATTGAATTGAATCGAAAGTTATGCTTTAGTAAAATGTGTGTAGAACTCTTAAAGATAAAGTTCCGGTCATCTTTGCTCGAAAGTTCAGAACTGTGCAAACGAGCCCTGAGACCTGGACAACGGTTGGTCTTTGGCGGAAAAAGACCAAAAAGGACAATTCTTCTTCTTCTTCTTCTTCTTCTTCTTCTTCTTCTTCTTCTTCTTCTTCTTCTTCTTCTTCTTCTTCTTCTTCTTCTTCTTCTTCTTCTTCTTCTTCTTCTTCTTCTTCTTCTTCTTCTTCTTCTTCTTCTTCTTCTTCTTCTTCTTCGTCTTCTTCTTCGTCTTCTTCTTCGTCTGTCACTTCTCCAGGCTTTGCTATCCAAATAAGTGGCAGGACGGCGTTGAGATTTGAAAATAAGTGCCTGTACGCCGTCCATGACCGTCCCGCCACACATTAAGCCCTGCCTACATACGGCAAACGCAAGATCACTTTAAACACACACACGCACACTTACACACACTTACACACACACACACACACGCACACACACACACACACTCTTACATACACACATCTGATTAATTTACAGACGGCTATTCCCAATCCCAAACCAATAATTCCTTTACTGCACACAAGAGAATTCGATGCTTCGTGGTTTCATGCCGGAAATTCATCACCTGTCCACGGTTGCACGCTCCAATAAACTCATGCTACATTGTATGTAGCCTATTACATTCCGTGGCAAGTGATATTCGACAAATTGGACAACGGACATTCCATAAAATATCTTCATAGGTTATTATAAGCTTATGATTCTCTGCATACGAAATATTGCAATGATATATATTTACCCATCTATATGCATATATATATATGTTGTATATATATATATTATATATGCCTGTGTATGTGCGTGTGCGTGCGTGTGCGTGCGTGCGTGCGCGTGCGTGCGTGCGTGCGCGTGCGTGTGCGCCTGAAGTCTCTATGGCATTTGACCAATAGAAGATATTTTACGGGTGTATAAGCTATATTATAGAGATCGAGCTGACGGCACCAGGCACCAGGTGACCAGGTGATAAGCTATATTATATGCTTCATATCGAGTGAAGAAGAATACACAGGTCAAACATGTAAACACGAACACTGTCAAACCATGAAACGCCGTCAAACTCACACGCACACACAAACACACACACACACACACACACACAAGCACACACAAACACCCACACACTAACACACACACACAAACACACTCAAACACACTCACAAACACACACTCAGGATAAATACATAAATCAACATTATATGGACCTATAATATTATATAATTATATACGGTGGAACCGAACAAAAACTCAGACCAACGCTCTAGATCTATATTACAAACTTAATAAACCATCGATCTAGCAGTGATAATGTTATTATGGCGTCCAGACGTCCAGTTTTAATCTAGTCCCCTCTGCTTTTTTTTAGGCGGGATCGTAGATTCTGGGACTGGGGGGACTGGGGAGGGGAAACGACCGTTCGGCGGACGGCAACAGCTGATGCACATAGCGCCGACAGAGGGAGTGACTTTCCCACATAGAGGGCGCGCTGCAGTAGTCAAGACGAGAGACAAAATATGAGTGAGGGAACGTTAAGACAGCATTGAAGGTCAATGAACTGGACACCACCCAGACCCAGTCAGCGTTTACTGTTTAATCTAGTCCCCTGCTGGGGTCATGTTTCTTGGGGGGTGGGGGGGGGGGGTGAGCAACGACGTTCGTAATCATAATTGTAATCGGACGTCAACCGCTGACGAGCTTAGTGCTGACAGAAGCAGTAGTTTTCTGTATCTTTCTTATAACCATTTTTTCGCTTTTTTATTTTACTTTTGTGTTATTTGTTCTCTTCTTTTTCTGATAATCTTTTTTTTTATTTTGTCTAGTCTTTGTGTGAAAATATCGGTTGTCAATACCTGATGACTTTTTTAGTGTTTCATCTATTTCTTTGTGTGAATAAATAAAATAGCACTTTAATTAAGCTAAATCATAATTATAATAGTAGGCTACCATAGCTAGGCCTATATAATATTAGGCTACAGTTTATTCTAGTCGTTCATGTAAACAACAGCAGCTGCTAGATTTTCTGGGGAAATGTCATTCACAAAGGTAGGGGGACTTTTCCCACTGGAGATCAATCAATCAATCAATCAATAACATCCTTGGGCTCAATGCCCGTAGGAGTCCGACCGTCGGACTCCGACGTCACTCTCTGTCTGAGTCTGTCTCGCGTCATGTTGCCCAGCTTCAACCGGTTCGGTCAGCAGGTCTGCTCCATAACAATGGAGACGCCTAGATTTAACAGTGTATGTTGTCCTTTGCTGATAAACCAAGCCTAATAGCTAGAGAATTAAAATTGTGTACATTGTTAAATTTCAATCCCAATATAATTAAGTGTTATTATAGGCCTACTGCAGTAGCGGATCTAGAACGTTTCGAAGGGGGTGCCAAAATTTTTGGTCTTGGGCAAGGATAAATTTCATCTTTAGTCGCTGGAAAATCTGATTTTTTTGTCGTTTGTCCGATTCTCACGGAAAATATAGGCTACCATTTTTTCCGCCAAAAAAGTTGACGACCTTTTTTTTAGTCATCATGCATAGACTACTTTTGTAAAGGGTTTGCCGAACTGATGAGAAGTGCGGCCACGTCCACTTTTCACGCCAAAATGGCTGGTGAAAAATGAAGAATTTTCTAAATGGTGGAGGGCATGGCCAGATTGGCCTCCTGGATCCGCCACTGCTACACTGTTAGCATTCAACATGACTTTCCGATATATAAATACCGGTATGTCAAAAAATATCATTGATAGACTGCCAGGCCCGGCCTTATGGCAAGGCGAGCGAGTCAGCTACCTTGGGCTCCGCGCTTCCAGGCAGTATAGCGGCGCTAGAGGGATAGGGGGGGGATTAGGGCTAAGCCCCCTTAAAAAGGCCATCCATTTTTTCCCAATGTAAAAATAAATATTTGCACACGATTAACCCCTTTAGCCCCCCCCCAAATAGCCGCAAAGGTACGCTCGAGGTTTGACAGACAGTTCGGCGGATTATAACTAAAAAAAGGTCGTCAGAAATTTTGACCGCGAAAATGGAAAATTTTCTTCCGATTTTGGTCGATGACTAAAAAAAAGGTCAGGAATTTTTGCGACTAAAAACGGAAATTTTTCCCGAAAATCCAGCCCCCCAAACGAAAATCATGGCGCCGCCACTGCTTCCAGGGCCCCGCGCAGGTGGCTAATTTTTTCTACTTTGTTGAGATTGTCCGTGGTTACGTAGCATAGCACTATGCCGGCAAAAATCAAAATGCAGTTCTTAAAAACTGATGTTAATTTTCCAGGGGCAAATGCCCCTCTAGCCCTATTGTATTAGGCTACTTAAAATTTGAATAGGCCTACATGTTTAGTGCCGATGTCATATTGATGGTATATCAACTCAGTATATAAATTTTGGCTTGGGACCGGCTGCTGCCTTGGGCCCGCACACCCTAGGGCCGGACCTGTAGACTGCAGGGGCGGATACAGAAGCTTTCGAAGGGGGCCAAAATTATCGGTATTGGGACAGGGAAAAAATTTCGTCTTTGATCACCGAAAAATCTGATGACTTTTTTTAGTCGTTTGCCGAATTCCCAGGAAAAGATACCATTTTATCCGACAGAATGTCTGATAACCTTTTTATAGTCATTTAGTCGAAATCTCGGACAAAAAGATACCATTTCCCAGAAACCATCTGCCTCGCAAAAATATTAGTGTTGTCCTTTTTTTAGTCGTACAGTGTTCTTAAACTCCTCTACGGACCTCGTACGAAACTACTCATGGGGGGGGGGGACGTCAGCTTTCAGAGCCAGAATAGATCGATGGTCAAAAATAAAGAAATTTCTAAATGGAGCCTGATAGACTGAAAGCTCAAACTGATACTCTGACAGATTCTCGTTTTAGGCGAAAACCTAGCATAGGCCTATAGGCCCCTACTATAGGTTTACTTTACCATAACGCCCCTACTATAGGTTTACTTTACCATAACGCGCCGTTTATTGCAGCAAGCGTTTAGTTCACTCAACGGAGTTAATAGCTTCGATGTCATATTATAGGTCTGCTGAGCAACAATCTTAAAACTGAAAGGTTATATGTCTGCGTATCCTATCGATAAGGCGACTCCGAAAGGGCGACCATCAGAAGAGCGACCACAAAAGGGCGCCGATTTTAAAGGCGACTGATCGAAGGAGCGCGCCGATCAAAAGGGCGACCGAACTAAAGAGCGACCATCAAAAGGGCGAACATCGAACGTTCGCGCTGTGTACGATCTGATTGTTTCCATGAGAACGGTTGATGAAAGACGGGAGATGAAAGAGAAATACGCAAACAGGTTGTTTGTTTACTCTTTTTTGGCAATCTACAGGGTCAACATCAATGAAAATGGTTGATGAAAGACGGTATAGGCCTATCGATGAAAGAGAAATGCCGACTGAGGGTATAAGGTAGCCGATGCCTATGGTAGCCTATCTGTCGTAACTGAGTATTCAGTGGTCGGTATTTAGTCATTAGTCCATTTAGGCTAAAGTTTTAGAGTAAATTTATCGTTATTGTTTAATTTACTCTAATAACTATGTTTTAAAACATTATAAATTGTGTTTATTTCATTTCGTTTATTCATAAATGACATTAACATTCAGGATCAATATGGTGAGATTTCAGCCTATAGGTCGCCCTTTAGATGGTCGCCCTTTTGTTTCAGGCTATCGGCGCTCTTTCGATCAGTCGCCTTTAAAATGGGCGCCCTTTTGTGGTCGCTTTTCTGATGGTCGCCCTTTCGGAGTCGCCTTATCGATAGCTTATATCTGTGGTAAGAAAAGCTGCATAGCTGAATTAAATGCATCTAAATGCAGTTATAGCCTAAACCCGGAGAGTTATTGATAACATCACTTAGCCTGTTAGACCCTTAAAGTAGACTATTAAGCATTATAGGTTTATACGCAATACGCATTGTATTATATATTCTAACTATTTATACGGTATTGCATCAATCTTAGTTTATTGCCAGGGCAAACGATAATTAACTTACAAATAATTAATCTGTCAATCTGCTGAGCGTCCATTACGAAATTGCTTCAGTTGCCATCATGACACATTTGTATAATTATACAGACCTGGTATTATCTGCTCTCGAGCGATGAAATGATGTGCTGAAACAAATTGCTTGTAATAACGAGTGCACTGTCGTTTTTATGTGCACCATGCACCTATCGGTGAATGCTCTCGGCTCCATCTTATTTATACAGGCCAACATTGAGAAATTAAACAGGCGTGTGTATAATTATATGTAAATTAGATGAGTGTGCAGACCCTGCAAAAGGGCTACGTAGTAGCCTACTTAAGTCTCTCGGGCTGTCGGCCTATCACAGGAGAAAGATTGCATGCAGCTTGAGCTTAAATGTAAGCTTGAAACATTTCTCCCTGGAACGCCAGTGTTTAATCCATCTGCTTTGGGGAGGGATTGAGGTTTATGGGGGGGGGGGGGGAGGAGAAGTGGACAAACGGCAACCGCTGAGGCGGACTGTGGACTGCAGCGGCGACAGCTTCTGTCCGATAAAATTTTCCGGCGGGCATTTATTTTTATCTGATGACTTTTGAGTGATCGTTGATTTCTTTATCCTGCATGTTAACGGCTAACACTCTCTTCGTGGATAACACTCTCATCATAATAGAACCCCCTCTCATCATAATAGAACCCACTCTCATCATAATAGAACCCACTCTCATCATAATAGAGCCCACTCTCATCATAATAGAACCGTTTATGTAACGCAATGTAGGCCTACAGATGGAAAAAACCAGCTAGGAAATTTTCATGATTCATCAATAGAAAAGTGGATCATAAGATTTATGGCAGACAAAAATGTTAGTATCGTCAGCAAAAATAGAATCGGTAAATAGTACCAGTCGTCATAGGCGTACGGGACATTTCGGTAGTGGGGGGCAACAAATTTTTTTGGCCGAAAAATCTGATGACCTTTTTTAAAGTCATTAAATTTTCCCGTAAATCTTGAGAAAATGCAGTTTTTTACCCCTGTGCGCCCGAAAAAGTCCTCCCGTACCTGTTTTGCCCGGAAAAATGTCCGAAATTTTTTGGCCCGTCCATGCCTCTTTTGCCCGAAAAACACATTTGCCCGAAATTTGGGGGGCATTTGCCCCCCCTGGACCCTCGCCTCGTACGCCTATGCCAGTCGTATCTAGACTTTGTATCATTTATAGTTTATACTGTTCGCCTGCGGGTCCCAGAGGAAGAACTCCTGCCCATCGACCCCTCTCAGAAACCTTTCAACCTCACCAGCACTGATCGATTGCTCTCCCCCCCCACACACACACCATGCTGGAGTCACGTACGTTGACTACAACAAACGCTCAACGGTTGTTGCTTGCGGGACGCCTGTTGAGTCAGTGTTGACGCCAATAATCAGTAGTTTAGGCTGAACCGTGAACTCGCAGCAGGCGTAGATAGAACGCAGAAGGAGTACGTACGAACAGTCGAACACAATAATCTTGCCAACGTGCTCGGACACGGTGAGGTGAACTCCCATGGCAAAATTCAGTGTTTTTTAAATTTAAGTTGCCTTTCAGTCTCTTGACTCAGCTTGACCCCAGTGACTGGGTAGAGGTTTTGAGGCTATCTACAGCCGCGATCAATCAATCGCAATCAATCGCAATTTATATAGCGCCCCATCAAGGTACCTACTCAGAGGCGCTCCCGGCCGAGATCAAGCGAAAAAAACCAGTCTTCAACAGTTTGTGAAATTGAGAAGAGCATGGGAGGTGTCGAATAGTCAAGGGAAGTCCATTCCAGGTTATTGGATCAACCACAGAGAACGAACGTCTCTGCATTGTTGCAGAGCGGATGAAAGGAACCATTAAGTCACCATGGACAGCAGAGCGCAGTGCGCGGCGGCCTATGCAAGTGGACAGAGGGAGGCAAAGCTAACACAGATAGCGATCGTCTCACCACCTCCATCTCTCGAGTCTTCGGCGTATTAATAGCCTTTGCAAGTTTTTGCTTATTGCTCAGACCTGCATAATTATGCTGAGTTTCAGACCATCTGCGTCGTAGGCTATAGGCTTCTCGATCGACTTGGCTTGGCCGACGATCGACTTCATAGACGCCGTCGACTTTGACTGTGGCTTCCTGACCAAAATTAGTAACGACGGCTGCAGTCTTGTTTGTTTGTGCACTTGTTATAGCGCTCCATCAAGATATCTCCTCAGAAGCGCTCCCAACTACAGCGCGGACACTGAATCGGAATTTCACGCCGAAGCGCTGAGCAATTGCGAGTGAAGGACTTGCCCAAGGTCCCTATACACGGCGGCTTGGGGTGAATTCGAGCCTGCAATCATCCGGCTGCAAGCCAGCAAACATAGCCACTACACCACCGTGCCCCACACGTATCCCATACTTAAATTACTCATGAATTTCAAAGACTACATGCGTCTGTTAGATTAAAATTACAAATATTTTCCAGCGAATCCATGTGTCGCAAATTTTTATTAGGCCTATTTTTTATTTTATACAGTTCTTATTCGCAAAATTGCCTTTCTTTTTAAATTTTATTTTATATATTTCTTATCCGGAAGGCAACAATGTAGGCCTAGATCTATATGTATTCTTTTTTGTTTTTTAGAGACACAGGTTGACTATATAGCCTAGGTCAAACATATAAATCGTGTGCGACAGTTGCGGCTCCCATAAATACTCGCTGAGTCGCAGTAAGGTGGAAAAGATGTTGCCATGCATGCAGTTTGCCCCGCATAAGAGTGAGAAGTTATCGTATCAAGTTATGCTGTTCTAGCGAACATATTGTAAGCTTACTCGATCGTATTACGATTATCTGTATTGACTAAAGAGCTGAATTTTTCTTAAACTAGGGCATTCTTAGAGCATCTTAATCGCTCCATTTTCACCGTAAAATAGTTTTAAAAAGTAGCCTATCTCTCATTATCTCTGTAGTCAATAACTCTACAGTTCCACTAATACAAATTCGTCATTATTTGCAATATAAAAATGATTTTAAAAAAATTTCGTCAACCGAAAGCCGCCCGTTTCGGAGCTTTTCTTGGGACACCACACATCCATACAAACAAAAATGGACAAACTTTCAGCCTTATAATGTCGATATGCATGTAATCGCGCCACATCCAAGATTGTATACCTATACCGCGGTACTTCATTATGAGCACGGAACATATATAGGCCGAGGCCTAGGCTATATGAAGGCCAAGTGACCAAGTCTGACCTACGGACAGATCTATACTTGTGGTCAATCGGACTTAGGTCTGCATGTAAATTAGGTCGAATATGATAGTATTATTATATATAATTATATGATCATATAATAATTATTATTATATCGCAGTTTAGGCCTACTATATAAGAGACAATTGATCATGATCTTTACCTTTTCTGCGCGAACTTCGTTGCCGTCTTTGTCGTTATCCTTGGCTTCGCTTGAGAACGTGTTAAGTGACGCCAACGAGTCCGTGTCCGAATTCTCGCTTGACGCTAATGTAGGTGACACGGACCCCTTATTCTTCCCATTCTGCTTAACTGATACCGCGACTGCTGCTGCTGCTGCGGCTGCTGCGGCTGGGCTTGACTTTGCCATCACTTTATCTCAAATTATAGCGGTTGATAGACCTATACCTTTAAACGTGTATACGCTATATTATGCAGACCCGCGTTTCGTTCAATAGCGTATCGACCTACGTATATCTCTATCTATAGGTCTATACAATGACGGCAGACAATGGACTTTTGTGGCACTAATCCGACTCAGCAGAGGCAGCTTTTATAGGTGAGACTAGTGCACGAATGCACGACGATGTTCCTATGTATACAACGACGCAATGGCGCAACAGCTATAGGCCCTGCTGGCCCTGGTGGCCCTGCTGCATGTGTCGCCCCAAATGGATTATCCATGGATCACAACACAGCAACGCCACCATAGCAATATGCTTGCACTCGCCAACGCATACATAAATCATACATATTATAGTATATGTATATATTATATACATATGTGTGTGTATATATACATCGCAAATATGCAATTGTGCATAATTGCATATTTTATTAAACATATATATATAGGCTACTCATGTAAATCTATGGTATATATAAATATAATTAACATGGAAGAGCATATATGGTCTATGATCTATATATCGTGTATTATGCACACGACAGACATGCACGTTCCATGTAGTCGCATACAATCATGTACGGGCGCTACGTAAACACAATAGTGTTATGCACTAGGCCTGTGCTCACTTATATATTCAAACGAAGAATTCTTGAACATCTAAGTCGCAGGCCTATAATCGTTATATATATATATATAATATTATTTATATATAGGCTCAATGTACCGTAACTTAGAGAAGTTTCCTATAGGCCTACACATATTGGCCGATGATCAAATATTAACCTGCAAGTTGCGTGCGTGCAGTTAGGCCCTGCAGCATTGCCTGCACTCGCACCATTGCAGTCTTACAAGTTACAACAACTGATTGACGCTATATACATGTATATATATGTATATATATATACATGTATATCTATGGCCTATATAAGATAGGCCCCCTCCATGGCAACGCTCAGATTCTGAAGAGAAAAACACTCCTCCATTAATTAACATAATCTGCATGTGTTTAGTTTAGACATCAGACATTTTTTATTGATCCCATTTCAATCATATAACAAACATGTAACTAAGTAAACATAATCAGAATTAAGCAAAATTCACATAAAGAGTAGGCAGAATAACAACGTGGGAGCAATAGGCACACCAAAAGGGACAAGTCCCGCTAGGTAGGGGACCTAAATACCATTGAGAATTACAATAAGACAATGAACAATGAGTAAACCTGTAGGGAACATTAGAATGCATCAAATTTACTTACTATGAAACAAGAAACAAAAGACAATTTATAGGAACATTTAGTTTAGTGGCATGTATAGGCCTACGCCTTATAAACAGCGACCTTTAATTTTTTCGTATAAAATTATTATGCGCCATAATTTCATTCATATCCACAATTATATCTACAAAGGAAACTCATCCGAAAATGCATAATATACCATGATATACGGTATACATGTCGGCCCAAATTGCCCAATGTATGTTTGTCACGAATACGCGCCACAGTTTCACAGCTATTGATTGACCTGAAACCTCGCGCCAGGACCACCTAGTCTAGTGGAGGTTGGCCAGTCCATCACCCTGGGCGGGTGGGGGCGAAAAATCCAAATTTCACCAGCATAAAACCCAGCCTATTTCTCCACGTACCTGGTCTACACTTTCGTAACTATTCATCTGAAACCTTGCCGCTACATATAGGGGCGACCCCCGCCCCACCCACCGCCCCACTCACCGTCGACCTCTGACCCGGGGCAGAGGTGGAAAACCGAAATTTCCCGGTCAACGTCAGCTTCGGCCACAACTCGTCAAACTCCGATGCAGTGTCCGCGCTGTAGTCGGGAGCGCCTCTGAGTAGCGGTCTAGGGCTGGAAGAGGCGCTATAATAGGCCTAAGTGTGCATACAAACAAAAGGCATGGACAAGAGTGGCAGCAGCATGGGCGGAGACCTAGGGGGGACAGGGGAACGGTCCTCCCCAATAAAAGTGTTGGGGGACGGCCCATGCATTTGTCCCCCCCCCCCCCCAATCGTTGAGCGTCAAGACTAAAAAAAAGAAAAAAAGGTCATCAACCTTTTTGGCGGCGAAATTAGCAAATAGATTTGGGTGGATGGCTAAAAAAAGTCATCAACTTTTTGGCGGCGAAAATTAAAAATTTCGTCGAGATTTGGGCGGATGACTAAATAAAAAAGGTCATCAATTTTTCGGGCGGCGAAATTTTTTTTTTTCGAGATTTCGCCGGTCGTCAGAAATTTTCCGGAAAATCTCGCGTCTTTCCGTCCCCCCCCCCCAATTCTCTGCCCAGGTCTCCGCCTATGGGCAGCAGCAGTAGGGGGGGTCAGAGATCGAGATACAACCCTAAGCTGACGTAGTTGGTATAGTAGCAATCACGATCGACAAAGTAGATTTATGTGTTTCGAGAACGTCAGCTCCTGGTCCAATGTGAAACCAAGGTCCCGAACAGTGGAGGCATGTGCGATCCCAGGAAACTCAAGAGTTAAAGCTTCCAGATTAAGCTTTGCAAGTTGTCGGCACAAGCTTCCAGGGTCTGCATGGCCCGGTTTATTGATTGAACCGCTGTAACAGCTACAGACGCCATCCAGACAGTGAACATATGCCTGAAGGTCGTCTGCATAAGATTGACTCAAGACAGAGCCAGCTGCTAAGAGAGGGCCAAGGTCTGCAGTGTAGATGATGTAATGCAATATTAATATTAAGGAGCATAGGCGTATGGGACATTTTGGCAGTGGGGGCAAAGATTTGACTTTTGCCCGAAAAATATAGGCCTACTTTACTTTTTTGGCGGACCGCGAGTCGCCCGACATTTTCCGTCGACCACCATATTATTTTCTGATGACCTTCTTTTTTTTAGTTATTTCGATTTCCCAGCCGAAATAATTGATGACCTTTATTTATTTATGTTTTAGTCATTTCGTTCAAATCTTCAGAAAATATAGCTGTTTTACCTCTGTGTACCCGAAAAATCCTCCCATGCCTGTTTGCCCGAAAAAAGGTTTGTCCGCCCATGCCTGTTTTGCCCGAAAAACACATTTGCCCGAAATTGGGGGGGGGGGATGCATTTGCTCCTCTGAACCCCCGCCTCCTACGCCTATGCTAAGGAGGCATCAGCAGTTGTTCAACAGCGCAGTGGCGTAACTAACTAACTATACGACTTTTCGTTTGGGGTTGGGCTTAAGTTTTGAGAATTTCCCGTGCAGTGGCACGTGCGAGACTGCAGTGGGTTTGGTGGGTCCAAGCATAGGCCTATTCTTGGTGGCAGTGGGAACGGAACTCATGTAGGTCTACTCATCTGCAGCTTGGTTTAGAGGCTTGAACAGCATGAGAATTGTAGAAAAATAACTCGGGTCAGAACCGTCAGAAGTTGACTTAGTGGATTTGTGGAATTTTATGACTTTACTATAGGATCGATCGAAGAATTTAAAGAGGGAGGGAACGCGAATACCCCGCAGTCGGACTCGATCGAGTTGATCGTTCGAGTCGATCATAAAGTCGGCCAAGTCGATCGTAACACACGACTCGATCGACTCGAGGTAAAGGAACGCGTGGGAAAGGCCGGGCGTTAATTCCCACTGCTTTCTCAGTGGATTAAGTTTACGAAGTTTTATTAGTCAAAATTAGCCTAATAAGCAGACATGTTAGTTCTTTAAAAGGCCAACTTGTCTTAATTTACGATCCACCGTTTCAAACCACATAGGACAATAATATACTCGATCCGAACTAGACCACTTCCGGGCAGAAGAGACCTAGCTGTAGGTTTAGTCTAATTTATTGAAATGTTCGAACGGCTTATTGTATTTGATGTCGCCACCACCACTGCATCACGCCATGCTGATCAGTTTACCAACGCCATCTGGCGAATGAAAGACTGGGCGAAAATAACATTGAAGTCTAGGCCTATGATAATATTATGTGACTCGGTCATAGTTGCCGTTCGTCGTAATAAAGCGACCGATGGATGTCATGTCTCAATCTTGAGCAAAACATGCATCCAGATCATGCATGGGCAGCATGGTTCGTGATGGTGTCGACTGTCACACCGGGTTTAGGGCTTTAGGCCTACTGCTGATTGCACGTAGGCTACTAAACCGCGCAGTCTGGAATGCTTCGAAACATTTTTTTTCTTTTTAGAGCCAATTAGACCTAAGAAGTTGTACAAGCAAGCTTAGAAGTGACGTCTCTCTCAGCGCACGTTTAGGCTAACTGCCAGTGTCAAATCTCTACAGTTGAGTATAGGCCTAGCCGCCTAAGCTTCAGTGCTTCCTAACTGTAGCCTCGCGGAGGAGAGCTGTCAGTGTCACACAGTCGCATTAGAGAGTAGCGCGATCAAGTCAAACAACTGCACAGCCAGTCGATAGAACGGTGTTTGCCCAGAGGATAATTTTTCACGGTGGTACAAGTATTTTTAAACGACGCAGAAGCGGGTGTTAAATATAGCAAGAGGGAGTCCTCAGGTGTTTCTCTGACAGGCTTCCTGGTTTGCAGTTTTGAAGTTTCGCTATAGTTGTAGTTTGGTGATGAAGTGCTAAACTTGCTCAGGACAGGTCAGTAGATTGTTAGATAATTAACTCATTCATATTGCGATCACTCGAACTGCGGAATACGTGTGCGTTTGTCTTAATAAAATGTACAATAACTTCACTGTGGGGTGTGGAGTGTGGGCTAGGCCCTGCTACATGGGTGCGTTGAAAAATCAGTCTACGCCAGTCATGCATCAATGAACAATATCAGTCGTTGGATTGTAATCCACTTAGTGCGTTGAATTTTCGTTCACAGAGAGTTTTGAATCGTTTTGATGGGTACACAAAGACAGATAGTTTAACTGTTCTCTATGCTTACCTGTTGATGAAATACATGTATGCTAACTTTGTAAGGGTTGTATCTGACACAATCTTCAATTTTTTGTCTCCTCATTCGATTTTGCTTGCTTCAACCCCTTCTATCAGCCATGGCTTCTGCTGGGCTCTTTGGTGTCCCATAAAGTCTAATTGTAGAGTTGCTACTGTCCATTTCCCGTGCCTTCTCAAGACATGTAACTTTTTGCGCTTTTGTGCAAGACGTGTCTTGTTAAAGCGCGTTACAAATAATAAATTGTATTGTATTATTGTATTGTATGTAATTGTACGTTTATGCTGATGATAACCAACATCATGCAAATCTCAAAATGAGGTTGTAGATGCCACAAGATATTTGTCGCCTGCATTTATGACATGATGCTGTGAAGCCTGTCTGTGATGTAGACTGTGCACAGTTACCTCTGGCAAATCTACAGTTACCTCTGGCTCATCTGGTTAGATTGTGCTAAAGTTAGCTTAGCAGAACTCTCTCTCACACTCTCTCTTTCACTATTTACGAAGTCTATTTCCTCCTATCTTTACTCTCCTCTTCAGTTACTCTTTTGAATTCTGGAGTCATCCTCAGGGTGAGAATTGCCGGGGGGGTTGGGGGGGTTCAACCCCCCCAGTCTTTTTTAGAGCCCCATGTTAAAGTATGTTTTTCAAGCCCAAATTCCAACCCCCCCAGTTATTTTTCCACAATTCTCATACTGGTCATCCTTTGACTCATCAGTTTCCCTTTTAATCTCAGATAGCTGCGATAGATTTCTCAGGCATGCTTATTTCACCTCAGGCGGATCTGACAGCTTTGCTCTACTCTAGATCCAGCATCATTTAAAACGCAGCCTTCTTCTGACAAGACTTGACTACTGTAACTTCCTGAATGCACACTGCTTCTTGTATGTGTAATGGGAAACTAGGCTGAAAGATTGTACCTTGGACTCTCATACCACGACCGTGTTGCACCTGCTGTTCATACTCTGAACAGGTTTCCTGTATGTAATCTGCTTCAGCCTTCAGGTTTGCACTCCACACGAACAGAGTGCATGCAGGTCATGTTCTTTTGACTGATTGACCATACACTTCTGAACTTTGTAAGGAGGACAATAATTTTTAAAATAGAATTATGTTGCATTGTATTGTATTGTTGACTTTGTATTAAATCATAATTTGCTGAAAATGCCTACAATGGCATCTGTGTACATTTTTGATGGGAAACCTGGGATTTGAGCCCAGCCAATGGTGTTATATGACTATTCTTCACACTGTGTCAATTAAAGTAGGCCTATGCCTCAATGTCCCTCATTATTAGAGCTGCCTACCGTCCCGGTTTCGCCGGCACAGTCCCGGAATCGGCCCTGTGTGTCCCGTGTCCCGGATTGACCTCAAATTGTCCCGGAATTTGGGATAGAAAAAATGTTGTCATTTTGTACACTAAACTCGGCAAGTTGTGGGATGATTTTGCGTTCTGCGCTCAATTAAACCTAACGTTGTTGGATGAGCATCAAATGTTGGACAGTGCAGGGTTCAAGTCTTAAAAACTTTACAAACCACTGACACTCAGTAGCATATTGTGTTCTATTTACTGTTAGTTCATTCTAATGCATTTTGAGAGATGGTGTGTTGAATTTTTCCATAACTTTTTGCCTATGCTATATTTGTGGACACACTGGACAGTGCAAATTGGTATAAATGTCATATCTAGTGACTGCGGGCGTCCCGGAATGGCGAAATTAAGAGTTGGCATCCCTACCCATTATCCTTTATATGTTATATATTACCCGGTAGATCCTGTTCTTTTTGGGCCAGCCGCTTCTGACTGCCTTCTATAACGGTATATATAATATTATATTTGTATGTGTATATATAATTGTATAATATATTATACATGCATACATAAATATTCATACATGTGATAAATATGTATTTTTCTATGGGTGATGGGAATAGGATTTGGATATGTCCTGTGTTTCATTTGGTTTCCATATGGTAGCCTACTTGTAATTGCATTTGTCACTGTAACAGAAGTAGATTTCAATTAAAACATGCTACAGTGAAGCGTATATCATAGTCATCCATGAATATATGCTTCAAAATACTGTATATTATGTGATTACTTAGCAACTCGTCCAGTTTGCTTAATAATAATTTTATTCCATATACAAGGCTGCTTGAACAGAATCAAAACTGAAATAGGTAGCATAATTTTCTACTTATCCTCTACCAGATTTTATTAAATATTAATTACTAACTTTTCAACACACAAAGTTACATAGAAATGCGGATAGAATGTTCATTCTAATATTATATTCTATGTCTCTATGAGTTCCTTCTGGACTGACTGTTTGAATTCTGCACCATTCACTATAAAATTGTGAATATCAAGTTTTCTGGTTGCTGTTAACTGTATTAATAATAGTGATGAAATGAATTGTTCTGTTTCGACTATGTTTAAGCCAAATGAGTTCGCTTTTTTTATTTTGCTGAAGTAAATATGCTTTAATGTTTTTTGTTTCCTGATACTGGCATAGGCAGAGAGTGCCTGCTGATTTCTGAGCGGTGCTATATAAATGTTCGGTTACAATTAAAAAAGAATCATTGTGTTTCATATGATATCATCCTATTAGTGGAATCTTAAGAATTGTTTGTTTAGGTTAAATGTCTGTTGAGTGCTAATCAATGCAAAGGAATTTTCACAGATGAGTGAAATTGATGGTTTACTGGTCAACTGTTGTTTGGTGAGGTTGCTGTATATTCATCTTTATATGTAGGTCGATGTTGACAACATGAGTACCTCCTCAGCAAGTGGCTCAGGTCTTAAAAAACGGAACTCTCTAACCGACCGTTTTAAAAAGATCTTTGTCCGCAGAAGCTCTGCTTATACGGTGACAGCTTTTCAAGAGGATGGTGAAATTCGGGAAATTGGAAGTCCAACGGGATTTCAGAGGAACCTCCACGTTGGCTTTGAAGATGGGCAATTCGTTGGACTGCCTCCAGCCTGGGATATGCTGCTCAGGGGGTCACACATAACGTACGTCACTTCGACTTTGTTTTCTTTCTGTTGTGCCATTTAGTTGTGATTGAAACTGTCTCATACTTGTGCCGGAGAGAGGAGGAGGAGGAGAAAGAAGAAGAGGAAGAGTCTCACAAGCTAAACAATGGGGATGGCCATTGGCAGCGCTTTTGGAGGGAACTTAGAGGGCACAATATGTTATTTGTCTTGTGATTATGTTAAAACTATTTGTGACTGTCTTAGTTGCAGGAGGGGAGGGGGACGGTTAGGGTAATGGTAACACTTTGGCATGAAGAGCAGGATATATCGACAAGGATGAAGGATCATTTCCCACTGCCTTCAAAAGGCCGACTATGCCTTTAATTCTTCATATGCAATTATGCATTGGTAATTTAATGGCCTTTAATTCTCCATATGCAATTATGCATTGGTAATTTAATGGCCTTTAATTCTCCATATGCAATTATGCATTGGTAATTTAATGGCCTTTAATTCTCCATAATTATGCAATTATGCATTGGTAACATGAGCAGTAGGATGTGATGAGTGACTACATGGCCGACAAACAATTAAATTTAACTCCTGTCAAGTAACTTGTGATCGTCCGTTCATAGTATGTCATGTGATCATAATATCGCCTTCATGTCGGTTTGAAGAGTAAATGAAGATTACTATTCATCACTTGGGAGCAAAGCTCGAGGGTACGCGTACCCTAAAATAGAATACGTTAAAATACGTACGTACCTTTCAAAAAATAGAATACGCGTATGGTACGTACCATACACGAAAATTTTATTCATGGTTTACTCGGCGACCCATAGCCAAAGTATGACGTCAAATGTAGGCCTATGCGTCATTGAAACCGGTATTTCCAGTAGCGTTTAGCAGTAAATTTAATTCGATAAATTCTTTGGTTATAATAATATTAATTTAATGCAAACTGTACTGTATTTCTGATGAGAGCTAAGTACAAGTCGCTGCAGGGCTTTTTAAAGGAATTTTTAGAACTGCACAACCCCTTCTTTTCCTTCCCATCCTCCATGGTAAATTGCTTCCAATCGGATGACAATGACCTTTTTTGCTAGTTTTAACTGCACAGAACTTGTGATGGAAGTGCTTCTACAGCTGCACGGATCCCTTTAGAACTGCACATTTTGTGTACAACTGCACGTTAAAAAAGCCCTGCGTCGCTGGTTTGCAAATTGGTGTAACTCGACAGTTGCAGTACATCTATAAGCTTATAGCCTACGCATCAGTCAGCGAGTCAGCGATGCCCAGAGAACGCAAGAAGGAATGGACGCACGTGTGAAAGTTTTCAAAAATGCGAACAATTATTATTTGATTGAATGCAATTTTTCGACACGCAGTTCTGGGTTGGATCAGGCAATCGCATAAGAACACATCGTTGAAGTGCTGCAGCAGAACTGAGACGACTGACTGACATTAGTGCATTAAGTGCAATGTTTGCTGGATAAAACATAGACCTACAATATAGCATTGCAGCAATTTATTACGCCGTATACTGGGTTGTGAGTGTTCGCTTAAATTAAATTGAACATTCTTATAATGAGTAATGACGAGGCTAGCGTATTTTATTATTGTTTACGTACCCTAAAATAGGGTACGTTAAAATACGTACGTACCTTTCAAAAAATAGAATACGTACGGTACGTACCCTCGAGCTTTGCTTGGGAGGGGTACTCAGTACTCACCCAATACTTTCCCTCATCATCTGATCTTCAACCATTGTAGCACAGGGCATTCATTGTAGTGTTCATTGTATGCAACTGTTTTTATAGCTGAGTTTGCAATTGGCACTAGAACGCTTCACTCTTGTTTGTCAGTCTTGACAAGAGGTTTGAAACTGTGTAAAACTCTTATTTGATTGTCCAGCATGCTAATCACTAGACTATATTGTTTTGCATACAGTGACACGTAGATCCGGAATCACCAAGCAGTGGGTTGCAATGATATACATGTATAACTTGGAATAAAGGATAGTTAGATACAATTTCCTCTGATACACGACAGAATTTTGTTGCACATGGTGGAGATGTTGATAAATAACAACTGGTGCTTCTTCCTTGTTTGCAAATTCAGAAGTCAGTTGGTTGGTGTCTAAGTTGACAGCTTTATGTACACTGAGTTGTTTGATATAAACACTGCTGGTTTTTTTTCACTGCTCAAGAAGTCTGCTTCTTCATGATCTTCATCGTACTTGAGTAGAACAGTAACAGACAGAATAGCATGATTTATGACCTGTGATATGACTTATTATGACTTCATCTAAACGTGACTGAGCTTTAAAAATATCCATTGGCTTAAGTTGATTCGTTAAACAATGAATAGTTTGCAATCTGCTATCTGTGGTGCTTATGCAGCAAGAAAAACGCAGAGCAAAGTTAAATTATCATATGTTAAATATTAAGACATGAACAGTGATTAGCAATCTGAGTGTTTTTTCGATAGGTACGCTGTATTTGGCATGACTAACACCTGCTTGATAAGAAACAGACTGAGTTTGTTTTACTCCAGTTATGCAGAAAGTTTTCTTGAATCGCTCCAGCGCAATTAGCATGACAGACTAATCGGCAATGAGCATGATTAAGATTGAAGGAGACATAATTGGGGTTTGATTGGCATGTGATTGAGAGATACCAAGTTCTGCGTAGTAAGTACTTTGTGTTCTGTTGGCATACAGACAAAGAGTCAGCCGAAGACAACGTGTGCCTTAATGCAACCAAATTCAATTGTTGTACATTAACTGTCAGAAGCATTCCGTCACTCTACATGTTGAGGCCTTCAATGTTTAGTGATGGAATGCAACTGTCAGATTGCTGATGAGTCAGTAAATCATTGGTCGGAATTTCTTTATTTATGCAACTCTCTGCACGCTAGATTGCTCTGGGCAGACCAGCAAAGGTATGCAAGGCAGACGGTCATATAAGATGGCAATAAATGAAGAATAGAAGAGCTCTTGAATATTAAAGACCAGAATAAGAAAACTTCACATGCCTGTGTTTAAAGTATGAACACTATGCAGATTGTTGTGCTGTGGTTGTAACCTTTCCTTTTTCTTCTGTCCCATTTCGCTGATATATTGTAAATTGTAGACGTTGTTTTAAGTCAACATTGCTGGTAGCATTAATAACATTGCCTTCCCCCAGTTTGAAATAATCACTTAGAGCACACATATTTTCTAAAGAATGGCACGGTTCTGGAATGGCTAGGATCCAGTGGAGCAAGTATGTCGTCGCTGCTATGTTGAACTGTCACGAATTTTAAGTCAATCAAAGCCCAATTTAGATAAATTAGCAAGACTTTGTCAAAATTTGCGCTAAAATCGCGCAGATTGCCAATTTTTGCGCTGTTGCGCTAAACCTGGAAATTTGCGCAAAATTTGCGCTGCGCAAGATCGCGAATTTCTGGGGGCCCTAACTACTAGATGCTTGTTTCTCTCCTTTCATTGATACTACAACTCTTACCCTCAGTTGTACACATTGTGGCTGACCTAATAAGGTCTCAGTCTTAGAGATCATGTCATGGCTTCACTGACTTCCCATTTGCGCACATATCACTTTCATAATCTCCCTCCTCCTGTATCACAACCAGCCTGGAGCCTCTCCGTCATACTTAGCATCCATGATTGCACCATGTTCTTTTTCCCACACTAGAAAACTCTGAGAGGATTTTTACCATACTTCGCACAGACCGGTAGTGTGACCATCGGGTTTTCTCGCTCTCAGCCCTCTGGTGTTGAACAGTCTTCCCTTCCAACTTCAGTTTGCCTGTGCACTTCTGTTGTGCCATTTACATCAAAATTAAAAACACGGCAAACTGTCTTGTAAAAGCGAGCTAAGAGTTTTCGTTTCTATCGTATTGAATTGTTTGTGCTTGTCGGATATACAAATTCTTTCGATGAGTATTAAACGACTGGTGAACTATGGAAGCAGTTATGCTGGAATTTGTTGCTTGTTTTTTGCAGGGAACAGGAACAGCAGGACAACCCAAATGCCGTTCTCTGCGCACTCGAAGTCTATGAGAGAAACCTGAAGAAAAGAGATCAGAAATATCTCGGTGACTCTGGTGTCTGTGGAGATTCCTCCAGTCTGTCAAGATCATCCACCATCTCTGACTCAACAGAGGCTGAAAGTTCAGGCTATGCATCGAAAAATGACCTGCTCGAGGATTTACCAGAACTGGATGATACTTCACACGTTAATAAGGTTATATCTATTGCTCAGCTTTAAATGGTCTGGTCTGGATGACTCTATGACCGTTGGCAAGATGACTTTCTTTTATTAAAATGTGGACTTTTATGCTACTTTCACAATTATTCTAGCTTCATGGACGGAGTTTATCAAGGGCTATGGGGCTAAGCTCCCCCCAAGAAGACCCAAATTCATTTTTTTTACCGTGTAGATGGTATCTTTTCCCGGGCTTAGCCCCCCAAGAAGGCTTTTTAGCCCCTCCAAGAACCGAAACCAAACTCCACACATGCAAAGCTTTCATCATTACGCTAGGGCTGGTGGTTACCTTGCCGTAATAATTTATGAGAGTTAAAGACTTCATCAGTGGCATAGAACTTTGCACGCACTCCTCAAATTGCTTCTCTTGAAGGCCGGGATATTTCAATTCTCTTGAAGGCTGGGATATTTCAATTCTCTCTTTTTCCTTATTTCTTTAAGTCTCTGAACTCATTCTCCATTGATGCTGATTGCATGCCTCCACTTATTTGATCATCTGGAGGTTATACATTCCACATATGTGATCGTTTTTACAGCTCTGTCTTATGCCAGTCTACTTCTGCATGATGTTTTGAACAATTGATATCTGTCATTTTTTCACTGCTGATTGTATGATAGTATCTGCTTCTTCCTACTGCCCAAAGGTGATCTATGGCAGAGTATTAAAGTACCCACATAATATTTAGACCTTTCACATTGGCTCTTAACACATTCAGTGCCACGTACGTATATATACGTACTTCAGCCAGTCATTTAACATGGCGGGTAGGCAGTGAATGTGTTAAAGTACTCGCATAATATGCCTGCACAGAAACTTCATATCAGCCGTTCTTGTCTGTGGTAAATGGTAAATTCATGTTCCATGTCTGTCTGTACATAACGCAGAGAAAAACAGGTCTTTCCCTTCAATTTCACAATGAAAATTCAACAAACTTTATGTAGGCATGTTTGATAGGTACAGATGTGATAATAAGCGTGGGTTGCATTGGTTGTTGTATCTGATCTGTCTTGTTGACTCAAATCTTGACTACACGCTTCATCCTCAGCACTTGGCTTCTTCTGCCTTTGGCTGCTTATCTGTGATCTGCTAAGTCAACTTACTTCTTCTGCTATTTTATATTAACATATTCATGGGCCTCTTAAGTGATGCAAGGATTGGTTTGTTTGCAGATGGGATTAAGAATGACTACGTTTCAGCAGTGTGCTGACTGCACCTTGTTCGGTTCTAAATGCAATGATGATCTTTGTCACACTCTGCTGTCTGTCTCTGTGCGTTTCACTCTGTAATCACTCTACTTCATTGAGCTGCTTTTTTGGTCCCATAAAAATTATTGTGTCAGCATTTGAAGGAAAACTTCTTTAACCCTTTACCAACCAAATGGTTTGGGAAATTGTGTACCTTGGTTTGTAAAGGGTTACAGGTTTCAATGAAATCCTAAATAACATAATTTTGGTTCCCAACCTTTTTTGACTTGAGGGCCACTTTTTCTAAGTTTGAGGACATGAGGGCCACCTTTTATTAGTTGAAGGACATTAGGGGGCCATAAGGCTAAGATGTAAGTAACTAAAAGTATATGAAATTATTATAATTGAATCAAAATAGAATGTTTAATGTTTTTTTATAGACATCAAAACAAACTAATTTGTAATAGAAAATATATGTTCTATTCGATTAAAATTGTCAATTTTTTCATATAATTTTGTTAATTCTTTGAGAAGCGAGGGCCATTTTTTAAGGTCTGGCAGGCCACTTTTGACCCACGGGTCACAGGTTGGGAACCACTGATCTAGATCGATAGGGTCAATCTAATAAGGATTCGTTGTCTTTCTTAGTTAACATGTCTTGTAAATATTTTCAGAAGGACGAAGGACAGCGAAACAAACAGGACAGTGGAGTGTTTGAAGGACCAAAGCTGAGCAGTGAGAGCATAGAAAGCGGTTCAGCTGTGCAGCCACCGAAACCGGCTCTTCGGACAAAATCAACTCCAAAGCAAGCAATGACAGACGAAGAAATATTTGCGGGCATTGGTCAGTTTCTTATTTCTACTTGCCAGCTGTGCCGTCTCTTTGTCTGCTGACTGTGTTTTGTCTGCGTTCATTGTCTCACTCTTTGTCTGTCTTTGTTTTGGCACCACTTCTCTTTTGGGTAAATTTACTTCACCTATATATGTCAGGGCAAGTAGACTTTGTGCCCGTCCTACTCTCTCCTACCTAATTTAAAGGTGACTGACTTATATTATAAAATGGAGTAACATTGTTGTATATCCCATTAACGCGCTTGGTCTGTTTGTGATGATACGATTCTGCAGTCAAATATATTAAGAGGACTCTCTGAGTAATGAGCATGAAGAAATTTTCATGCAATATCTCTCTGTCTCCAAGTGGTATACGGGTAATCTGGGACTGTTATAAGCTTGCAGGTGAATGGCACGTCCTGGTGTTTAAGTCCTATTTAGCATTAATTCAAGTTTATCTAGATCAGGGGTGTCAACCTTTTTTAGTGGCGGGCCAGTGTGAAATCTTCCATCAAGTGGCAGGCCAGTGTGAACATCTTCCAACAAGTAGCAGGCCAGGGTGTCGAAGCTCCTGAGCAAAATTGGGTAGCGATCTGATCCAAATATCGTGAAAAGATCTTGATTCAGTGTCCACTTTTCGCTTCTTATTAAATTTTGACAACATTTTAAAATTATAAGACTTATATACGTGTTTCGTAACTTTCATAATCTTTTAACAAACAACTAACCGGAAACCATAGATACACAGTCTACACAGAGCTGTGAGTCTGAGCAAAAGTGACGTCAGTAAGAAAAAGCCTCCATATAGGCCTATTTGGCGCTGACTGTAAAATATAAAAATTTTAACTTTTATCCTCTAATTTTGTAATCTTTATGGAAGGCAATGCGGGCCAGAAGAAAAATCGTCGGTGGGCCAGAAATGGTCCGCGGGCCAGCTCTTTGGCACGGGTCCTAATCTAGATAAACTTGAATTTATGTCAAATGGGACTTAAGTGTAGATGTACTAATCCAACAGTGCACCACAGACGATCACTATCACTGCAATGTATCAAATAATGGCTGCATCCTGGTTGAAGTTCCTTTTATAAGTGTCTTTGTTTGCACTCACACGAAGACATTGTGCATATAATTATCTGTATTTAATACGGTATGTGCTTTTATGTACATGAATATGATCTTCTACTGTGTTAGCTGCAGCTCTTTATCAATAAAGTGTTTGCTTGTTGAGCTCAACAAGAGGCTTGTTCATGTTTATTATTTAGCTTCTAGCCAAGGATTTCTAGAGATCCACTTCTTGTTGTTATCTGTTGACCCAAAGCTGCAGTCCACTCTGGGGTCATCTTGAGTGTTTTAGTCATGTCTCCATGAAGTTTAAATGGAGGTAGAGGCACATGAATAGCTGGGGATAAATTTCAGTAGAGACATATTTTGTATGAACACCATCACCAGTAGCCTGCAGAATGGATTCAGCTATACAAAGGATAGAAAGCAATAAATAAATATTAGCAAGGCATTTCAGTTTGAGTGAGGATGCCCAGGCTTCTGACAGCACTTGCTCTTTCGCTTTACTCTATTTGTTCCTTGTTCATGAACAAAAATAGCGTGCAGATTTAGAAAGGCTAATCAAGGCCTCTGCCTACTGTAATTTGTATTTGTAATTTGTAATTTTTGTTCTCTACTTAACAAGTATAGCAGAGACTGTGTTTATGAAAGGATTTTTTAATGATGGAATATCTAAACGTCCAGATAAATTCTTTGTACATAAATGGCATTTTTGAATTGATTTTTTTAAATCAGATAAAATTGTGACAAAAGACGATCCGGGCAAGAAGTACACCCTCACTGGTAAAGGATTTGCCTCAGGGTAGGAAAAGCATCAATTATTTGCTATTCTAATCTGATTCCTGATTGCAAATTGGCTTCAAGATTAGGTGTTCATAAATCAGATAGTACATTACAAGGTGGACCATTAAATGGTAATAACAGGTTCTACTTATTTTTGCCTTTCAAAATGCTAATAATTTGTTTTTAAGTGTTATAGTCTATGTGTCCACCTTGATTCTCAACAATTTCTTGTAAACTTCTGTGCTACATGATCGCAGTGATAGCACGCCTGTCCATTAATTGATGCTTCATTTTTCGCAACACCGCACCAGTGGCCGACTTCAGTTGTTCTATTGTAAATTTATGATGAAAGTAGACTTTCTGTTCAAGGGCACCCCAAATAGCATAGTCAACCGGGTAGGGGCTATTTGGGGGCCATGTCTGGTTCAATGAAGATGACATTGTATTGATGAAGGAAGTTGAGTGTTTCTTGCTGCACGCGAAGGGCTCCATCCTGCTGCAATGCCCAGTTCTGATGATTACATTTTGCTCAAATATCAGGAAGTAAACATCTTTTCTAGGATGCGATCTAGTGTTTACTGTTTACTTGAGTTCCGGGTCCAACAAACACCGCATTGGTTTTTCTCATCCGAGACAAATTGACCAAAACCATGAAGTTGCGACTAAAATGTTTATGTATGAGTCTCTGTACATGTCTTTTCATCTGTGAGCTAAATGCGTTGTGCACTTTCTCATTAGGAAACATTTCAAGTAAGCCTAGCTTTTGTTGAAGGTGTTTCAATTTCTAGCCTTCATTTATACCGTGCCGAATCGGGCATTTGTACATTCTAACTTGTAAATTTTACATTGCAATACGTTGCACTTGTTTGATTTGGTAAGAAAGGTCATCGTGCGATAATTTACGTGTTTACAATTCACTCAAAACACATTTTAATTTTGCATTAGACACGATTGAACATTTTGAATGGTCCACCCTGCATATTGCGCTGTACTGAAGCAGAAGAACAGTATCTGATGTCCTGTTGAATTAAAAACTACTTTCTCATGCAACTTTCTTATAAATGTACTGATGTTTAAGTTAGACTGATCTGTGGATTTGAGTAATTTCTTTGAATTTCTTTTATGCATTGCTTCTAAAAAGAAAAAACATTTCAATTATCAACGAGGACCAAATCATAGAAGATTTTTCCTGACCTAGTTGAATTATAAAACCACCTTGAGGTAGTGATGCGTTTCTACTAAAGACGAACTGATTTCAGAAGACCACAGTGAATCATTATCATACGTGTTTTTCTTACAGAGCTACCGGCACAGTCTGCAAGGAAACCGAACTAGCAACCGGTAGAACAGTTGCAATCAAGCGAATGGAGCTTTCTGTTCAGCCGAAGAAGGAGCTGCTTCTGACTGAAATCGAGGTCATGCGCGGACTCAACCACCCGAACATCATCAACTACATTGAGAGCTACCTCGTCGGAGGAGAGCTCTGGGTCGTCATGGAGTACCTCGATGGTGGCGTGCTCACCAACGTCGTCTCGGAGACGATCCTCGCAGAAAGCCAGATTGCTGGTATAACAAAGAAGTGCGTGGATGCGCTGCAGTTCCTCCACAGCAAGAAAGTGATCCACCGAGACATCAAGAGCGACAACGTCTTGCTTGGCTTGAATGGAGACGTGAAACTAATTGACTTTGGCTTCTGCGCGCAGACGTCGGATGTACGCAAGACCGTCGTTGGAACACCGTACTGGATGGCGCCGGAGATAATCTCAAGGTATGTGCAGACATTGTATGAGATAGGTCATGACAAAGGTTCAGCAGTTATAACAATGACGATAGGTTTTATTTTATAGCTACATGCTTTGACACTCAGTTGTCTGATTGTAAAATGTCACTGCATTCAAACAATTTGTTTTAAACTGCAGAGACAGTGTAATTTGAGGTCACATCATATTTCTGAGTGGGAAGTGCTCATTTCACTCTAGGCCCTTGAACTAGGAATTAGTGAATCCAGGATCCTGGACACAGAAGGCCAGTGCATTGCAGGCCTTCTCGTTTACTTCCCAGCATATGCCAATACCAAATGTGATGCGATCTGACAAAATTAGGCTTACGTTGCACGACGGCATTTTGAGATAATGGTCAATTTTAGTTAAAGGGGGTCAGAGGTCGATTTTTGCTTTTTTCATTTTTGTATGGTACACCATTATCTAATTATTCACCAAGTATCAATGTTAATATCCATTTGTAAATATTTTAAATTAATTTTTTGTGTGAATGTTGTATCTGTCAAAAGTGTCAAAATCGGACTGATTAATGCATTTTCAAATTGTTGTAGTATGTCATATAACCTTTCACCCCTATTGAACTTGGTATCCTCTGAAAGCTGAAACTGTGGGCCAACTAATGGTGGTCATATAAATTAATCTAATTATTATCAGACCATGATAATAAGGAGAAGTTAGAGGCAGTTAGAGTAAACTAATGTAACCAGCATGATCACCTTCCCTCACGTTTCCCGAAAACTGCAATATTGCTGTTTCAGACACTAAATAATATTCATAAATTTGTCAAACATCAAGATATGTGATCAGAATAGAGCTTGTTTGAAAGGGAAACTTCTACTGTGTAGTATGGTATAAAAATGTCATTTTTTATTTATGGCATAAGCCTGATTTTGTCAGTTGCGTCACAAATGATACTGCTTTGTGAAAGATGCATGTTGGCACAAACAATTTGTAGAGGGTTGTTTGTTGCATGGAGGTGAAGCCATGAGGGCCCATGACTGCCTGACCATCAACCAAATTGTTGAAGCATTTCAACTAGGGCTGTATCGAATAGGAGTAGTGGTAAGGGTGCCGGCGCTAGCGCAGCGTCCCCCAGTAATGAGTGCCGTTACTGGCGCAAGTAGGCCAAAGTTTCTGGCGCAGCAACACCCCTCCTCAATGACGTCACGGATTTACTAGCGCAACCCCGCCCACAACCAATGACAGACCACCAAATTGACACGTGACCTGTCAATCAATTCTTACCCCTCTCCAAAATGTATTTGCCCAAAGGCTGTGGTGGCGGGCAGCCACGGGCTAGACCCCATCCAATCAGATTCCAAGGCTGTGGGCGGCGACAGCAACGGGCTAGCAATGGGCTAGCATGGGCGGCGGCGGCAGCCATGGGCTAGCATTGGCTAACCCCTGCGCGGCGGCAGCAATGGGCTAGCATGGGCGGCGGGCTAACCAGCATCCGTTGGCAATAGCCCAAAACTTATACATTTTTATCATCATTTCTATCATTCTTCAATCAATATGTAAAAGTGTGTAAAGAAAAATATTTTTGTCACGTGGTGTGTTTACACATGCATATGCCTACTACTTATGCTTTTTACAATGCATTGCTAAAATATAACACAGATTGGTAATATTCATATAGTATATGTGCTCTTATTATAATAGCAAATGTGATTGTATGTGCATTTGTTATAGTACCCAGTCATGCAACTGTTCAGAGGTGCTCCACACTAGAATGGTAATATCCATTTAATCCAACAGACTCTTATCATTCACAATAGCTAAACTGACTTCTTCAATGCTTCTGTCACATCTGCTATAACTTTTGCTGCTGCTACGAATGCCACTGATACCTCCACTTTAAATGTTGTTGCTGCTATAACTGCTGTGCTACTACAGCTGCTGTTGCTGCTACCAACACCGCTAATGTAGCTATACAATTGCAGATATTGCTGCTGTCGCTAACAATGCTACTATTGCTGCTACTGCTATAACTGCTGTGCTACTACAGCTGCTGATGCTGCTACCAACGTCGCTAATGTAGCTGTACAATAGCAGATATTGCTGCTGCCGCTAAAAATGCTACTGTTGCTGCTACTGCTACAGCTGCTGCTGCTACAAACAATTCTTCTGCTGCTACACATTATACTGCTACATTTAAAAATCTGATTCCATGTAGAAAACGGTTACTCGAATTTATCAATCTGTGACTTATTTCTAATCTTCAACCGTTTCAATCTCATTCAATGTGTTGGCATATCCAAGCAGTCCACCCGCTGGCGTACATAATTTGACCAAGTACAGATGTGACATCCTTCCAACGTTGGAAATTGTCGTTTTCACAATCCAAAGCGTATTTCTAATCTTCATCCGTTTCAATCTCATTCAATGTGTTGGCATATCCAGGCAGTCCACCCGCTGGCGTACATAATTTGACCAAGTACAGATGTGACATCCTTCTAACGTGGAAAATTGTCGTTTTCACAATCCAAAGCGTTGCCGCCGGATATACATGTATGAAGCTCATTGCTTGATAAGGTTCACATGTGAAACGATGCATAGCGATGGGAGGGGGAGACAGCAGCATCTGTGTGGTATAGGTCTCTTTCGTGTCAGTGACGTGGACAGAGGCAGACAGAAAGAGAGAGAGAGAGAGAGAGGGTGGTATAGCTGTTAAACCACGCATTTTGAATGTGTCTGTTAAGCCAGCAGTTTTATAATGATTGAATATTATATCTTTTCTATAATGCTATGCGTATATGACATATGCCTATATAATATACTAGATCAACATTGTGTATTCGTAGCATCGCTGGACACTGCATAAGATTTTGATGCATAATCGTCTGCTCAAACACTCTACTCAGTATTATTATTATTATTATTATTATTATTATTATTATTATTATTATTATTATTATTATTATTATTATTATTATTATTATTATTATTATTATTATTATTAATTGATGATCACTTTTTCTCTTATAATTATATGGATGTTGAAAAGCAACTCTTTGAATTTGTCATTGAAAACCTCTTAATCAGTTCGTAACATGACACACATCTGTATGTATGCAGGTGCATGTCCTTGTATGTATGTCTGTCTGTCTGTTTGTCTGTCTTTATGGTTGACTATGTATTTCACACACAACGGATGATGACACTATGACCATTTGGAAGGTGGGTCGTGTGAACAACGCTGACCATTGGCAAGAAGAAGCACATGTGACATCATCCTTCAACGCTTGTGCATATGTGTCTGACTATAGACATATCAGAGATAGGGACAGAGAGGGAGCCGCATCTGGATGACTTGGGGCAGAAGCAGACAGAGAGAGAGAGAGAGAGAGGCGCATCTGCATACAGCAAAAGCCTGGCTGCCAATCAAATCAGACTGCTCAAGGAAAAATTGAAATGAAAGACTGCCCATTTTTCCTTTCCAGTTTGGATTGGCTGATCATGTAAGCATCCAAAACGACTCTGAATTAACCATTATGTATTGCAAGCACTTATATGTGTGTCGATGGAAGGAGGCAGTTCTACGTGCGTAGCATAGTAAATGTATACATTCACAATATCTTATAAACACATCTATCGTTCTTAGAATAAAGCAGAATGTAGATTCGAAATCGATTCAAGACTATGGTGGACCTTGTGCAAGTCCACAGCCGCATCGCTTTTGAACTTTATAATTAAGTGGATCGATTTGAAAATGTGTGCACACAGAGCAATAGTGTGCAAAAATTGACACACACGAGTTGTGCAATACAAAAGTTGTGTATGTCAACATTGTTGGGGACAGCTATGTGTGGACATCAACAGTATTAACTTTTTCAAAACTCTTTTAAAGTATGTAGTTGTCAATCACTGCCTTTTAACATTACAATCCTCACATGACCATATAAGTATTTGTCATTGTATCCACACCAGGACTGAACATAATGAGACATCGAATTGGGCAATGAATCTTTGAGACAATCGTTTCTTATTTACTGTGAGTAGTGGTATGAGTATCGTAAATTGAGCACAACAACGCCAAAAATTTCTCATCAACATGGGACAAGATCCAATGAAAGTGCACTTCTAAGATTTGTTGTAAGTATATGAAGACATACAATTGTGACCTCAATTCTATACGTATTTGTTGGGGTTTTTTTTGGAATCATCTACATATTCGAAGAAGCACAAAGTCGATCGTTTGAGAATTTTTTCAAGACAAACGATGCATATGAAAGTTATATCTTTCATCAAAACTATTTACAAAGTCAAGAAATGGCGAACAATAATGTACAAAGTTCCATATTTTAAAATAAATCATTGCAATGTCTTTACAAAAGGGAAAAGTGTCCATCAAAAATACACAACATCCTTTATCATTCCATTCCAAGCGAACATAGACTTCCAAAAATATTTGTATGATTCGAAAAAAGTAGTATACAAATATATACAGCGTCAATGACTTTGATCAATTCTTCCCAAACACAAATTATTCTTCACAATCTTTTCCTATGTTGTTTTCACAATTCGCAAGAAGCAATTGACATACATTCTATACAATAATTATATGCAAGAAAAAATTCTGAAAAATGCACCAAAATTATATACAATTGTTATATAAAAAGCAGTCAACAAATGTACACATTGACTTTCCTCAGTTCTTCCAGAAATGAATGATGCATAAGACGTACAGCTTCGCGTTCCTAAGTATGTTCATACATTTACTTGTCGAAAAATCTGTTGGGTCTTATAATTGCATCTGTTACACACATTATTTCTGCCAATGTGTCAATGCATGCAAATGCAATGTCCCATATTTCGCTTATAATTGTGCAGAATTCACAGCATTGAACCAACCAACCTTGGTGTTTATTCGCTCAACACATAATTTTGCTAAATTGATGACTCAGCTATGCGACACAGAAAGTGAAAATGTGTGGGTCCTACTTCTATCATACTTGCACATCATAATTTCATGCATTCACACCATTGTGAGAACATAACATCATTTATGACTTTGCTATAGCAAACTGATACTCTTGCATAAAGTTCTGACTCAGCTAAACTTACTTATGTTTGCAAATTCAAAGGTTTAAGGTTTGGATGTCTAAGAGTTGTATACTTTACCATGTCATGCATTTGAAATTTGCAATTCCATACAAAGTAAGTTAAAGTACTGTATTGAGAACATATGAGAACACACAATTTCTCCAATATTTGTAATTTTAAATTTAGAAAATTCCCACAAACAATGCTTTGCATATATACATTCCAAAATATTCACATTACATATTGTGATTTCGGCTATTTATCGTAATAGTTCATACTTGTAAGATGTATATCAGCCTATTACTCCTTTTCATTCTCATAATCCTCATTTCCTCCACATGCGAAGATAAATTTGTGGCTATGGAAGAATTTTGGGGACTTAGAAAATTTTCATGACAGAAATTGTGTGAATTATATACTTTTGGAGACAAGAAATGATTGGACTTAGAAATTTTGAATACATATCTCTAAGACTCATATGCTTCTCATCATCATTCTGCTCCTTGCTCATCATACACAACATGGGAAGAAAAATTGTGCACATGCAAGAAATATTAAATCTTACAAATTTTTCGTGATATAGAATGATTGGTCTTAGAAAATTTTTGAAGTAATATTTATGAACATGGATAAAATTTTGTGAACTTAGAGACTTTTGGTATCAGAAATGTGTGGACTTAGAAACATTGCGAAGAAAAATAATGATATTAGAAGATTTCAACAGCATCCTCCGCCACATCATTGTCCTCTTCCACTGCAACATCCTCCTCCCACTCTCTTGCTTCAACCACTTTGAAACTTTTCAACCATAAAACAGGGAACACTGCTTGTATTTTCATTTTGTCATGATAAAAATTGTATCTCATTGGTCTTTTCATCTTCTTACTCTACAATTTTTGATAATTCAAGAAGTAAGTAACTGAGCAATTGCAGAATGGTGGAGTTGAAATGGGTAAGAATTATGAGTTGTAGTTGAAGAATTGAACAAATGAGAAGTTAGCATACGAATTTGAAATTGAATAGTAATATGTATGAAGTAAGTAGATAAGTATGTAAGCAACTAAGCATATGTTGTTATTTTGATGGTAATGAAACATGTAAGAAGTAAGAGTTGAAGGTGTGAAGAAATGAGAAATGAGAAATAATTGTACAGGTAAATCTGATTTGATGTAAAAATTATACTAATAATTGAGCAATTGTTTGTGCAGAATTGTAGAATATACACGATTGAGAAGTTAAAAGATGCATGTATTAGGAACTCAAGATGTGAAGAAATGAGAAATAAGTGTTTGGATATGCATGTTGTGCTGAAATTTTTGGAGTGAGTAAGTAAGCATGTATGGAATTGTAGAATATGCATGGTTGTGAAGTTGAAAGATGCAAGTTTTAGGAACACAAGAAGTGAAGAAATGAGAAATAAGTGTTTGGATATGCGTGTTGTGTTGAAATTTTTGGAGTGAGTATGTAAGCAGGTATGGAATTGTAGAATATGCACGGTTGAGAAGTTGAAAGATGTATGTATTAAGAACTCAAATAGTAAAGAAATGAGAAATAAGAGTAGCAATGTACATGTGTAAAACAGATGAAATGATTACATTTTCTGAGTAAGTATGTAAAAAGGTATGGAATTGTACATTATGCATGGTCGTGAAGTTGAAATATGCAAGTATTAGGAACTCAAGAAGTGAAGAAAGAAGAAATACATGTGTGGATATTCATGTTGGGGAAATTTTGTGGGGTGAGTAAGTAAGCATGTATGGAATTGTAGAATATGCATGGTTGTGAAGTTGAAAGATGCAAGTTTTAGGAACACAACAAGTGAAGAAATGAGAAATATGTGTTTGGATATGCATGTTGTGTTGAAATTTTTGGAGTGAGTAGGTAAGCAGGTATGGAATTGTAGAATATGCACGGTTGAGAAGTTAAAAGATGCATGTATTAGGAACTCAAGATGTGAAGAAATGAGAAATAAGTGTTTGGATATGCATGTTGTGTTGAAATTTTTGGAGTGAGTAGGTAAGCAGGTATGGAATTGTAGAATATGCACGGTTGAGAAGTTGAAAGATGTATGTATTAAGAACTCAAAGAGTAAAGAAATGAGAAATAAGAGTAGCAATGTACATGTGTAAAACAGATGAAATGATTACATTTTCTGAGTAAGTATGTAAAAAGGTATGGAATTGTACATTATGCATGGTCGTGAAGTTGAAATATGCAAGTATTAGGAACTCAAGAAGTGAAGAAAGAAGAAATACATGTGTGGATATTCATGTTGGGTGAAATTTTGTGGGGTGAGTAAGTAAGCATGTATGGAATTGTAGAATATGCATGGTTGTGAAGTTGAAAGATGCAAGTTTTAGGAACACAAGAAGTGAAGAAATGAGAAATAAGTGTTTGGATATGCATGTTGTGTTGAAATTTTTGGAGTGAGTAGGTAAGCAGGTATGGAATTGTAGAATATGCACGGTTGAGAAGTTAAAAGATGCATGTATTAGGAACTCAAGATGTGAAGAAATGAGAAATAAGTGTTTGGATATGCATGTTGTGTTGAAATTTTTGGAGTGAGTAGGTAAGCAGGTATGGAATTGTAGAATATGCACGGTTGAGAAGTTGAAAGATGTATGTATTAAGAACTCAAAGAGTAAAGAAATGAGAAATAAGAGTAGCAATGTACATGTGTAAAACAGATGAAATGATTACATTTTCTGAGTAAGTATGTAAAAAGGTATGGAATTGTACATTATGCATGGTCGTGAAGTTGAAATATGCAAGTATTAGGAACTCAAGAAGTGAAGAAAGAAGAAATACATGTGTGGATATTCATGTTGTGTGAAATTTTGTGGGGTGAGTAAGTAAGCATGTATGGAATTGTAGAATATGCATGGTTGTGAAGCTGAAAAATGCAAGTATTAGGAACTCAAGAAGTGAAAAAAAAAAAACGAAAAATAAGAGTGGAAATATACATGTGTAAAGCTGACGATGTGATGAAATTTTGAAAATAAGTAAGTATGTAGCTAAGAAATTGTACGATTTGTGTGATTGAGCTTATGAAACATGTAAGTTTTTACATAAGAAATGTTTGAGAAACGTTTAATATGCGAAACATTGTAGCATAAAGGAATAGCACAAATTCTAAAATATCGAAATGTTCGCAAAAATGTCTCTTTACGACTAATTTTAAGATTTGGTTTGGAACGGGTTACATTGCTTACAGCTCAGATAGTCCTGTTGGTTCAAATGATCCAACGCGTTATTACAAGATGTAGCACCTTTCAATTCTGGTAATTGTTCATGCAGGATTGGGATTTTCTTTAACAGAATGTCCCATTCCTCCAAACGGAGAGCAATGCCACTTCTGGTCGGTTTCTCCTGGGCGCAGTTTGGTGGAAGGAAATAACGACGGATGTTTACGCATTTGAAACGGTTGTTGATGGAAACATAGTAACGGCCTCCAACGTGTTGATGGTAGTCAACATGTTGGTTCGACTTGAGGAGATCCACCATTCGATCCATTTCGTCGAAATGTGTGAGAAGTCTCACCCAGGCTGACTTGGTAAATGATGCACCCTTTCTCGTTGGGTAAGGCTTTCCACCATCACATGCGTATTCACGAATGTGTATCATAAGTTCATCCTTGAAAATGGAAGCTGTTAGATAACGACTGTTTCCAATCGAGTCCATGAAAAGTTGGTTGTTCGTCTACAATTCAAAACATGTAAGAATTTCAATATATTGGAATGTGAAAGAAGAAGAAAAAAAATCACCTCTCACATTATATGAAAGTATGACAATATTTTTATAAAAAAAAAAAAAATTTTTTTTAAAAATCTTTCAATACACATCACAAGAGTTTATTCCTTAAGATATTATAAATCAGATAGCGAATGCTTCCAATCGAATCCTTAAAAAGTTCGATGTTCGTCTAAAATTCAACGTATGCAAGAATTTTAAAATAATGCATGTTGTTAGGATCATAAATAAGTATTTCATTTCTCACATTTGGTTATATGAAAGATAGGATCATAAATAAGTATTTCATTTCTCACATTTGGTTATATGAAAGATAGGATCATAAATAAGTATTTCATTTCTCACATTTGGTTATATGAAAGAATGATAATATTAAAAATAAGATTTCAATATGCGTCACAAGAGTTTATTTCTTAAAATATTATCAATTTTAAAATACTCACGGTGTTCGAAATCATGGTGATTCTTCCAGTATTCATTCGGAGATCCATTGCAAGCAAGTTCGGAAATACCTGATGTACGTCTTTTGCAGATTCCAAGTCGAATGAACATTGGCATGAGTTGCGAATTTTTATAATAAGATGAGCGCATTGATATTACAAATTACACTTTGTTAGATTGTGCAACTACGCACATAGGAAAGCAGTATAGATCTATTTTCTCTCTGCATGCCGACGGAACTACTTTTTGCACACGACACTCCTTTGCACATGGCACTATTTGCACACGGTTGTCACATATGTTTCATTATAAACTTCATATCCTGCATCCGTTGGCACTTGATGACGGATTCAATCTTAATTGATGCCACATCTGGTCATAGTCAGTCGCCGTCGCCAGCCGCAGCTTCCCGTCACATCTGGTTGTTCAACGTCTGACCATATGCCGCCGGCCTCAGACGGCGCCAGCCGCCAACCGATGCATCCGCAAGCGTCAGCCGCCACATAAGTCAGAGGTTTCCCATTGGTTAGCCCATTGCTGCCGCCGCGCAGGGGTTAGCCAATGCTAGCCCATGGTTGCCGCCGCCGCCCATGCTAGCCCATTGCTAGCCCGTTGCTGCCGCCGCCCACAGCCTTGGAATCTGATTGGATGGGGTCTAGCCCGTGGCTGCCCGCCACCACAGCCTTTGGGCAAATACATTTTGGAGAGGGGTAAGAATTGATTGACAGGTCACGTGTCAATTTGGTGGTCTGTCATTGGTTGTGGGCGGGGTTGCGCTAGTAAATCCGTGACGTCATTGAGGAGGGGTGTTGCTGCGCCAGAAACTTTGGCCTACTTGCGCCAGTAACGGCACTCATTACTGGGGGACGCTGCGCTAGCGCCGGCACCCTTACCACTACTAATAGGTATTATCACCATTCGGCCGAATACGAATAATTGGACGAATTATTGGAAATCATTGGAATAATTGGTTTATGAATAATTGGACCAACTATCTGGCCAGATACAAATACAAATAGGGTACAAAATATTTCTGCTGACAGCATTTAATCAATGTACACAACAAATGAGACTACTGGCACTGCGATACAATGGTGCAGGCAGTAGGCAAAACCTGGCTGCAGCCACATCATGTGTTATGTTAATATTATGTTAATGAGAGATTGAGAGATTTGCTTCAGTCCACTCGCTATAGCAGCTGCATATGCAGAAACAGATGTCACTTGACCACTATTTATATTTGGTATTTGGCCGAATAGTATGTTCGGTGTAGCCCTAATATCAACCACTGATTTAAAATGAGATATCTATTCTGTTCGATTGCTATGACATTGTTCATTCTTTATTCAAAGCATCCATTTGTGCTGTCATGACTTAGACGTTGTAAGATACAGCTGAGAATTTTACATCGTAATAATGTATCGTATAGGATTATCTAACGCAGCTAGGGTTTCTACTTATTAATTGTCTGCTTATGTATTTATTTACAGAAAGCTGTACAGCTATAAGGTCGACATATGGAGTCTTGGTATCATGATCATCGAAATGATTGATGGAGAGCCACCGTACCTCAGTGAGACGCCAATTCGAGCGCTCTTCCTCATCGCTTCTAACGGCAAACCAACCGTGAAGGAGAAGGAGCGCATGTCTGCGGAACTCGAGAGCTTTCTCGATGCATGTCTGGAAGTGGAAGTGGATGATCGTGCCACAGCCTCAGAACTCATGGAACATCCATTCCTCACAAAGGCAGAAGATCTGTCTTCCTTACGACAAAACATTTTAGCTGCAAGAGAGTCTGAAGGATGACAATGAAAGGATGACAGTGAGGCTGCAGATGAGACGAGTGACAACTTAAGAAGCTAAAAATAGTCTTCCACTGCTTTTATTGTCGATATCATTTGCTGTAGCTGACTAAAGAAGCTGCTGCATTGAAATCCATTGCTTATCTAAATATTATGAATATTCACCAGATTGGTGTGAAATTTAATTCGAATGAAACCACTAATACTGGTATGGTAAGCATTTAAAATTCTTTCACCTCAGCTGTATACTGGATGTATATAATGTGGTTCATCATATGCAATTCTCAGATTATATTTAGTTGGAACAAATTGTGGAAGGGAATGGAATCTCAACTGACTGACGGGGCTGTCAGAAGATTCACAAACCTCATTAGTGGGTTTGTGTAAATTGTGATCAGTAGATGGCATTTAATAAAGCTTTACCTAACATTATGATGACAGCTTTTAAGTCCTTCAATCGCAGTTGCTCTGGTGTGAAATTTTGATTCAGTGTCCGTGCTGTTGTTGGGAGCGCTTCTGAGGAGATTTCTTGAAGGGGCGGTATTACAAGTGCACATACATATTGTGGGACATGGTGGTGTAGCGGTATGTTCTGTGCCTTGTAACCGAAGGGTTGCAGGTTCTAATCTAGCCACTGTGTAGCGACCTTGGACAAGTTTCTAATCCACAGTTGTCTGTGAGGAAGGCAATGGGAAACCGCCTCACTCATATCATCCCTGGGTGGCTTTAAAGCCAATGGACCTGCCTTCAGGCAGAGAACTCATCATCATAACAGCTATTATTTATAAATTGGTTTGAAGTTTGGTATAGCTACTTAGGATACATGTTTAACATCGAAGTCTTTGTACAGATATATAAATATACACTTGAATATTTTAAGATTTATGGTGCAATTTTTGTGATGATAAAAGATGAAAGTTGCAATGTTCTGAATGCTGATTCTATGTTTAATGTTGTACAATGTACATGATGTGAATTTTGTAATAGAATTTGTATTGTATAAGGCCAGATATAGTAAACTCTTCATGTAAAATACTGAGGATAAGCAAAGAAATGTAACCTGAGGAAGGGGTTCTCTCTTTTAGATGGTATTAGCATCAATTTAGTACCGTATTCATATAGAGGATTAGGTCACAAAGTGGCGTATAAATCTGCCAGGAAATCAGAGTGCATTTGTAAACCGTTAGGTTGAACAACCTATGTATTCCTGCCGGTTGAAGTTTCCACTTTCTATGTTGAAATGCATTTCCATTATTCTTTGCATCGATTTTATATGTGTTTATATCCATTTACAGAAACAACCGTTTCATGTAATATATGATGTTTGGATAAATCTGTACTAATTCTCAAGTGATTATAGTTTTTTTTATTTAGATAGCCTTTGGAGACAATTTTGAATATTGATTGACCTGAAAATGCCTGTGTATGTAGATTTTGTTAATTTCTCGTGATAAACAATGACACTAAAATTATGTTCTAATTTATAATGTTTTACGGGTCAGTAACATAATTATGACTTCTTGCCTTTAGCATCACATGGCATTCATTTGTCTTGATTTAAATATCGTAATTCATCACAAACTTTGCATCAACATTTGGAAACTTGTGAGCATGCTACTAATAACGTTATTTCCAGATGGTTGGCGACAGTAACTAACTAGTTTCACAAGGACACCATGAATCCACATCAAATTTCACATCGTTTTCTTATGTCTGATATATAATACGAATTTATCATTAATTTTCATGGACTGATTTTATATGTCCACAGGGGAGTGTCTGGGAAGTTCCCGTTAATTTGATGACGTCTGATATGTAATTATTTTATTAAGTACTTTCCGTACAAGAGTAGGGATTCTATCCAGAACAACGTTACATCGCTAAGATATTGTAGCCAGAAATTTGTACAACACCTCTTCCTAAAGACTGCTAAATGTCATGGCATTAAAATTTACAAGTAACTTTTTTATGGTTTTGATGTTTGAACTGCTGCTAAGATTGCTATTGATCAATGTTTTGTGCCAAACTATATGCATTCCATAAATCCTGAACTGTGCAAAAATGGCTTGCTTGAAAATAGCATTTTGTCAGTCATTGGGAAAGTCAGAATCGTAATTGTCATCATCCTTAGAATTTGTGGGGTGCGGTGGTGTAGTGGGTATGTTCGTCACCTTGCAGCCAGAGGGTTGCATTTTCAGATCTGCCTCAAGCCGCTGTGTAGGGATCTTGAGCAAGTCCTTCACTCGCAATTGCTTTGGCGTGAAACTTTGATGCAGTGTTCGCGCTGTAGTCGGGAGCGCCTCCGAGTAGACAGCTTGAAGGGCGCCATAGAAATGGAGAAATAAATAAATTATAGCTGTTGATTAATTGCGATCAACGCGTTAAAAAATTTTGCGATTAAAAATTTTAACGCGTTAATTAGATCGGATTGTATTTGTGTCATTTTAATATGCTTCCAAAGACAAGAAAAATTTAACAGCAATGTATTTAATAAATAAGTGATTAATGTGACACATCTGTTATTCATATTTCCTCTGCTGTTTGGTCTCATTCAGTATTCTGTAACGTCTGTTTCCAAGGCACCGCAACCTCCCTCTTGCCAGATTAAAACTTGGGTCTTTATAAAGCTAAAAATTCTTATATTTATTCGTATTGAAACAAGTGCAAAAATACCAAGACAATTCAGTTGTTCTCTCAACTGTCCTGACAGCATCATAGGAAATAAATAGATGAGTAAATATAATAACATCCATTATAAGTATTATAGTAAAAATAATATCATGATATCAAGCAATTAGGTAATCACTAGTTGTAAATCAACTGTCCTGTGCAATTATTCAAGAAAACGACTTGTTCTTCCACGTGTGACATGCATGACCAGAGCAGTCTTACGAGTGCAAGCTGTTGTAAGAAAGTTAGAAAACTAACGTTATAAAACTCATATAAGGGGCTGTCCATATATTACGTACGGATTTATGCGATTTGCGTACAGGTGCGTACAACAGGGGAGGGGTGTCGACAAAATGCATGTACGCTAAATAAATAAATTTCTAATTATGGCATCCACATTAGCTTATTTGTAACTGCATTATCCTGCAGTCGCCCGATGGCATTTGATTACATTATAATTAAATTCTGTTCAGGTCCAAATATTTAACGAATTTTTAACTAGAAAATATGATGTTTAACAAAAATAAATTGCAGCCTAGGGTAAATTAGATTTTTATGGATGACTTTAGCTAGTTGATTTTTGTACTCGAGGGAATAGAGAAGCCTAGTTCCACAAAATGTACAAGTTGCAACGGGGTTAAAATACGATTTTCCCATACGTAATATATGGATGACCCTTAACCAGAAAGTCGACTACAAGAAAATACAACCCTGCACTTTCCCCTAAACCAAGTAAAATTTAATGCATTACAGTGCACCTCCACTTTGCCAAAAGTGCATTACCCAAATGGTTTGAAAACAAAAACAAGTACAAATGACTAGGAAAGAAGGCCATGTATCACAACAACCATTAAAAAATAGTCGAACACAAAAGCCTACGTATATTTTATTTCTCACAAAAGCTCTTAAATGCCACAGTGCATGCCCTTCCTTTTGACTGTAACATACACCTGGCTACAGATATGTCTGCAAGCAGACTTCAATAATTTAAAGAAGCGGCATCACAAGGCACAGAGGGGAAAAACTTCAAAGGTCCATTTTACATCTGGCACCACAAAGGTTTCCTTCTTCTAATAAATAGCTAAGCAACGCTCAAAATATAAAATGAGTCATCGACAGGATAATATCAAGTGCACAACGTCGTTCAGGGTTTAAGAAAAGGCGATATATATCACAAGAAGCTCAACATCAGTATCTACACAGAAACAGAATAAAGTCTGGTTTAATACTTACAACAATAAACCAGATTTTTTGATAAACAAAGTCACAGGTCTGTCAGTTATACAAAACAAGTTACGAGTAAACGTAAAGTACCAGTAATCCTGTCTCTGTGTGTCTGTCTCTAAGTCTGTCTCTGTCTGTCTGTCTGTCTGTGTCTCTGTCTTTCTCCCTGACAATCATATTACAAAGACTAAGTTCTTGTTTTGATTCTTAAGTCTCAATTAGGTCTTACTGCGAAGTAGCTTTGTAATCTCATGCTTCTGTCCCCCTCTTTGCCACTTCACTGCATCCTTTTAGATCCTCTGATCACCTTCACCTTTGTTCCCAGTGTCAGGACTGCCATGGCTCAATCCAAATGCATTGCTTGCATAGGTACATTTCTATGGAATAGACTTTCACCATCAGTTCGCTCCGTCTTTCTCTCTGGTAGTCCTTCCTCAATCCTCATCTTGCTCTTGCCTCAAATCCGCCTTTTCTCTTGGCGTCAATCATACTAGGATTGCTTTTTAAAGGCTTTTGCTGAGAGAAGTGCTTTATAAATGGTCATATACAATACAATACAATAACTACTTAAGTACACAAATGTTAAACAAATTCTTCTTTCCACCAATAAAATTAGAGGAGAGAGTTTTCAGACAATGTAGATACTTGGCTTTAACTTTTTAGCATAAATGGACAAATTGGACATGTACAGGATTGTTGCTGGAGTTAAGGGTCAGAGTTGGAATGGCCAACTGCACAGAAGGCAAGTTTTAGAAGCAGGATGCAAAACAGCAGAGAAGTAAAACTCAAAAGTGCAACTTAGACTAAACTATTACACTGGTTTCATTGCAAAAAGCTGTAAATGGTATATATATATATATATATATATATATATATATATATATATATATATATATATATACAACCACAAAGAACATGTTAACCATGAACAACAGAAATCCGTTGCAATTTGAGTCGCTGTGGAACATCAATCGACATGTTTATGTTAAAAGATTAATAATGTTAAAACATTATTTAATGTTAAAACATTAATAATGTCTTAACATTAATAATGTCTTAACATAATGCTGTTGAAACAGATTAAACCAGTAATAATATTGTAAATGAACATTTTATGTAGCACCAGTCAGTTAGTGAAACAAATCAAAGGTGCTTTCTGTGCTAGTCTATGTATGATGTTGCATGTAATTAAGAATTAGAATAACATAAGTTAGCAAATCAATACACAGCGTAACACTAAACTAGAAGGGTAACCAGTTGCAGGCATGTGCACACATATAGAACCATATGATTAGGTTTCTTGGAGAGGAGCTATATAAATTCTCGGAATGAATGAAAGAACATATACAGTTTAACGATGCTGCAACAGCTTTTACGTAGAAAAATCATGATTAGCGCAACATCAAGAATTGAAATCAATTCCATGCTATACTTAGCATAATTTAAGCAGAGGTTCTATGCAGTTCTTAAGACATGTGTCAGAACCACAACTTACTTGGAACTTCTAAATGTACTGTTTTGACTTATAAAAGAGACAACAGATTCTGCCATTTTTTCATGCTCATTCATGCACATTTCGAGTAAGTCAGATGGAAATTATAGCACAACACAGCAGCTAGGTGAAGCAGAATTCAAAAGTGGAACAAGCACAGCACATCGTAGGCATACCCTTTGCCTAATAATGATACTGTGGAACACAAAGTACCGGTATTTAGAACTTTAACATTATCTGCAGTTTCTGCCTGCGTTACACGCCTCATAAAAATACTGCGATTTGTATAAATCAGAAATGACAAAATGTTCCTCTCAAGGATCTAACATAGGAAGCTAGTCGCAGTAGGAATAAAAATTATTAGAATAAATAACAATACAATACCTATGTGCACACAAACATGAATTTCCAGAACCTACACCGATTCTATATTCAAAATATGTAGGCCCTACCTCAAAATATGTGTGCACTGTGCAAGGAATCAGTTCATGTTTAGTTGGTTTCAAAACAGCGACACACAACATGAACAGCTTCATTAAAAAATTTGGCACAAGGTCACAGAAACTTGATTAATATCTGCCAACATAGCTGCTGTCAAGTCGTTACTTGGTGCCATTGATAATGAGACAGAAGACACTTTTACTGATCAAGAACAGTTAAGAAAATACACTGAATAAATTAGGTTTACATCAACAGGACATCAAAGATAGAACTGTGAAGGAGAAACCACCATATTGTTCCATAGTAGCATTGTAATTGCAGTCAAAAAATTAGTGTAGCACAGCTCAAAGAATAAAACAAATCACTACCTATAATTATTATGTTAAATCTCATTAAGAACTACGTAGAACAATGTGCAGTAACCAACACAAGACATCAGCGGTTGGCCCATGCACATTGCACACGCATGGTGTCAACCAACTGATGGATACGTTGCATGGATGTTCAGAGTATCTAGTCTCTACACAAAATTGCATTTGTTAGAGTGGCAATAGGTGACAGTGTCAATGATAGCAAATGTTGTACACACGAAGCACAAATGATTAGTTTATTAAATACAAGTTATTACATTGATTGATAAGTTCTTATTTAATTCCATTACATAGTAACACAAATTATTTAAATCTTGTTTTTACAAGTGCACAAAGTGGTAAAAAAACTGGTGTAAACTAATGCAACGTTGGTAGCTAATAATAATACATAATAATAATTTTTCTTTAATTCAAAGCCTGCAAACGCACTGCGCTTTACATGCACAAGTTATGCAGCAATCTTAATTAACATCAAATTTGACAACTAACTGAACAACTAACTGCGCTAATAGCAACCTACGCGGCACTAATAGCAGCCTACAAAGCATGCCCGCCCAATGGGGCTCGAACTCATTACCTCTCACTCTCCATGACAGTATGTCATTCATTACTCTACCAGGCCCCCTGGTAGCTACGTAAGAGCACAAGACAGTTAGGTTCTTTTATGAAGACAGAGAGTTTATGTCAATCAACCATCTTTTGAACAGATTACTTGAAAAATAATTGCAGTCCTTAAAATTATACAATCACAATTTATCTGAGTAAAGTCTGCATATAATATAGTTCTTAACATTTTAACCTATATATGAAACTGAAATACATATAACGCTGGAATGTTCTTCCTCCATCTGCACAAAGTAAAAAAGAATTTTGTATAGCTCTCTTATAACATTTATTTACCGACGTCTGAAGTTGAATAAATTTTACAACTGCGATATGCATTCTACACAATCGTCTCGTTAATAACTTAAGGAATCTCAAGCAACAAGTACCATCATTGAAGTCTTGATCGATCATCTTCCTTCAAGTGTCATTAAAGCATCAGTTACTCCTTAAATACACAATTAATAATTGCCAGAAGCGATTAAAAAATTTGCCACGACCAAGAACATACGCACTAAGCCTTCTACTAGACTGAGGTGATTATCACTTTTCGGCCGAATACGAATAGTGTACAAAATAGGTCTACCAACAACATCCAAAATTTCAAATGTAAACAAAAGTTTCAATTCGATAAATTTAATGCATAAACTAAAAGTAAATTTAATGCATAAATTAAAAGTAAATTTAACACGTCAACCAAAAGTAAACAGTTAATTACATGTAATTATTACATCCTTCGGCCAGTCTGTGTAAACCATGAAAGGAAATAATTTAACTAAACTTAGAAATTGTCAACCATAGCATATATTACGCTAATGAGAGAGTTATTTCAGTCCACTCGCTGTAGCAGCCGCATATGCAGAGACAGATGTCACATGACCACTATTCATATTCGGTCCAACCACTACTATTTGGCTGAATACCAAATAGCTATTTGGCCCACTATTCAGCTAGTGAATACGAAGCGAATGTTCGGAACAGCCCTACTTTCTTTTATGTAGTCATGCTCACTAAGCTTCTAATAGATGCCTTGCTTTTTAATCCTTTTGTATGGCATACGCTGGCAGATTTAGACATTGGTGCAGGGAAGTGTTTTACCATATGCCCCTCGTGGTTGCATGAAAGCTCATTTCAGACCAGACTCAGCATTGGTTGGCAAACTACCATAAGGGACTTGACATGGCCAATTATAAAGTTTACATTTCGAAATCACATTTTTTGGGACAAAGAATGCTCTGAATTATACATGGGAAAAAGAATTTAAAGAAAGGTAAGTTTCGATGATGAAATATATGGCTGGTCACTGTGGTCAGTGGTCAGTTTAGAAGCAATGAACGCCTACATGGCTATGATTAAGAGGTTACGGCAATCTCATAGATAAGTACTTAAGTACTTCATGTCTTAAATCAGAGGAAGAACTTCAAATCTTTAGACAACAGAAAAACAAACAAAATATAGAAGCAATGGGAAAAGAAAAGATATATAAAATGTTACAATTCAACGCACTATCTGATAATTAATCAACAGAAACATAACATTAACTAACTGTAATACTATGTATAACTACCCTTATTTCAATCACTGTCATATTTAATTAGAAATTAATTTGAAAGTGCATGATTATCTGAACATACTTTATTGACTGCTTACCGTAATTTAGTACCTTTACGTTTCAATAATAGTACCAGAACCAAATTAAGTTGTTTATCTGAACATACTTTATTGACTGCTTACCGTAATTTAGTACCTTTACGTTTCAATAATAGTACCAGAACCAAATTAAGTTGTCTTACTATATCTGGAGAGCTAGTATTGACCTTTACGGTACTTTTAACTTAACTAACAAAGATTTGCCTAGATTGGTAAGGCCATGACGTTTAATCACTTTCTTCCAACGTAATAATTTTGCTGGTCATGGAGTCATCTTCTTCAGATCCTCCTTCACCCACTGCCATGTCCCTCTGCAGCAGCACAGAATCCTCTCCAAGAATGTGGCACAACTCTTGGAGGCGCTGTTCCATCTTGGGAATTCCGGCGAGCTGTGCCTCAAGGCGTTGTTTCTCTTCGTTAAGCGACAACCTCGTATCCATGTCGAGTTCCTCAAAACGCCAGCCGCCCTCTCCGTCAAACTGCAGCACGTGACTGTGAAACTTCCTGTTCAACAATTCAAAACCTTCTACAGTTAATTCATCTTCATAAAAACTTTAGATTTCCACAAAACAACAAACCACACAAATTTAATCTTATTTTTCTCATTAAAAAGACTTATTTTGTACCATAGGCAAGACCTGTAAATCTGAATCCAAGGTGATGATGACTGTCTGTTAAGGCCTGTGTTGAAACGATGAACATAAGGAAATATGGTATTGAAATGCAATTCTCCAACGAGTATGTGGTGAATATTCATGGCCTATGCCACATTCAATCCATGCTGGACTTCAAAACTGCATCCACCATCGTTGTCTCCATTGTCCACTCCAAGCTTAATTGCTCTAATTCCCTTTTCACTTACATAAAATCCACCCAAATAAAGCATCTACAACTCATCAAGAATTCTCTTGCCTGAGCAGTAGCCAGGATACACGCCCAAGCATCACCATATCACTCCCCACCCTCAAATCACTCCACTGGCTGAAAACTGGAATGCATCCAGTTAAAAGTCCTATCACTACCCCAAAACTCACTACAATAATCCCATCCCAAGTATCTACTAGTTTAGAATTCCTCACCATCTAGCCACCCCCCACCCCACTGCACCCAATAAACTGTATTTCACTCTCTCTCACTTCTGGCCAGAGTTTCCTCCCAGTCACTACTCGCCTCAAGTTCTTCAACTGATCCACATCCCCCACTGCATGCACCTCAACTTGGGAATGAACTTCACCCTGAATTCTGCATATTCTCGATCCCTCCGCTTAAGAGTAGTGCTCAAAATTAGCAGTTTACAAAATAACATGATTATGATGAAGTGAAAGCACTCTCCATGTCGACTGCCATCAACTATTTCAAAAGCACCACATTGCACTGCAAAGCCAATTATTGTAATCTAATACCAAACCATTTGTTTCTTGCAACAGTAATATCTGCTGTTTCTAGGCCTTATTTTAAAGCATGAACAGACTCAGCAGCCTGCCTTGAGAATTAGGCCACCTGGGCATTTGGCATAAATGCATGCCATACCTCGGCTGAGCTCTAGCGAGGAGGGGCACAATTATCATGATTTATCTTGTTGCCACTACTGAAAAACAAATGGTCCAATTATCATCTCTGGCACAATGTTATGTGCAGCTACTACAAGCTAGTCAGAATTGCAACAGCCTTGTTGATGTCAAAAACAAAGATGGCAACCTGCATAGTGCTTACCGTAGACAAGTTCGTATACTACGCAGAGAATGTACTTAAAAATGAGCAAACCACACAAGAATAGAAGGTGGCAATAGTAACCTTGTAGCTTAACTAATGCGGTCAATTTATGAGAATTCATAATATTGCGGAAGAGACAGTGGGACGCTTCAAAAGTAACCCAAATATCATGAGGTTAAGAGGATGAAATTTTCAGTTGTGAGCACATTCAAAGTAGCCCAGTTTCCACTATTCATGATGACCTGGTAACCCTGAACTCGAACAACTTCAACTATAAACTAATTAACTTCTCTCAAAGTTTATATGTAGCAGTGACCTGATAAATTTTTTTTAAGGACATCTGAAATCAGTTAGGTCATTCATTCATTCATTCATTTTAAAATAAGTAGGTCAGTGCAGAGAACACCTCTGATTTGTTTTTGAGAATGGCACCATATAAAGAACTTTTCCTTAATAAGCAAAACCAGTACCGTAAACAAAATCTGTCCACATTCAGCATCTTTCAGAATATTTTTAGCATCTTTGGTTCCATTAGATGAGATCAATATTACTGTAATGGTGTCATACAAAGTCGCTAAACAGCAAATGCTGCAAATCTGATAAATTTATTTTGACTAATTTTACGATGTCAGTCGGTTACATACCACAGAGACGGTCGGTGGGTGATTGTCAGTAGTGTAATCCCAGCATGCTTAGCAGCCTGATAGATTCGACTTTCAACGTCAATTGACACAGCACTTGTGCACTCGTCCAAAAGAGCATAGCGAGGTCTGACATTCAAGTAAGAACCACGTTGTGATATCCTTTGCAATAGTATTAATAATAAAGATACTAACAGCAATGCGAGTCTTTTGTTGACTCTTAGACCATTGATTCTTTAACAGTTTAACTGCTAGACAATGCAACTGCTAGACAATGCTGTTGTAACTCAGCTTTAAAATACACTGCTTCTTCAACACTCTAAAGTAACAGCTCCATGAAAAAACAGAACTAGCAGCTTTAGTGTGAATGTCTTCTTATTAACTCTCATTTTCTTAAATTTATTATGAAGCACAATGTTAAGTCAGCATAACAAACATACCATAAGATAACAAATATCTGAAACACAAAAATAATGTTGGAGGAGGTTACTGTCAGAATTGAGTGAACTTTGAAACTATAAAAGACTGAAGGTGAAAACCTAGTTTTCAGCCTTAGACTGTTACTAAATTAGCTCAAAAGAATGACAGTTCATGAGGTTCTAAGATGAAGTTCAAGTGATTAAACTGTATGTAGAGGCAATCTGTAAGTAGCGGCAATTGTTACTTGTGATAGAAGATGCGTGCCATTCCCATCCTCTGCTTCTCACCACCAGAGAGAACATCTTTCCAGTCACTTACTGCATCCCAACCTATTCATATCAACATACAACGATTCAATGATTCAATGATCATGCTGCCAGCACAGTACAGCAGCAAATATTGATGTGCATTGCATCAAAAAAGAACTAGCAATAATTCAAGTCCGCCATCTCTGACAGGAAGTGTGGTCTATATCAAATACGGTTTATTATTATTACTATTATTACTATCACTATTACCATTATTATTATTATTACTTATTATCATCATTATTATCATTATTATAATCATTATTATTATCATCATTATAATCATTATTATTATTAATATCATTATTATTATTATTATTATCATGATTATAAACATTTTGATGCATGCAAAGTCAGACAGAAGTATGAATCTGAGGAACAATCGGTCAATTGCCAGGTGAACAAAGCTCATTAAGATATCAGGATGTTTGAAAGCCAATGTGAAGAAAAAGCCTTAGATATTTCCTAAAAGAAAAAACGAGCTTCGGTAACCAGTTACAATCTTTGGGCAGCAACATAGAAGGCGTGAGAGGCTATTGTCTGTGACATCTATCGTTAGAACATGAACAATCAGTCTGAGTACCTACTAATGCAAAAAGAAATCACAAAACAAGACCCAGAAGAGGATTCATACGGCACCTTGTTCCCGGCTGACAATGTGTTGCAAGTGTACAATTCCAAGGATGTCCTCAAGATCTTTGTCCAAAAATCCTTTCTCGTGCATTTCTTCCAAGGAATCTGGATAGATGACCTGGTCTCGCAATGTCCCAATCGACATGTAAGGCCTAAAATTTCAATTGCATTTTCAATTTTTTGTGCTATTAAGCATTAATTATAATCAAGAGGAGCAAATTTTCCAAAGACTTTCAGAATAAAACTGAAATTTGCTTAAAGAGATTTCTACTTGTGCCATGTTTTGAACTCTGTACACACACTGCATTATGGCACAACAACCAATACATGTTAACCTGTGACTTTTCTAAAAGTTCTGTGAAACTACAGAAAAAAGTAAAAATGCTCACTTACAATTCCAGTCACATTCTAATCATCACTAATTTCAACCATGCTTGCCGGAGTACTAAACATGGAGACAAGCTGAAAGTGGCACTCATTCGTAAATGCATGAAACAAAGTCATCACACAATGTAATGTCTGCCAAGCATGCTTAAACCTTTGACCTTTTAGAACACACAAAATAAGAGCAATGCAATTGAGAGATTACACACACTAATATTGAAGCAAGTCTATTCAATTGTTTGTGTTAGTCAATGCAGAAGACGCAAGAGAATAACCACTAAGTTTCCATGGTAATTGATTTGAATTCTTTTCAGTGGTTCTTGGTTACTGAAAATATCTTCAGCATCCATAAATTTTTGCATATTGAGTTGACCGTAATTTCGTAAACAGAATCATTCAAATAACCATTTTCACCTTTCAATTCATTCACATTCATTCAATAACCATGGTAATTAATTGAATAAACGTACCTCTGCGGTATGTAATACATGGTATTTGGAGGAGGCTTGTAGAGTCGACCTTTGTGAACCGGCCACAGACCACTAAGGATACGGAAGAGGGAACTTTTTCCGCATCCATTAGGACCAGTTATCAAGAGATGCATGCCAGACTCCATCTGTAGCCAACAGAAAATATTCCAACAGGATAATAAAATGATAAAGGTTTATCTCTACCACATTTAAGCTAGTACTGTATTTTGCAGTCACAAAGTTAAAAGAATGATAGAAGATCAGGATAGTGATTTGCACAAAACCTAATTTGACATTGCAAAGAAATCTCCTTAAATGTACGTGATGACTGTCTTCCTTTTCCAGTTCTCTGTTCAGTGTTGACAACCATCTCATTGTCATGCAGCATCTCTTTCAGCCTGCTGCTCTAACCATTCTTCATCATATAATGCAACAGCATCTTTCTAGGTCTTCCTTTGGTCATTCCATTCCATTCCATTGCAGTGAGTGAGTGAGTAAGTGTGCGATTGAGTGAGTGGGTGAGTGAGTGAGTGAGAGAGTGAATAAGCCAGCCAACCAGCCAGCCAGACAGACAGTTGCACTCAATGACAACTGTCAAGCAGAACTGACTATAAAAATGGCAAAATAAGAGGAAGGAAGACAGAATATATAGTGGCAGCAGGCATATGAGGAATGCACAGGTAACAAGAACAGCATACATATGGTATAAAGAAGCTCACGAAGAACCATTTCATTGAAAGCATTGGAGATAATGATCAGGTTGACTGGATTCTAAAAAATATATCTATATCAGTGCCAAACAACAAAGCCTGCTTGTGTGCATTGATGACAGTGCATGTGTTGGGAGCTGCATAACTCTTTGAATTTAAAGATAAGAGATACTACCGATAAATCAGGGACTGTCTTTCGCATGGCAGAAGTCAAACAGAAGAATAAGGAAAAACATATGGTTACTTCCAACATTCTTAGTCACCACCTCAAAATAAAAGTAAACTGAGCATCAAATTCCTTGATACGTAAACAGAACATCAGAGTGCAAAGAAATATTAGAAACACAGCTGACCTTGAATGTCAGACTTGACACAACGACATCACCATTGGGAGTGATGATAGGAACATCATCAAGAATGATATTGTAGTCTGTGTCAACAACCGTGCCTGAATAATTAACAAACAGACAAATTCAATCACGCTGTAATAGATCTGTTCCGCCCCTCTGACTCTGTTCCGCCCCTCTGACTCTGTTCCGCCTCTCTGACTCTGTTCCGCCTCTCTGACTCTGTTCCGCCCCTCTGACTCTATGGTAACTCGACCCAGACCATCATTGGACTACTCTTACGGACAACACCTTTGACTCAATGCAGTGCTCGTGAATAAGCTGGTGCCCCGCGCATGGCTTTCGAGTAGTGCTTTATAAGTTTGGAGCTTACTATAACGATTACGATAATTAGTTCAATTTTAATTTGCTCAGTTCCACACAATTTGAATACTCACGGACTCTGTAAACTAAACAATTCGTTTGGTTCAAATCAAACACTGATGTAATCTGCATGGTGATATCATAATCATAATCATTATCACAAAAAAAAAACAGAACTCAAGTAACTACACTCAAATGCAGAGGTACAGCTCTTTGGAAAGTATCTATCAAGGCATAATAAAAATACTCGATTCTCAAATAATGCGACAGTTTCAAACAAATTAAGATTAGCCCCGATTATATCAAAACTAAGTCACTAAGTATGGCATAAGTCTAAAATAATAAGATTTCATCATCAAAACATTTCAAAAATAATTTCTAATTAGTCAAAAATCTGTAGATTAGTGTCATTCTACAAAATCCATTCAACTGTCATAGAAGAACAGAAAATTCTTCAATCCAAATAGAAATACAACTCCTTAAAAAAAGTAGACTGACCATTTTCACCAATTACTCGATCAAATTATACTCTTACCCAATACCCACCAAAATGATAAAAAAATATCAGTGCTAAGAATGTTTGAAGAATAAAAATCAAGTTCCTACCTCTCTTCTGAAGCAGTGATCCAGTAACTTTCTGGTGCTTCACACCCTGCTTAAGTGCATGTGTTCTGCTTCGGACGTATTCGCCCTTCTGCATATCGGAGAAAACTTCAAACATCTCAGCAACTCTTGAAGTGTAGCCAGCCAACTCCGTTATCTGTAATTTGCAACAACAAAAGCCATCCAATGGTTAAACATATCAGGTTAAAAGAAGTTACAAGATAACATTGAATAATATATGCTATACACCGTATGACCTGTAGAATTTTGAAAGTTCTACAAAATGCCTTCTTTACATTTTAGATCTCATAAAATATCAGTACAGTAGAGTCAATAAGCGTCAGTAAAAATTTTAAAATATTTAAAATTTTAATTGTAAACTATGGTAGTAATAATCACGAATACCAATCAGGTAAATCAGTTAGGAGAAATTATTCTCCTACCTGCACGTACCTTATCTGTACAGAACTTAACTATATTCTTGAGTTTTTAAAAACATAATGCTTTTTCTAAAGTTCTTTCTATGCCAGTGCATTCCATTGTGTGTGGTTCGAAACTGTATAAGCCAAGGATTAAACTGCTCATTTTTTCTTGAAACTGAAACATTGGTGATATTTCTACTCCACCTCTTTGTATGACGACATCATTCTTTCAATGGCATCTGCTGCAGACACCAACAAATTACGGGCAGTCGTAAATGCCTGCGTGCGTTCGCTGACCCCACCATCAGCGTCCTCATCATAGCTTTTTCCTACAGCAACCAGATAATAGCAGTATTAAATTATGGCTGAGGTGATTATCACAACATGGCTGATTATGAATAATTGGACCAACAAATAGTGTACAGAACAGGTCTACCGATCTTCAACCTTCAAAATTTCAAATACAAAAGTTTCAGTTAGGTAGATTTAATACATAAACTAAACTAGAAAGGTACCGGTAAACACTTAACTACATATAACTTTTCCATCCTTCTGCCCATCTGTGTACACTTGCTATAGCAGCCGCACATGTAGAAACAGATGTCATGTGACCACTATTCATGTTTAGTCTGACTACTACTATCCGGCCGAATACCAAATAGCTATTTAATAGGCCCACTATTTAGCCCCTAAGTGAATATGAAGTGAATGTTTGGTACAGCCCTAATATTACGAAAGTGTCCCAAAAGGTCCCAACTACAGACAGGCACATCCAGTAGGCACATTCACCTGTTGTATACAAATTCACCTGTTTATACACATTACACATGTATAGCATGCAATTTAGTTTGCCTGCATGACTAAGTAGCCATACTAGGTATTCAGTATTACATTTTTTACATTTGCTCAAAATTCTGTTAACAGAACAGTTTTCGAAACTCATTTGTACTAACACAAAACTGTATTTTTGTTGGACAAAAATTGAAACTCATCTTGAAACCTCACAATTAGCATGCAGGGCAAAAAATTATATTTTGTCGCATTAAAAATTCTATGGAACATCATATAATCCCAACTTATTTTCTGCCTTAAAAACACAAAATGATTTTGATAGATGCATATGCAGCAAGAGCTGAATAGATATTCGAGGCAACCTGTTTCTGGTCGCACGGCATGTGTTGTGATTATGGGAATGGCGACCATGACGAGACCGGATGCACTCCACATATACTTCATGAGGAATTGTTCCAGCTGGATGTACCAGAGACGCTTCCAAAAGATGATATTCATCTGCTTTGCAAGAGCTCGATAGCTCTTCTCTAGTAAATTCATCTCTGCCTACAACAGAAACCAATCAACAATAATACACATCGATTGATATTATTACATCTGGCTAACTATTCTGCCATAAAACTCCAGAGGAAGGATAACCTCCAACTTCCTTGTTCTACACACCACTTATCTCCAAGAAGACCAACCCTAAAGAAATGGAAACAAGTGATGGTGGTGTTTTACCCATTTGGATGAAGCTTCACAATCAGCAGCATTGCCTGCACTCTGATAGATGAGTGAACTTGATGAGATCTGTATTATTACTATTATTACTATTAATATTATTGCTTGCAATCCTGCCTTTCCAGTTCATTCCTTTTTTCTCTTTTCACCTTCTGGAACCAAGGTTTGTTCTCTTCATTTCACGTACCAGTACACGTATAAATTGACAGCCACCTCTTGAAAACAGCTCAAGGCTAGTAAAACGCATGGCTATCAAAACAAGCATTTACCAACTGATAACAGTATCACAGAGATGCTCGACATAAAGGAGAAAAATAACATTTCAAGCTTAGGGGTTACCAGTTGATCATTTCAAGGAAAAAATTGTGCAGAGGGCTTTTGGAAAAGTTTGACAATTCTTATTAAACAAGACGAAGAGGTGGTGTTCATTAAACATTGATATCAACAATACAACAAATGAACAATACAACAAATGAACAATGAAACAAATGAACAATTGATACAACAAATGAACAATACAACAAATGAACAATGAAACAAATGAACAATTGATACAACAAATGAACAATACAACAAATGAACAACACAACAAATGAACAATATAACAAATGAACAATGAAACAAATGAACAATTGATACAACAAATGAACAATGCAACAAAGATAATCTTTGATTAGCGGATCCTTGAATCTTTTTTCTTGCAACGAATCGAAGTATCAAAATCATTCATAGAAAATTAATTAATCCTTGATCAGTTTACCTCTCACTCAACCAATGCAACCATTCAACATGGTAGCCTAAAACTGAATAATTTCACAGCTACTATTACTAAACGCATTCAAGCTCAAATCCGAATCTGATACTGTGTGGATTTGATGGCATAATGCTCCATGGAACCCACTTCAGTCCACAAGGATTCATCCAGCCAATGTGAGTGGCTGCCAAAAGACTAACCAATAACTGCCATTATAATAGCAGTAATAGCTCACACAGAAAATGCTGACATTTTAAGCTCTAAATGGCTAGACGGGGATGAGGTGGACTTGTTTCGAATTACAGCTTCACAGGACGATGGCAATGACAAATTAGTTGCCTTGCCCATTATCACAATATAGGATCATTAGGGCTTCTCCATGGGAATATGATAGAGCTCTGATATACAAACTAACAGTTATAAATATTTAGTACAGGCTTCAATATTATAACATAAATTATGCACATTTTTGACAACTTAAAATTAATCTAGCATTTCAGTGAGAGCCATAGAAAAGCTATTTTTAGGGGGGAGGAATTATTCACGACATAATTTGATTAGTGGATCTTTGAATCTTTGACGATTAATAACATGGGGTAGGGAAAAAAGGTCCGGCCCTAGGGTGTGTGTGGCCCAAGCAAAAATTTACAGAGTTGATAATTCTGTCAATACGGCATTGGCACTAGGCCTTTTGATTCCCACTTTATGTTTTCTTCCAAAATCGTGATATCATGTCGGTGGCAATAGCTCTTCAATAAAACTAATTATGGCCTATCATAATTGAACAAATTAAAATAGAATAAGAAACTGTCGCATTAAAACTGGTAATGCATTTCAATATCGCTCAAGCATTGATCAAGTTAGTAAGCGGATTCTTTGAAATTGCAATTATTTTCAAAATTTCTCAGTTTAAACATAAAGTCATCAAAGAATACATAGATCTTGTCAAGCGACGAACATTTATAAAAATTATTGAAGTGACAACCTGGACAAAAACTATAAACCCACTACCGCATCATGACTCATTTTCATCTTAGCAATAATATTTTAATAAGTACTGTTTTCTGGCAAAAATTAAATCCACATGAAGGTCAAGGCCTAGCTCTAGCCTAAAAGAGTATAGCTGTGACTATAATAGCTTTAGCGTAGTCTCGTTCTTTCCAAAAAATCAACAAAAAATCACTTTTACGTGGCAAATTGACTGCAAGCATAGTTGTTATGCGATGTAACCATTGTCAATCTCAATAAGGAAGCGCGGGGCCCAAGGCGGCTGCCTCGCTTGCCTTGCCCTAAGGCCGGGCCTGGACATAATCAATAGATGACACATTGTACTATTTCCAGCTAAAATTTATCACAAAAGCAATTTAAGGCTTTCAAAATAAATTTTAGTTTCAAATTCAAGGCAGAGCAGTACTGTAAGTAAAATAGTCTTTAAAACAGAAATAGAATTCACATAAAAATTGGAAAAGCAGCTTTAAGAAATATCAGATATCTTCACACAGCGATTAATCAATAACTCACAATGTGAAAAATGCTTCAGTGGCTGAGTATCTAAGTCTTGGCTAAGGAAAGAGTGTCAAGAGTGTCAAACTTCAGCTAAATGCTGTCTGGGATCCCACTATACTTTCAAGGAACACCAATAAATCTAGTTTCCAATCCACACCCCAGTAATTTAGGCGCAATGAACGCAATTGGCTGTTAGTGCTAAGCTACTGAACCCACTGCTGTAAAACCGACCTGCGTGTCATGCTATAGTGGGCCGTTTTTCGTATAACCTGTACCTGCAATCATTCTGCGGTATGTCAGATTGAGTCATTAAAAACGAAGATTATTATTATTGCCACTGTACTTCAGAGTCTAAGAGGTCAGTTTAATCTTATAGCTTAACTAGAAGCACCTGATCACAGGTTTTGTGTTGCCAGTTCATCCACATGTCTCAAGAGTCTTCTTAAAGAGGTGCTATATAAATGACACATTTAACCATGATCACAACTCTAAACCCAACATTGACCAGTAGCTTATGCTAACTAGACAGGAAGCCAGGGATATGAAGTTGTGACAATTTCACTTTCTTAGCCTCTGCATATAAGGGTGGGGGGTGGGGCGTGGCCAGTCTTGTCCCTCATTATCTCATCTTCCCACAGTGCATGGGCAATTGGGCATTGTACTCACTATCGTGGACTTGGTCAGGGGAGCAGAAATCTCAAAGTAAATTTCTGCCCTGAAGGGGGATTTGAAACCATAGTTGTAAAAAACGTTTTTTCCGTTTTTTATTCTCTCCCAAAAAACGTCGTTTTTTTCGTTTTTTATTTTTCCCATCGTTTTTTATCGTTTTTTTCGATTTTTATGTAACTTTATTTAATTATTTACTGTCTAATATTATTTTCCTTAATTTAATTTTTGTCTAATATTCCATACGTTTTCACCGTACTCTCAAGGATGCAGCTAACTATAGGGTCTTTATGTAATTGTTTAAGTCATAATTTTGAGAAATACATGTAGTAGATCCCTACAAGAAATGAAACTTGTAAGAGTTATTTTGATATAAAATTCTTGGGCCTATAATTAATATTTCTAAGTAACAATTTTAAGTACAAATGTACAATATAATATTATAATTTAGTAGGCTACACATCTGTGGTTTATGCTTCTGATTAGATTTTCAATCAATCAATCAATCAATCAATCAAATACTTTATTGATCATCGTAAAACATGTATAATGTGTACATACATACAGTATAGCACAGACAAACAAACAGTTGTTGAAAATGTCACGTACATTGATGTCAAAGGGGTAAGCCCAAAGGAAGGTAAGGTTCCGCTAACAGGGTCGCCCTAATTACATGTCGAAGTGCATTGAATGTAAGCTATGCAACTCAAAGAAGTGGGGGAAAACAAAACAACAAACAAACTAAACTAAGCTAAGCTAAACTAAAAAAGACAACTAAAAAACACAACAGTAAGAGAACACAACAGTGCACGTGTAGGTAGTGCACATCAAAATAAACCATTTTGTGCATTTATGCAATAGTATCCAAAAGAAATAATTTCAATTTGTATTTGAATTGGTACATTGTAGGTACACAAGTAAGATCAATAGGCAGAGAATTCCACATCAACGGTCCACATATTCTAATACTATGTAGTCCAGTAGTGGTACGAACACTTCTTTGGTGGTATCTATTTACAGATCGCGTATAATGGCCATGAACGTCTGAATTTTTACAAAACCAGTGGTTGAAGCTCGTTATGATTAAATTCCTGTGAAGTTTATACATAAATACTCCAGTTTGTAGTTTATTAATGTAGTTAAAAGGCAGAATTTTCAAATCACTGAACAATTGGTTGAGTGTGGGCTCTAAAAGGTGCACTGCATATAACTCGAACAGCTCGCTTTTGCAGGGTTGCCAAAATAGTTAAACGAGTGTGGTATGTGGTAATTGTGTTATGTCGATCAGCATAAACTTATAATGTGGACTTATGTCTACAATTTAAATTTGAAAATATTTCAATACCTTTAATTTGTCCGAATTTCTTATTAATCCAAAGTTGTAAGAAAAAAAATAACTGTGGTAGATTAATGTTACTTATAGCCTAAAAATTATTTTGCCCTAATAATAAAGTGTCATTTGCAGTTTCTTGATAAAATTGCATAAGCAAGGTTTTTAAGCTGAAAATGAAATTTCAGGTGTAACAAAGGCAAATTATTTCCCGTTTCCGTTTTTTATCGTTTTTTTGTCGCTTTTTATTATTTCGAAAAAAACGACGTTTTTTACCGTTTTTTATTTAATTTTCATCGTTTTTTACACCTATGTTTGAAACCCTGTCCTCTCAGTTGACATTTCAGTATGCTAATCACCAGACTAGAGCACGCACACCATATGTAAACCACTCTCCATGCTATGAACCCTCTTATTTATCATGGCATATATGTGGATCACTTCTCATTCACTGCATATAACTGCACAACTTTTATTATCAGAATCTGCTGTTATGATGAACTGGCACCTTTTAAAAGTCACTCACAGACCTATTAAATTCTTAAACTCATCTAACAAGATGTGACTTAAGATAAGTGACAATGTATGCTGAGAAGTCAAGTTTTCTCAAAGTCAAATATCTGTCTTACTTTTGATAAAGATATTACAAAGTAGTAAACAACATATAGAAATAGAATTGCTTAACAAGGTCATTAACCGAAACAGTCGAGAGAGTAAAAAAAATGGTGCAAAGGCCATCTGTATGGCCCATGCCATTTGCACAGTTAAGATGACATCATGACAGAGACCATCACAACAGAAAGCTTAAAAGTCAAATTATATCATTACGCAGAAAAGCAAGGCCACATCATTTTCTTATCAGATTGCTGATTAATTACCACTTCCTGCACTGTATGATTCAGTCTGCAACCCATAAAACAACCTCAACTCATAACAGGACTTGAATTGTACTTTGGAATCCTCCTTAATCGTAATCTTTAAGGTTCAACTTTTAAAACCTTCTACATGTAGATAAGAAGACTGGAAAAATTCAATACATATATGTATATAATTACTAATTATATATGTGTTAGCTTATGCTCCACACTCATTTCAGGATATCTGACCTTGAGGAACTTATCTTCTTTGCAATCATGACATGCGCATGGGGGATTGCATGGGGATTCCCATGCCTTGGGGAAGTTGGGGGAATTCCATGGGGGATTGGATGGGGATTGCATGGGCCATACATACAGATGACCTTCTCATAACGCACTCCCATCTTGCATTCATTGTTCTTGAGTAAACAATCCACTTTAAACAAATCTGTCCTGTTTAGAGATAAGACTCTACATTCCAATCGATTAGCTGATTGATTAGATAAAAAGCTAATTCAAATTCTAATCATTTAGCCATTGCTTAATCCTAATTTTAATTAATTAGCATTTTAAAGCTAATCCTAGTCGATTAGACTTTAAAAACTTATGCTAAGAAACTTCTTGCTTTCAGTCAATGCAACAAATTTCTGAAGCGGTTAAATAAATCTAATGAGAGTTGCAAGTCTTTAATATCATATGCCAACAACAAAAACATGCAAGTTTAAAGAGACGACAGTAGCTTACCACTGTAACCTTCTGTGTTCTAATTAAAATTTGACAAAATAAAAAGCAGATAAACGTATAAGCTATCTAAATCTAATTGCTATTTGATTATCCAAGCACTACTTATTCTAATTGATCAATGAATTTCAATAGCTAATTGAAATTCCAATTAATTAGCAATTTAGCAAATCGTTCCACTGGTATCACTGTCCTCGAGACTTAGATCTAAATCAATCAATCCATCTCTACTCATTGTACGCCACTGTACAAGTAGAAGCAAATATACTGACCTCGATCCATTGAGACTTGGACTCCTGCAGTACCTCACACCAGAACTGCGCTGGTTCTCGAGGTTCTTGCTAGCTGCTCAGAAGTTGTGTAATTTTTTGCCCCACTCCATCCATTCTTTCCATTCTTTGTTGCTCTCAGCTCTAAACCCGAGACTTGTCTCTTTTAACTTGCTTACCCACCCCATAACCTGATTCTCTGGCTTCCTGACCAACTGGCCATCAGTTGTAGTACGTCTCCAACAGATCAAGATTCTCAAGTATACAATTTCACTTGAGGCAGCCATTGACTGATGTCAGGACTGTGTAATAAAATAATATTAACTAATAGATCACAGTAGATCAGATTACGTGGGGGAAATGTTCACAGCAATGTCGCTAAATCAAGGCTCCCAGCATCAAATAAAACTGACAATGTGCTGTAAAATCAGGTCATTGTATTTCCCATATTTAGTACCTTATATCAGGCCTTAGTATATCGTACCAATGTCTAAAGCACGGGCATCAACTGACGATATATGAAACTCAAGCCACAATCAGGTTGGTCATTATTCAGATCAGTCCATGGCGCCAGACAAGAAGCCTATTGTGGATGAATCAATCAAATATATAAAAAAAAATTCAAGGCCAGCTCCTCAAATGCACATCCAACATAACACAAAATCATGATTATAATCACACAGAATGGCTTGCAACAGCTGACGGAAGAGAGGCAAAGGAGGTATACGTCAGATGAATCCCTTGAAGCACCCGGTTTGCCACCATATTCTACAGCGCCACAGCAAAAATGTGTGCACATTGTGCCATGGAAATTCAGAATGGAGTAAGAAAATGGCCGCTTGCAGTTGGACAGTACTAGATATTTAAGGTCAGATACAAATACGATTAGATGCAAAGCACAAGCACAAGGCCCCTAAAAATGTTGAGTGCAGAAAGCCAGACAGTTGGACATGATTGATGCATCTTTGCCAGTGCAACTGGTACAATTCTGTGCCATGAATCCAGATATATATATATATATATACATATATATATACCAGAATTTGAAACCAGTCAGCAAAACAGCTGGACTTCAGATAAATTACACTTGAGTAATTAATGAAAAACAGATCAGAAGGCCTGCAAACATGGCATCACATGAACCATGATGAACCTCATTGAACCCTACAGCAGAATAATAAAAGTACATGCCTATGAGATCATGGAATAATCGTAATTGCAATCTCCAAACTTCTAAAACGTTACTCAAAAGCCATACGCGAGGCATCAGTTTAATCACTCCATCGGCCTAAAATACCTGAGCGAATATAATTTAAAGTCCTTTCACTGACCTATAATACACGTCTAGAAGTCATATCTTCGTCAGTTGTTCACCATCCAGCCACTCCTTTCAACCCACTCCTCATCCTCCATAACACTGCTTCACCATTCCATCACACCTCTTCATTAAAATTTGAAAATCGGTCTATATCAATTGCTGTCCCGCCCCTTTGGAAGAAACTCCACCATCACTATGACAATCATTTGACCCATCCTACGAATTCACCAAAACTCCACCTCTTGCTATTTCCCCACAGGTCTTTCACTCAAAACTCAAAACACTGCTTTTTCACAGATCCTCTTGCGATTCTTCCACTTCCCATTACCTCCCATGCCGTTTAAACTCCATACATCATCCACCATCTGTCAAACTCCTCACATGACTCTCCGGATCTTAACACCTTGCCTAGATCGATTTTGTTCTGATTGAGCACCTGTGCATAAGCTGGTTTTCACGACTTGGCTTTTGTGGGCGCTGCTGAAATTTCGAGTTTATGATTATGAATCTACGATTAATAATAAGCCAGCCGTGAATCAAACAGGTATCTACAGTACAGTACATTTTAAACCAAATCTCAGCCAGTATCTGAGAATATAATATCCCTGTCATGAAGGCATGGAAACATACTGCCACTTTACGACTCCAGGAATATCAGTATTTTTATGGACATTATTAGCATCTGTGTGCACCAGCTAAAAAAAGTTCACCATCAAGGAACTGCTAAAATGTGCAAACCGTACAAGTTAATGACTTAAGGCTGAGTGGTTTCATATCCAAGTGCCTGTAAAAGCCTATCAGTCATTAACTGAGTAAAGGTCACAATCACACTGCACTATCTGGAATGACTTCCCATTAGCCTTGTAACGTACGCCCAAGCTAAACTGCCCTACTTTTTAGAAGTTGCCCAAATCCTAATTTTTTAGTTGTGGCTAGGCAGGGAGCACCTCTGAGTAGGTCTCTTGAAGATGTGCTATACAAATTCCTGAAATGAATGAATTAGGCAATAGGCACACATTAGGAATTACCTTATGTCCACCATAGAATGCTATTTCCTCTGCATTTGTAATGATTCTTGAATGCATAAACCTTAGGTATCCTTTCTTGTCAGCCTCATCTGCAACCAGTTTCCCAAAGCGAGGCGACACGGCACGAAGAATCTTGGCTGTAAGCATGACAACGAAAGCAGCAAGGATGCTGGGTATTCGTGAATTAGCTCCTTTGCTAGATGCTGACCGATGGAGCGTAAAAGTAATGACAACGACATCAAGGATCGGTTTAGTTAGATGTGAGTACAGATGTGCAAGAGACGAGGTGAACATTGTAATGTCCTCTGTCAGACATTGGTCGACATTTGTAAGTCGTCCATCGAGGTTGCTGACTCGGTAGTACGTCTGGTCACGAAAGTACATGTCATAGGCATGCTTAACGAGTCGAGTGCGAAACACCAGTCCAAGTTGACTTTCCAGAAATCGAATCAGACTGTTGATGAAAGTGGCTGGAATTGCGATTCCCAACCACAGTCCAAGCATCAGTATGAACTGCTTGGCATCTTTCTGAACTATTGTTTTAACGATCTGTCCATCCAGCTGGGCAACGTAAACTGACAAGAATGTCCTTGATACTAAGCACATTGTATGGACAACAAGTAGACCAAACTCTTTCGTCCATACTCCTGGAATAACGATTTTGATCAGCTTACGAAGTTGCTCAAAGAAATATCTATTCACCGAAATGGACTTCTTCTCTCTCTTTAATCCGTCATCACGCCCTTTCTCCAACTTTGCAACCTCCTTCCCTGAAGTACTTGAAGTTTCTCCTAGTATCTCTTTCACGGCTTTGGGGTAAAACCGCCGCAGCCCATAGGCAGCCAAAGCAGCTACTACAAAACCGCCCGCGACTTTACCTTTGGAAAGCTTCAGTCTTGAAGAAGCCTCATGCAACTTAGAGAAACTCATGATTTTGCCTCTATACTCCTAAACGCTTTTCAAGATTTTACAAATGCTAGGTGATGACAATCTTTGGAACAATGTCGCTCACGAAATATAGTCTCAGCTTCACAGACACCGAGTAAAAACTACTATCGACGTCAATCGTTGTTACGGATCCATTCTTTGAACTTCAACCACCCAATTATTTCGCCCATCAATCGCACCACACTTATTGCACTTTATGTATTGTTATCATCATCATCAACGACCGGTTATCATATGGTACCATAGATATCCAAGGACCACTTAATAGCTATCTATGTATGGTCCAGAGATATATATTGAGAGGATGGAAAGTCATGCAAGAATCCTATATCAGTAGGCTTTCTAGCCAACAGATGTCGCCCACATCAATTTTTACGGTGGACATTAGGTAATATTTTACTCCTGACAGTGATGTTTCTTCTATAAACAATTGTTAAACATGTAGGCCTAGCCTATACGTCGATTTCTTAAGGCATAAAGAAAATATTATAGTGTAGGCCTAATAGAAGAAATGTGTCAAGCTAGCAGGAGAAGAGAATGGTCAAGACTCTGGTATGGAGTGTAGTTCTGTATGGGTCAGAAACATGGACAATGAGAAAGGATGACATAAGAAGATTGGAAGCTTTCGAAATGTGGATTTGGCGACGAATGGAGCATGTCAGCTGGACGGAGCACAAGACGAACGAAGAAATACTGCGAATGGTCGGAGAGAGAAGGTCAATGCTGGAGACAATACGGAGGCGGCAGAGAAACTGGATTGGCCATGTCCTGAGGAGCGACACCATAGTAAGGGACATTATAGAAGGAAGAATGGAGGGGAAAAAGACAAGAGGAAGACCAAGAACAATGCTACTGGACTGGATGATGGCAAAGGATGGTTACAGAAGACTAAAGGAGGATGCACAGAACAGATACGCGTGGCGTCATTGGACATATGAACCTGCCTGACGGCAGAGAACTAAAGAAGAAGAAGCAGGAGAAGCGATGGATTCATGTTAACCAGATATTTAACTTGTGGTCTTAATTTGTAAGTTTTTATTACCTATTATTGCAACCAGAACAACCAGACATTATCACATCACCCCATCCTCAAATCACTTCACTGGTTGAAAATCCCACAGCGAATGCACTTCAAAGTTATCTCTTTAACCTACAACTCTTTATGATGCTCCCAGCCAAGATATCTTCGCAAACTGTTCACTATCCAGCCAACCCGTTCTATCCTGGTCTCTATCTATCTTTTATCTATCTATCTATCTATCTATCTATCTATCTATCTATCTATCTATCTATCTATCTATCTATCTATCATCTATCATCCATCTATCCATCTATCCATCTATCCATCTATCCATCCATCCATCTATCTCTTTCGACCGCCGGTCACAATTAAGTCATCTCAAGTTCTCCAACCGAGCAATATGCCAATATCCAACACAGTACCACGTACGCTTTGTAATCATCTGCCTCCTGAATTCCGATCTTTTTCAGTTCCTCCACCATTATTAATAATCACACACCATCACGACGTATAGGCTACCTACCTCAGGCTCCTCTCTCCATCACACCTCTGACTTTTCATTCGAAACTTAATTAAGACACTCCTTTCCATATAGTTATAATTCACCCTGTCTCATCTGATCCTTCACCCTATAAATTCCCGGCTCAGACGACACCCGCCCTATATAGTAATTGGGGTCATTGCATAATTACGTAACGCTCGAGGGTGGGTGGGTGGGGTCATTGAAAACGTTACGAAACGTTACGTGGGTGGGTGGGTGGGGGAGCTGAACGTTATGTAACGCCTTGGGAAAAAATGTTAATGAATATTAAATTTCCATCGAATGACACTTCAGACATGATTTGATCAAAGTTCAAACTTGGTGACATTGATTTAAAACGTACCCGAAGTAGGTCTATATTATTTTCTGAAGAAGATACGGCAGCAGACACCAGTTACATGTCAGGTCTACCGTCTACATTATCTATTCTCCCGTCTGTGCAACCCGGAAACCGCTGTTTGGATCTGTGATAGCTTTACAAACGGAACAACGTGGCAGGCCTAATTCCCCTTGGATTCCTGGCATCTAAAAACCACTCTGAAGCATATTTTGCATAGCCTAGTGGACACGAATCTCAAACATTTAAAATTGATGCTCAACAAAACTAAACAATATTTCTATTAATGATTATCGAAGTGCCCAGAGTAAGCAAATAATTAGTTCATCTTAATTTTTATTAATTATTAATGAGACATATTTTTAGCAGGGCTTTTTTAAACGTGCAGTTCTACACAAAATGTACAGTTCTAAATGGATGTGTGCAGTTGTAGAAGCACTTCTGTAGCCTACAGTTAAAACTAGCAAAAAATGACCATTGTCCTCCGATTGGAAGTAATTTACCATGGAGAATGGGAGGGAAAGAAGGAGTTGTGCAGTTCTAAAAATTCCTCAAAAACATGCAGCCCTGACATTTAGTCCGTGAAACTTTCGGCAGTGAGTAAAATTTTACACTAATTCACATAGATCTACATAGGCTATAATTCACATAGATCTACATAGGCTATAATTCACTACGAAAATATGAATAATAATTACCCGCGCACATAAGCCAATAACAGACCTACCCCTTGACTGAGCTTTCGTAACAAGCGTTACGTAACGCTGGGGAGGGTGGGTGGGTGGATCAAGGGAAACGTTACGAAGCGTTACAGGGTGGGTGGGTGGGTCGAAAACGGTCATTTTCGGCGTTATCGTAATCGTAATCTCGAAACTTCTACAGCGCCCACAAAAGCCAAGTCGCGGGAACCAGCTTATTCACAGGCGCTCAATCAAAACAAAATCGACAGGCAGCGGGTCAAGTCCGGAGAGTCAGGCAGGCAGATAGATGGACGGCTAAGGTGGGTGATGTTTAGAGTTGAAGTGGCGGGGGATGTAAGGAGAAGAGGAAGAATCAGGATAGGATTTTTGAAAGAGCATTGTTTTCAGTTTTGAGTGAAAGACCTGTGGGGAGATAGCGAGAGGCAGGGTGAGAATTGCTGGGGGGGTTGGGGGGTTTCAACCCCCCCAGTCTTTCTTAGAGCTCCATAGTGAAATCTGTTTTTCACACCCAAATTTCAAGTGTAGGGGAGAACAGGCACCCTTGATCCTCTTTTTAGATTTTTCTGAATTTCAGTGAATATAATAAGCTTCAGTAAATATTTTAAGGTATCATTTTATAGAAAATTATGTTGCGCATCATCCAAGATATTTAATCCTTTGAACAAATTTCATTTACAAAAGATATTACAGATTTAGTCGAGGGACCCAAAAGAGATCAAGGGTGCCCACAGGTTGGCACCCTTGATCCCCTATATTGGCACCCTTGATCCTATGTAGGAACCTTTGATCTGCTATGTTGAAACATACTATAAAACAGGCTATTTTATTGAAAATAACAAAAGTGAGGGTAGAATTGACAATCAGAACACAAATCTTGCATTAATTTTAGCTTTTGGGTTAAACTTTGTACAATTTTTGATTCAATTAAGCAAACTTGAAATTGGCCTATACCTGGCAATGTGAAAAAAACCTGATCTAGGCTAATTTGCTAAAATAGCAATTTTGTTCAAACTTTATTAGTTTTGCAATGAACAGAATGGTGCTAATACTTGTGGGGGCCTTATAATGTAAAATATGACATGAGTCTCTATTCTTTAGCTTCATCAGAAAAAAATCACATGTAGCATGCAAAAAAGGGGTTGTTTAGAATCTTTCATGATCCTGACTCTTCATAATGTTTCATTTTAAAATTTACTATAATTGAACAAATATTGCTTCATTTAGTCAACAAGCTCATGGGCAGACAGATTAAAATTACTGTTTGCAGTCAACTGTGAGTCTATGGTAATGCTGTAGATCAGGGTCCCCCACATAGCTTAGGAAAGATTGACCAGTAAATATAGCCGAACACTGCCTACAGTAAATTGCAAATTGTTTATAACAAATTCATATGCGATATAATGATTTATTTTAGAGAAATGAAGCTTATGGTGCGCGCAAAGATTAATTAGGTTATCTTTGCATACATAATTCGTCACGTGCGCACCATTGACCTGGGATCATGGGTGCACACGCATGCTAGGATCAAGGGTGCATCACCATAGTCTTTCCACAAAAAATATTAAAACTTTATCATCGCTTCAAATATATGGCCAAATATATATATGTATGGTAAGAATACTATTTTCTGTCCTAATATATGTAACGCAGATGACGAGATTTGAAGTAAGTTCCATTTTATGAGGTTCGTTAGATGAACGGAAAACTACAATTTTCGGCTATGAAATCATGTGACAGCTATAGAAGGTAAACAAAGAAATAATGAAAGCCAAAAACGCAGCCACATGCAAATGATCACTATTATGCATAGTCTGGTGCCCTGCTACAGTCAAGTAAGTAAGTAATTCCAGAGAAAACGACAAAGGTCAAGGGTGCATCGGGATCAAGGGTGCCTGTTCTCCCCTATAATGGTCCAACCCCCCCAGTTATTTTTCCACAATTCTTACACTGGCGAGAGGTGGAGTTTTGGTGAGTTCGTATGATGGGTCGGAAGTTTGCCGAAGTGCTGGCGGAAGTTTGTTCCAGAGAGGTGGAACGGCAATGGCTATGGAGCGGTTTGCGAATTTCAGTGATGAAGTGATGGGAGGGCGAAGCAGTGTAATGGAGGTTGAGGAGCGTGTTGAACGAGGTGGCTGGATGGTGAACAACTGACGAAGGTAGAACGGCTGGGATGATTGAAGTGTATTGTAAGTGAGTGAGAGGACTTTGTATTCGATGCGTTCAGGTATTTTGAGCCAGTGAAGTGATTTCAGGACAGGAGTGATGTGGTGACGTTTGGGGGTTTTCGTCACTGCACGGGCGAGGGCGTTCTGGATAGCTTGGAGGCGGTTAATTTGGGTTATATCAATGTTTAGGAAGAGAGAGTTGCAGTAATCAAGTTTCGCATGAACTATGGATGTGGCTATTGTAGATGCAGTTTTAAAGTCAAGCATAGGTCGGATTCTGCGGAGATCTCGTATGTGCATGAAACAAGTGCGGGAAAGTTGGGTTATGTGGTCGGAGAAGCTAAGATGCTGGTCAAAGATTACACCTAGGTTTCGGACAGGAGAATTTGCGGAGAAAGTGTGGTTGGAAGAAGAGTCATTGTTGAAGGAAATAGAGGGATCAGGAATTTTCTTGAGTTGCTCTCTGAGGCCAATTAGTATAAATTCTGTCTTGGAGGGGTTAAGGCAGAGGAGATTTGAGGCCATCCAAGAGGTGATTTGGGTGACCACAGAGAGAAGATTATTTATGGAGTCAGGGAAGCTGCTTGGAGAGAAAGAGATGAATAATTGGGTGTCGTCAGCATATAGATGATGGTTCTACTGTGGATGCTTTTATGAGTGAACTGAGTGGAGTGGTGTAGAGGATGAACAAGAGGGGCCCGAGGACAGAACCTTGCGGAACACCACAGGTGAGGGGGCGTGATTGAGATGATGTTTCAAGTGTTTTGACTGAGAAAGTGCGTGATGAGAGATAAGACTGAATCCAAAGGAGAGCAGTGTCGGTAAAGCCAAAGCGTTACGTAATTACGTAATGACCCAGGCCTATCTGTTCCGCCCTCTGATCCTATGGCAACTCGACTCGGACCACCATAGACTACTCTTAAGGACAACCCGATTTTGACTCAACGCAGCGCTCTTGGATAAGCTGCATGCAGGTGCCCGCGCTTAACTTTCGAGTGGCGCTTTAGAAATTTGGAGATTACATGAAATTACAGCTTGTTTTTCAATGGATATACTAATTAGGTCTACTGCCGTATACATGACCTAGACTACGCTAGATTGGGCTGCAGCAGAATTTTTAACAATTAGAGTAGGCCTATGTAGACCCAAAAGTAAATCGCCAAAGTAGGCCTAATTATCAGCACCCCCACAGAAGTGTCGACAAATCTAGAGACCTCAAGTAGACGATTATAATTTGGCCACATTAAGTCTATGATTCATACAATCATATCTAGGCTGATCAACCTTCCTATACTGAATTTCCCAACTGTACTTTCTCCACCTCTGTCCGAGACCATGGCATCCGATTGGACTAGACACTGTGACTCTGTTGTAGGCTATTTCACTTTCTATTAGGCCTATATATATCTCGTTGCATTTCACCTTCTATATTAGGCCTATATACATGGGCGGAGTTTATCAGGGGCTAGGGGGGCTAAGCCCCCAAGAAGCCCCAGGATCATGTTTTTTTAACAGTGTAAATGGTATCTTTTCGGGCATAGCCCCCCCCAAGAACTTCCAACCAAAAGCAAATGACTAAAAAAGTCATCAACTTTTTCGGTCGGGAAATATATAGTGATTTTCATGAGGCTTGAACTTGACAACTAAAAAAAGTCATCAACTTTTTTGTCGACACAAAAAATATTGTCGGTGTCGCTCGTTCTGGACCAAGTTTTTTTATCCCCCCCCAAACGGAAACCAAACTCCGCCCATGCCTATATAACTTGTTGCATTTCACCTTCTATTAGGCCTTTATACCTCGCTGCATTTCGCATTTTATTAGGCCTATATACCTCGTTGCATTTCACCTTCAATTAGGCCTATATACTTCGTTGCATTTCACCTTCTATATTAGGCCTATTTACGTCGTTGCATTTCACCTTCAATTAGGCCTATATATGCCTCGTTGCATTTCACCTTCTATTAGGCCTATATACTTCGTTGCATTTCGCATTCTATTAGGCATATACTTCGTTGCATTTCACCTTCTATTAGGCCTATATACTTCGTTGCATTTCACCTTCTATTAGGCCTATATACTTCGTTACATTTCACCTTCAATTAGGCCTATAGGCCTATATACTTCGTTGCATTTCACCTTCTATATTAGGCCTATTTACGTCGTTGCATTTCACCTTCAATTAGGCCTATATGCCTCGTTGCATTTCACCTTCTATTAGGCCTATATACTTCGTTGCATTTCGCATTCTATTAGGCATATACTTCGTTGCATTTCACCTTCTATTAGGCCTATATACTTCGTTGCATTTCACCTTCTATTAAGCCTATATACTTCGTTGCATTTCACCTTCTATTAGGCCTATATACTTCGTTGCATTTCACCTTCTATTAGGCCTATATACTTCGTTGCATTTCACCTTCTATTAGGCCTATATACTTCGTTGCATTTCATCCCAAACGATCGCTTCAGTCGCTTCCGCTTTGATCAACTGCGCCTGCGTCGCACTGTCGCTCGCGCTCTCTCATCTTGCGCTGCAACTAGGCCTACACACAGTACACATATGCACTTATTTATTCTTTTACCACAGACTCACAGCTCAATTCCCTCGACTAAATACTAATACGCTTATGTTGCGATCTCTTTATTCCGGTTTACCATAATTTATATGGTCGGCTAGCTTACCTTGGCCGTATTCTACGCTCTGCAGACTGCAGCGCGTGCCCCTTGTTCGTCATATGTAGCGTACCATAGTTCAGTCAAGTTTCAAACTACATGCTGGAATTTGGATGTATATATGCGACTGTAGGGCTAAGTTTTGCGGTGGCCGTCTGTTCGTCAACGTTTTCAATACAGACCGGGTCGCTTCCTTGGCATGGCGATGCCAGCTAGGTCTTGCTCCAACTTACCTACCGTAGGGCTATAATGCCGCCTATTTGATCCTTGTCAGCCTGTGGAGTAACTGGAGTTATATCTGCTGCAGTTCGATCCATGCGTAGGCCTATAGTGCTGGAAACTTGCTCATTATAATTATGTGAAAAAGTTTACTTTGTTATTGCATGGAAACGATAAACAGCTGCAGGTCCTATAGCACGAGATTTGAGAGGTTTATATATATATATATATATATATATATATATATATATATATATATATATATATATATATATGACAGGCAAATATATTGTAGGCTACATGCACATAGGCTATATTATAATTATATGCACATACATTATACACACACCTGCTAGGGCGAGTTTACTTAGGCCTATAGGCTAACTTCAGTCTCATGGCCATAATGAAAACCTCTCAGCTAGGCCTATACAATACAAAAGGGCCTATAGGCTATGCCTACTATAATAGCCTACAGCTAGAGAGAGAGCTCTGTGAATGTTTGGCTATATTGCAGCTGCTGAAATAAACGCATCGTAATGATTATTACATAATGTAAATAGTTTGATTCTCTAATCTAAAATCACCAAATCGATCGATAATACCGAATGCGCCATATGCGAACGACTACACCTACAACTACAGCTAGGTGGCTGCATGCTTGTTTCCCCGCCTTTGTGGTTATGGCTTACGCAGCGTAAGCAAATCGCATCTCGTAGAGCAAGCATTAACATTTCTTGCACCAATGCATATAACAAATGCAACCGAAACTGTCAGTGCACAAGCCCTAACAATGGGGAAATAGCCAACTCATTAAAATGCTTCCTGTTATCGCAACAGATGCGATATTATATGGCTGTTTATTAACGGCACAGGCGAGGTCAAGTAAAGTAGACAATCGCACTGGATGTAAACTCAATATAAGGCCACAACATTGCATGCAATTATAAGTCTTCACACTAAGTTAAGTCGTCCGCAAAGAGTAGGGTCGTTTACAAAAGCGGCAACGGCGCTTCGTTATTGTTTACGCGAAAATAATATATTACGCGCTCGATTTCTTATCTCGCCAAGTGCGCTTCAGTCGTTGCGAGGTCAAGGTCCCTTCGTGACGTCACTTAAAAATGTAAGCGCGGGTCAAGGTTGCTGTGGGCGCAAGTCCTCTTAATAATCTTTGTTGATGTTGGTTCGTTTTTGTGCTGAAGGTAACAACTAATTTAAGAAGTTTGCGTTAAGACGTTAGCTTTGATAAGTATTTCGTTGAGTTCGCGCTACCATCCCGATTGCCGATGAGGACCAGTTATTCGTTACTTCACGCGGAATTTAGCGTCGAATGTTGTACATCGTTGGATTGTTTTGGCCGAGTAGTACTGCGGCGCTCTGCATGGTAGGTGATTTTCATACTGTAGGCTGCGTGCTAAGTTCAACGACTGCGTAACCAGTTGATGATCAGAGGTCTACTTATTTCACTGAGCAGCTCACGCTTTTTAAACGCGATCCGATAATCAACTGGTCTCAGCGCAGGATTTTAGTGTAGAGTTTTGCAAAAACTGCACGATGATATTAATTTTTATTCGCGTAAAAGTTTTGAAAGTTGTGTATGCGAATGAAGTGTCAGTATTAATTAAAGAAGTGTAGATATAGTGAAACCACATTAGACCCGAATCACCCTCTAGTTATATTTTAGTGTAAATTCAGCCGAAATTTGAAATGTAGGTTTCGTGCATGCTAATTAAGTTCCCACTTTGCTGGATTTTCTTTTTAGTGTCAAGTGAAAGTGTATTGTTCATCTCTTAGTTAATTTTGAGTGACCCGAATTTTTGACACTCTACTGAGTATATTACTTTGTTTGAAGCCTACTTCTAGGCTAGTGGTGCTAATGAGGTCTGATAAATGAAACCCTCTTACCAGTGTTCTATTGGTTACTTCTATGGTGCTAATATTGAATTTACAAAAACGTGTATCAATAAGTTTCAAAATATACCTGTAGTTTAGCATATAAACTCAGGCAATTTCTACATTTGCTGATATTTGATTTTGTTTTTTGCATATCCATTCAAACTTTATAATATAATAATATAAAAGATACATTATGTGTTGTAGTCTATGTGGCAGACATTTGCTTATTTTGTTAACTGATGTAGCCTAATTATTCTTTGTAACGAAAATATCATATTGGGACCAGTACAGAGAGCATCTCTATTTAGATATCTTGAAGACTGAAGAAGCGCTACATGAAACTCTCATGATGAATGAATGAATGAGTGAATGAATGAATGATTTTTCCTAAAGCAAATGGAAGGAGCTAACAATTTGAAATGTTAGCACTTCATTCTGGGTATCTGCTGTTGTGGCATTATTTGCCTGTCCATATGCTGCAACGTCTATGAACTCTGCCGTTGTTGCTACTACCAGAAGAGACAGTTACGATTCGTCTCATGCTCTCTCACTCCAGATGCCACTGCCACCCTTATTCATTCCTTTGTTATCACCTGAATTGACTACTGCAGCTCACTTCATATTGGCTTACTAGCGGGGCGGCTGGGATGCCTGGAACGGGTTTTGCAGTTGGTGGTGCGCTTCATTGGGCATATTTAAATTCTGGGTGCAACGGCGTCTCTGAGTATGTGCATGATGTTCTGCACTGGCTACTTCTCTCTCAGCGAATTTTTTATCGGGTTTTGTGGCTGGTGGGGCCTTGCATCCTTGGTTTGGCCCCTACCTAGCTCAGAAATTTTCCCACTCCACACAAAATTATCCTGACACGCCATTCCTTTTGTTCCTCTGCACAGGGTGAACTTCTTGTCCCCTATATATGCACCCGCTTCCATCAGACAGCAATGCGCTTTCTGGGTTGCTCGCTCTGTGGTCTGGATGGGATGCTGCCTCCATACCTGCACCTGCTGCTAAGAATCCACTCTGATACGTTCTTTTGCAATCTTAAACTGTCCTCTTTAGCTGCGTTTGTGTCGGGAGCACTCCTGAGCAGTACTAACCTTGAAAGGGTGATATATGTAAATCCTTGTAATGAACGAATGGGTTAGCGGATATCTTTCTTTTTCGCAGATTATGACAATACTGCATATATCCGATTATGAAAATAACCAATGCTGATTATGACACCAATTATTTCGTTAATATTTGTATATACGGTAGTTAAGTTTGTCAGTTTTGAAACACAAACCTACTATATTGCAGTTTAAACACATGCTTTGCTGCCTGCGCTCGCCATGATAAAAAAAATGATGGATGGGTGTACTGGGTATTATAGTCAAATACTACAAACAGTGCAGCTATATACAGCGATTCAACTGTATTTCGATATCACTTTTCTTACAATGTTCAGAAGTTCACAGATGTCTCAATGGCACAGATTTCAGTTGTATATGCAAGGGATTTGCTTGTAGTCCCTACACATTGACTGCCTTGGACAAGGATTGAACCCCACTTTCTCCGCATTACAGGCTGACTGCCCTAGCCAATTGACCACCTCACTGAACATTTACTTTAAAATTATTTATATAATCTCAACAATTGAAAGTGAATGAGCAACGACGGGAACGTGGAATATTGCATTGTCACCGATTATTTTTGCCGACACTGATTACCGGTATGCCGAATGTAGAGGCACGAATGGAATGTTTTAGAACTACCTAGTGCCTGTGTGTCCTGAAAGTGTCCTTAATGATGTTAACAATTAGAAATTTGGATTTGAGCTTTACATGTTTGTAGTGGTATTGGGTAGAGTGAATAGCAGGTTTGAATCGGTAGTCAGCGGAGTCTAATTATGCTTCCATCTCAGAGCTGTATTGACAGTGATGCACTTACATCTGTTTAGCTACTGCATTGGTGTTTAGAATGATCTTACTCAGTGTTGAATTCAGAATGCTTAATAATATTGCTTGTTTGAACTGTAGAATTTCAAGGTTTGAGGTGCACACCTTATTTTCTGCTACATGTGAAACAACGCGTGTTTTGTTTCTCAGCCAATAAACTGAGGTTGATTGGTAGCACGTGAGATGATCCCGTCTCATGTAGCGATGTCGTCTGCTTTTTCACTTCCTGTTTATAGCTCTCTGCTTTGCCTCACAGAGCAAATTGATTTTGAGTTTTCTTATACAATGCTTCACTTTGGAATATTGAGGTCCTTTTTGATTGAAGACAAAACTTCCACAGGTGCCTTCTCATGGATTTTAATTTTGTCAGCAACTGAAGACTGCCATATTTTCAATATAGGAGCGCTTTTGAGGAGCTTCTTTAAGATGGTTGTGTGTGTTGATGACGAACTCAGTCTGCAGTAAACGACTGGGCATCTTTTCTTAGCAGTCGTGTGTGAACACATATTTATACAGATCATAAAGACAATTCCATATGCTGCCATATGCAGGAGGTTGCATTCAGCCATCATTCAACCCTCATGTTTGGTAATATATCATATTGCGACCTTACACGATGACATTGCCTTTGGGGAAATAAACATTGGACGTGCATTTGTCAGTCAACTCGTGCGTCAAAAACATTTCTGCAGTTTTTTTGGGTGCAAATGTTTTTCATAAAATGAAGAGAGATGATTTGTGTGGCATGGGTGTTGTGTAGAAAACATTATTGTGGAATTCATTTGGTTGAATTGCTTGTATCAGTGTTCTCCCGATTGCAGCTTGAACTGTCTTCTTTTTCATCGTCGTTCGTCGTCATCGTCATCATCATCAGCATTGTCTTCACTGGTTATCATTGTCATCCCTGCATGGATTCTTCCATTTCATCTTCCACTGCACCATCACCTTCCACCCATCACTACAGTTGTGACAAAATTTATGGGGTACAGTGGTGCAGTGGTGGGTTCGGTGCCTTGCAATCGGAGTGTTCCAGGTTTGAATTCACCTCAAGCCGCCAGGTAGGGACCTTGAGCAAGTCTTCACTTGCAATTGCTCGCGCGCTTCGGCATGAAAGTCTGATGTAGTGTCCGCGCTGTAGTCGGGAGCGCCTCTGAGAAGAGAGCGGAAGGGGCGTTATGGCAGATGTGAGGAATAAAAACAATTCTTAGTGTCTTTTATATTGGTTTGAATCTCTTTTGAGTTAGGTTTTAGTCACATTGCAGTACTTACATAACATATAAATGCTCAATTACTTTACACTACAAATTTGTTGTGTAATGTAATTGAGCATTTATATGGCTCCAGAGGAACTTTCTGCGCAGGCCTATGTGACATTAAATGTCTTTTGAATGAATATCTTACGACAGCAGAACAATGCACAGTGTGAGCTGTACTTGTCAGAACGTCAGTAAGAGCTAATGCATTGTCAGTGATTGGGAATTAGTTTGAACAGGTCTCTGCCTTTGTTGACCCTGACAATGCTGTGATGGAAATCCATTTCCATGAACGGAGAGATGACGGCCACTGAATGACTCTAATCTGGATTGGGAGTCGCTGCCTTCGCCATTGTCGTTGTCTTTCCAGTCAGCAGTCAAGACATTGATGTCATGACATTCATATATAAAAGGCATTTGACTGGCTTGTTTTTACTCCATTTGACTTAAAAATCGTGTCAGTTCCACATAGCAACGACGACCGATGTGCGATAATCAAAATGGCGGCCGCCAAATGAGATGAAATTATGGAGGAATTTTTAGTTAAGGATCGTTATTTTTAGTAGTAATGCGCAAACTTAAAGTATAAAAAATTCCAGAGCTTCATGGCCACACACACAATAAAATGTGTTAGACGAAGTTTCTCGAAGCGCTCGCGACGCTTCTCTATAGACTAAATGCGTTCGTTCTGTCTTATGACAGAACGAACGCATTTAGTCTATAGGCGTCAGGCGTGCACACAAAGACGGAAGGCTGGTACTCAGCGCGTTGTGTAACTTGGTGATTCATTAAAATATAGGCATGTAAAATCAATTTTGAAGTTATATTTGTAATGAGCGTAGATTTCGGTGGGCGTAAATTTTGCAAAATTAAAATCATTTGCGATCGTCTGAATACATAAATCTCATGGTTATAGGAACTTTATAACTGCATTTTTGGCATGATTGTCTAATTTCTAGAACGGCAAAACTTTACACTAAATGACAAAAACGCTGTTAGATACTTTGGTACACTGATTAAATGAAAAATAACGAACATTATCATTTTTTAACTTGCGCAAAATTCGCGCAAATTTATCGTTTTTGGTGCGCGATTTTTTCAATTTTCGGGCGCAAATTTCTGGGGGGCCTATACAATGGGACACCGTAGGTGCTGAAAATATGCCGCACGCGGGATATAACGGCCTATTTTAGAATCCTGTGATATAATTTGTGTAGTCCAATGCTAGGGGCCTACAGAGAAGCACGTGGAAAACGCGACAGTTCGTTGCTGATACTTGCGCATAAGGCAGCCATGCCGTGAAATCTGTAGACATTTTATGCGTCCCAAAAACGCTAAATGCCGTAATATATATGAAAGATAAGCCACGCTGTTGCTAAGATAATTTTTGACAAAGACGACTACCGTACTCATCTGCGTGCTTAATCTTCGATTCGACCATGCGAAGTTTTGATATTTCCCGTAATAATACATGAAAGATGGGCCACGCTGTTGCTAAAAGAATAGACAAAGACGGCTACCGTACTTATTGACGTCCTTACTCTTCGATTCAGACACCATGTGAAGCTTTGATATTTGAGTTCACGGAGTACCTGTGCGATTGCTGCACAGAGACTCATTCGTCCGTGGCCGGGCTTCAGCTCAGATCATCCGAGAGGACCGATTTGCGTGTGCGAAGGATGAGAACGCGCCTCGGTGATTGTGCTTTCTCGGTCGTTGGTCCACGATGTTGCAACAGAGTCACTTCCTCTTGCTATTCGATCGGTTGGCTCAGTGGACTCTTTTACATGTAAATCTATGCTAAGGACATACTTGTTCGCTAGGGCTTATCCCGTGTAGCTGCTTTGTAAGGTGCCCTTGTAACGGCATGGCCGTGTTACTGCGCAGCATAAACTGTCATAATTATTATTATTAATTATTATTGAGTTCTTTCGGCCAAGCGATAATGTATGAGATCGCTTTCGCTGCATGAAATATTGTACTTTTAAGTATTATAATAACATTGTTATAAGAGAAGAAAATTTCGTTTTGGTCTGTATTTAGTCAGTAATTTGTTGAAATGTAATTCTACTTGGAAAACGATGTAACAACAAAGACAACTTCGTAATGTTAAATATTCGGTCCGAAGATCGTCTGTCGGTTTTGCCTCTCGAATATAAGTCGAACAACGTTTTTGGCGTTTTGAAATAGACTTAAATTTCTCGACTTATAGTTGAGTATATACGGTATGTGTAAATGTTGAGCAACATGTCAGAGCAAAATGTTTTTATATTTACAGTTGGCTTAACTGCCTTAAAGCCATTTAAAAATGATAAAATAAAAAAAAATTGCTATCAGGTTTAGCTGGGTCATTTATGATTCATGTTGCATTCTACTATTTACTTTAACAGTCTCAAACCAGCACAGAACAGTTTAAAAAAATTAATCTATATAGTATGTAGTGCATCTTAATGGTTTTTTTAGGTGGGGTAAATATTCTTGCATAAGAAAAGTTTTTCCAAATCTGGTCGATAACTTGAAGTACATACTCGGCTGTTCTTCACTCTTAAGATTCCTGTCTGTGCTCTGACTTGGATCTGCATGATTTTTGGCGACTGCCATTGTGCAGACGACTGTTCTGCAGCCGTGAAGTCATCGATGATCTTGAATGTGTATGATCAGGGACCTTTCAGGGTCTTTGGTTAGGAATCCAATCAGTGTGCTCAGTGTTACACTTTTCTTCTCCACTTTATCACAAACATCGGCATCTTCAGTTGTGAAGTTGCCGTCCACATCTCTATGCGTTTCAATGGGCCATTTGCTCCTTCTCTCTCTGTCTGTCTGTCTGTCTGTCTGTCTCTCTCTGTCTCTCTCTCTCTTGAAATGCTTTCGGCATGTCCTGTTTCATCATCTGCCTTTGGATCAGAAAGGCTGACTGAGGATTTAATCCTCGGAAATGAGCCATAGGTGCCTGGCTAGCTTGCGTGAAGTAGTTGCGATGATATCTCGATCAAGTTACGGTAAGCATCAAGTTGCGTTAGTATTTAGCAGGAGGTCATTCATCGCTGCAATGGAAAACGTAGATGCCAGGAAACCAGTAGTTTGTGTAAACTTTTGCAAAGATATATTTTCATGTCTATAGCATTCCCTGAGCTTCTCTTCCAGATAGTTTGAACTGCGACCTGAAGAGCCAAACCCCTTGATGCCGTAAATTGTTTTCGATATCTGCAGAGCGTGATGCATCGGACCACGGACCACCTCAGTGCTCAGTTTGTTGCATGATTCACTTCACAGTAGTCAAAACGAGGTTGTTGATGCTGCAGCTGCTGGTCACAGAGAACGTTGACTTTGTGTTAGACATTGATTGGTATTATTATTATTTTGAGATGTGAGATGAAACCATCAGACAAAACGTGATTGTAGATTTCTTTGTCAACGAATGGCCATTGTCCTTGGTAACCATTTGAAGACCCATTTGAAGAGAACTTCTGATGTGTGGCTATGTTGCATACATACTGTAAATGTGGCAGCCAATGCAAGTTCCATGGTAGTGTTGACAGTTGATGTGTAGACAAGGCAGCCTGCCCAGTGGCTGCTCAATAATGATGCAGACATCTGGTTGCTGTCCAGCGTTAGAGCTGGTTATATATCTCAAAAGACATGCCTTCACAAACAAGTCTTCTGGACCCATTCTTATATTGTGTTATGCACAGCTTCCATGACAGCTACCATGTCAGTCCCTGAAGGTATTGTTGGACTTGACAACAGTTTCTTGTAGTCTGTCCACTTCTTCTTTCCATGTCAAAGAAAATATCAGGTTGCTGTCACAGTCGGCGGCCAGAACTAGGTTTGGTTGGAATTGCTCTGCAGTGCTTCTGCTTTTCGCTTTCTTAGACTCTGACAAAATATATGGGGGACCTGCTAAGCAGAATCGCTTCTGGGTATTGTCCATGCTTCAGAGACAATCGTCATGGCAACCATGTCACTTGGGCCCTCTTCCTCAAGCATATATCTTCCAGTTCTGGTCATATGGTACTTTTGGCTTCCTTGTTTAAATTGTGGCAGAGTAGCAGTACTTTTTTGTATGATGCAGGTATCATCCCTTACATTAGTACCATACTTACATTAGTACCGTACATAATAAACTTGGACTCCCACAGGCTGCCTCTAAATGCGGATCGGTGCGCTTCAAATTTTAAACGAAATGTTTTACTAAAATGAAACCATTTTAGAGGTTGAGAGTTAGACATAATTTTGAAAATGAGAAAAGTGTGAGCCCCTGTTCTAGATGCCATTATTTAGGTTTCAGGATTTTGTCAGTTTTGATGGGCTGATTTTGGGGGTGCTCACTGGGAAATGCACCCAAGCAAGACCCCACATGAACATAAACACATGTAGAGACACAAACAGGCACACTGACGTTTACACTCACACGAGTCTGTACTCAGACAAACAGGTTAATGGGGCTTTATCTTGGTTTATGTAGAGCAGCAGTGATGCAGCGAACAGCTGTCTTGAATCCTTCCTTGTAGGAACTGCTGCTTCTGACAGTTGCAAGCCAAAGAAGGCCTTGCTGCTGCTACTGCTGCTGCTACTGCTGCTGTCCATTGTTACTGCATCTGTTGGTAATTCTTCATCTATCCTTTCCTTGGAGATTTGAAGTCTGCACCTATGGTGTTTAACTTTGCTGTAAACAGTCTTAAATTAGTTTCTTACTATGTGGGCATTTTGTATTTTGTGGTTAGGGAAAGTATACAATTCGCAATAGTGTTATGGTTTTGTAAATCATTGCTGCATTGCTTAAAGCAACCAAGTTAATTGAGCTTTGTAAAATTAAGAAAAAACTAGTTTTTAAAAATCTGAGAGCAGTATGGTTTTAAATTATGTGAATGGCATATAACTTATTTTTGCGTTAGAGATGAATGCGAATTACTTGTGTTTTTTACTTTCCAGTTTTTTGGCAGACCTTTTGATCGAGTGCTGTGTTCCAAAGGATCAGTGTTCCTAAGAATTGTTGCACATTTTCAATTAGTTTCCTAATATCATACATGTAGTGAATGGCTTCAAGCAAGGAACCCTGAATCATTCCCAAATGGATCATCACTCAAACCGCACACATTGCAAATGTGCTTATGTTTTAGGGTTCAAGGTTCTAATGCTAACATGTTCGTTCTAAATAACAGTCCTCCTTCATAAACACAACACAGATTCATACTGCCATTGGGAAAGTTTAAGTTTAGGCCATTTGTTATCTTTTATTCTGGCAGTAAACCCCCCCTCCCATTGAGCCCATTGAGAATCATCATTCAACGAAACAGACACAGTTCTATGCACATGCACAGTTTTTGAATGCAATATCAACTTTAAAATATACAGACTGGCAGAGACCGGAACAATTCCAGCTCGTGAGTTTTTTGGGAAGCATCAAGTGTGAGTGAAGATGAAATGGATGATTGCGCTTGTCTATGGACAGAAACACATTCACTGTTTAAGTGCCATCGGACTGACTGGCCGGCCATCCCTAGCGCTGTGTGCTGGATGAGGAGACTGCGGCAACATAATGTGTCTTAAAACAAATGCAGATGAAGACAAACATGGTGGCTGAGCTACAGCTGGCATGTTGACTAGTAGTACTTAGTCTTGTTCGGTTGGGTTGTGTGCCTATGCAGCGGCCAAGGCTACCAAAACTTTCTGTGACCCTTTGGCTCTTGGGGGAAATCCAGAGCCTCTACAAGGACATTGATTACTATAATATACTTCTCTGTGGTTGAATAACACTGGGTTAAGTCTTAACACTGGGTTAAGTCTTAAATTAAGCAAATTGTTTATTAAATAGATTTTACAACATAATAAGGCATATCATTCTTACAGCTGTGCAGCAGTTTTGCAGAATTTACAGTTAAATTGAAGCACGCTTTTAGGGCATTCAGACTTATACATTAATTTGTTTTCAAACAAACATGATGTGTTCTTTTTTATTGGGCTAATCATGTTATAATTTAACGGCTGGTTAAATATTCTAGTTTGAGATTTGCACTCTTGGCATGTTATTCTAAGTGGAAGTGGGTTGTTAAAATTGCTTTTTAATTGAGCCTGTTCATGTAAATCATGTGGGAAAATTTTCATTATGAAGAGGATAAATATGTAACTGGGAGAGGAAAGTTTCTGACGGCAGAGAATGTTTGACAGCCTGCCTTGTTAAAACTGAATACGATGGGAATCACGTAGGTCTACAATGAGGAAGTTGGAGGCTTATTAGGAAGCACAGAAAGAATGGGAGAGATCAAGTAAGAATTTGAATCTTGAGTTTATATTAAAAGAGGCTGAAAGAGGAATAACGTCTTAGCCTGAGATCATTGCTAAAAATGTTGTTTATCTCAACATTGAGCTGTAGGTATGGGCAGCTGAGGTAAATTTTAAAATGCAGGATCTCGAGAGCGAAGGTGTAATTCCTCAGAATTCTCACGGCTGAGTGCGGATATTCATGCTACGAAGGGGTTTCTGTTTAGATGTTTTAGCTGGTTTTATTGGTATTGATATTATTTTTAGTTGCACCAGAGACTTCCAGATCTGTGAGACTCTGCAGTCGTAAATTATTTTTTGACAGTAATAATTATTTAAAATTTAACTGTTTGCAGCCTGCAGTGGAAACAGCTGAAAGAACTAGCGGCTTAAATCCATGTTAAATTGCTTATAAATGTGTTTTATACTTCTGATAAATATCGTAGTAACTGGCACACTGTGTCTGTCCTGATTATTAGCACAGTTTAAAAAAATTTAAAGGACAGACTTTGGTGACGGTAACTTGTTTTTTTACGGATTGTATTATCTCTGATGTCACATGAAGATAGTTGCTTGAAGCACACTTTGCTCTTTTGAACAGTCACTTGTGATTTGGTGCATTTGTTACATGCATGGCTTCATATTTTTTCTTGTACTTACTCCTTCTATAGAACTTGTAGTCTGGAGTTTGTGTCAAAACACACAATGGCAGAATTGTTGCCATATGCCCCTGCTAGTAGAACATAAAAGCTCAGACACTTTAGTTGATGGAGGATAGGGGAGAATACAGTTTTGCTGATCTCTATAAAAATGACTTTTCTCCTAGGCCAGGGTCATTGGCAGATAGCAGTACATAGGGGGCAAGGTAAGGCACCTGCTCCAACATGGATTTGAAATCTGAACATAGTTTTAATGAATGCCAGGACATGGTGATGGTTTCTGTTTGTAATGTTTAACTCAATTCTGTGTAACTAGCCCTGGGTCAAGATTTCTATATAAATATGTTCGTCATAAAGAAGATGCACGTTTGTAAGGAACTAGCGGCTGATTCTAAATTTCTTCGTTATTGTCTGATAACTTCCACAATCCACAGTGACATTATAATAATTCTTACAACGTCAGTCATTCGTCTCTACCTGGGAAAGTTGGTGTGCATGCAAAATTTGTGTAGCTTATGTAGCATATATGAAGACTGTGATGGATGCTTTTGTCTTTTATCGATAAGAAGATCTATTCTTGAGCAGTGAACCAGAGAAAAAATTGGTATGTGTAGTTGTGTGCGCACATATTTATTAATTTTGATGGTTTTCTTGCTAGAATTGCCTTTTGTATGCTGTATAAAATTGTCTTGTAATTGTAATGGTCATTCTTTAGACTCACTGTGTCATCAACATTGGTTTTTTTCTAGTTTACAAAGTCGTATTTCTTCTTGTGAGGTTTTGTTATAAGCTATGGATGTTAAACGATTATCGGAATCCGATTATTGCTTTTGAAAACGGCAACATTTAAATTTTTATTGTTTAGAAAGCAATAATTGAATTACTTTCGAATTATCATTTTTAGAAAATTACAAGAAATGATTCCTGCATTTTGTACTGGCTTTAGGTGCCCTGAAACAGACTAACTGCAAATAAAAAACTGTTGGCTGAGACGCTGGGTTACGAATGGCTCGTTATATTTAAGGGGTCATTGACCCATTGTATGATAGATGTCAGCACTGTGATGCGACACTTCAAATGCAACATCGTTGCGCATATGGTAAAATTTTAGCGTTTTGTAATATTCAGCGATAATGAAAAGCAAGATAAAATTAAATGGAGGTGAACAAGACGAATTAATTACAGAACTTTTTAAACACTTTTTAATATCGAAAACATCATCGAATGCAATGAATCTCAGCTTCCACCATCTTTGTCTATAAACTGGACCAGTCAGTTTCTATTAAATCAATACACAAACCGATAATCGGTTTAAAATCAGATTTCTACAACCAATATTCGGTTTGCCAGAAAACCGATATTAACAACCTTATATTGAGCAGAACACATTCAGAATCGTCACCAGACAGTTTTTGTAGCAAGGGCGGTCATACAACTAACCATTGCAGTGGGCGATTTTATGCCGCAAATTAATTGTCGCCTGGACAAACGTTCTGGCAACCTTGCTGCAGAGCAACGACCAGGCAAAGACTTTGTAGCTGGACATTTACTCTGACTTGCCCTGTTGTAGCATCAATACTGAGAATATTTTAAGGATTTTGCTGTGAATTGATAGGCAATGGGAAGGAAGAATTTTCTAGCATGTTCTTGTTCTTGGACTCTTCCTGGTGTCTGCTGTTGATTTTGTAAAATTGATGGTATGTTGTCTTGATATATGTGAAGGGATGACTCGGATGAGCTGCTTTTTTGTTGGTCAAGTATGTTGTGGGGTGCGGTGGTGTACTGGCTTTTAAGCTTTAGGTTGCCCTGAAACAAACTAGCTGCAAATAAATCAAATAATACATACATTCATCGCAGTTAGGTTGTTTTCGTCTGTCAGGAAAGGCAGCTGCGTTTTTTGAGTGACCTCAACTTCAGGGGGTCTTTGGAGTGACCTCATTTGTCAGTTACTGGTGGTGCTTGGATGTATCAACCAGAAGGCTACTGCTACCACCGTAGTTTTCTGGATAACCGGATGTGAGTCATCTGCTGCCATTGAAAGGCTGTTGGGCTGAAGTCGAGTGAAGTATAATGTGTGCTGCAAATGCACCATCCATTGTTGCATCATACTATGGACGCAGTTTTGCCTATAGATTCTGAACATAATGCTATCTGTCAGTTTTGGATACAATTCGTTGATTGTTGTTTTCCATACACGCTCGTTGACACACCACTGACAGCTTTTCTGGGTTTCTGTGCATTGTTTTACTTGCTTCATGACATTGGCACAGGAAGCACTTTATGAGTTATGTCAAAGATGTTTTAATAAATGTCCAGATGCGAATGTATGTGTATAAATGATGTACAATTGTACATGTACTAATGTAGGGTTTCTTCAGTTATTATTTGTTCACTGTTGAAACTGTGAAGTCAGGCTTCATCACTGCATGAATGCCCCCATTGCATCTTTCAGCTATCACAACTGGAAAATCTCTTTACTATGCAAAATTCCAACAGTCATTGATTTTATATAGAAGGAGTTGAATTTTGCATGCAGTTTCATTTGGAATTTGCACATCAAAGTCATGGCCTTGAAATTTTTAAAAAGATTTCTGAATTTATTTTTTGCATGGCATGATATATCTCAGGCCAGGTCTCTGCAGAGGAAAGTTGTGTCATCCACTAAATGTCGCAGCTCTAGGCAACAATTCTCTACAGCAGAAGAAAGGTTATAAATCTGAATATGTACGCTTTCTTCAAATCAGGTTATTGCTAGTTGCTTAGCACTTTATGCTGAGGAAATACAGATTCTGTTGATGAGGTTCAGCAATGATCTGAGTCAGCAATACTTGTTGTAGAACTGGGAACAGCTGTGATATGAGCAATCTGGTCAACGCTTAGCAATATTTCTCAGTAAACCTATGTCAGAAGTGATGAAAGCCTGATCTTGATGATGCTCTGGTTTCACTTTCATACAACTTTATAACTTAAAACTTTCTCTAAATTGTCAAATTCAGCCCACTTGTATAGGTGGGCGGGATCAATCACTCTTAACTTCTTACTTCCCTCTTCGTTGCCTACAGTCCTGAAGTTGTTTAACTGAGCCATGTTGCAGAACAGTTATAGATGGCTTACATGCATTTCATGCCTCTGAACTCAAGAAATGGAGTAATCAATTGCCACACTCTTTTGATCTCAATCAGTCAATCAATCCCTCATTTATTGATCCAGCAGCATTGAAATTATCATTTCATACAGAGAATACGGTGCATGTTCTCAGAATGCAAAGACTTTAAGCAGTTTCTAAGGGACAGGACCTCGCTTAATTAGGATACCTATCTGTCTGAGAAGCAATAAAATTACTCCAAAGAAACATGGTCAATATCAATATTGACCAATATCCATTGGCGATCAATATCCATTGGTTTCAAATTGAATTGTATAGCAGTGGAACCAAAGATTGATGAATAGAACACATATTCACTCTAATCAAGAATACACTTCCTTCAAAATGCAGCTCTGAACCCTCGGATGACTTCTTGGTTTTCAAGCATTTCATATCTGACTGCTTATTCTCCTGGCAGCTGACCAGCAGCAATTTCAGATTTAGGTGTGACCATGCACACGTTAAATGTTTTATTAATAATGATATTAATGCAAAAAGCTAATTACATTGTTGCACAAAATCCTTCACGCGTACATTGGTTCCTCATCTCACTTCAAATTACTGAAAATTGCATGCCAAATTTGTTTTGTAGCTGCAAATGCAGTCATAGCACACATCTTTCAAACAAAGCAGTTGACCACTTAATTACAGGTCTAATATCTCAGCAACAACTTTATGTGCATGTAAAGAACTAATGGGAAATTTGTTGCTTGTTTATTGCTTTAATTAATTGTTAATTGTTAACTTGTTTACATACAATGAATGGTGATTTCGTGCTTCAGCCGCTTTTTAGGATGCCTGAAATGCTGCAATTATGCATCTGTGGCCAAGGCAAATTGTCCGTTGCCACAATTCCCCAATTTTGCACCTGCGTCCTGCGGTAAAAATTTTGCACCCGAAGGATTAAAGTATTTAATTACTGTTAAAAGGCATTAGTGTGAATGTTATAAATTAGTGACTAATGATTGGCCAAACCTATATCATTCGATGGTCTAAAGTACTAAATAAGTTTGACACAGTTACCGGTACATATAACCTAGTAATATACGCAATTGCACATTAACATTATGCCGCTTTGTATTTATAAGAACATTGAGCAGCTACTGGGAAAGCCTGTTTGCCCATGATTCTAAAGATAGTCACAGCTGAGGAATGATCTATCAATCATATGGGACAGATCTTGACATCTTTTGGGTTTCTGGGACCATTCTTTTTGTCAGAGGCTTACCTTCCCCACTCAATGTAAATTCTCATATATATATATATATATATATATATATATATATATATATATGGACTGAGATACCAAAGACTGCTCCACCAGAAAGGACTGAGATACCACAGAAAAATTTATTTGAGACGTGACTTAATAAAATCGGGTTTTTGCTACTTTTTACTGTGTTATGTTTTTTAATCGTCAAAAACAGTGGGTGGTCACACTAAAAGTGATATTACTTCTGTTCTGTTTGAAATATCTTAAATTTGCTATATGAATAGTCAAATTATATATGGTACATATACTTTCGGCGTTAAATTCATGTGTCTTGTATATGTTTATGTATTGTACATGTATATACATTATACATATATCTACATGCATTCTGTATATATATATAATATTATTTTAATATTGAGTTAGATTCATATATATAAATTATATATACATGAATTAAGCACATAAAAATATATATGAGTACTGAAGTTGTTGTTTAAACACATCAGTCTAAATTTGTGCTTATTGGGTTACAGATTTATTGTGTAATACTAGTACTGATGCACAGACATAGGTTGGTGTCTATTAATGAATTCTGCTAATTTTACAGAACTTTATTAAGTTTTTTTGTGTTAAACAGAAACTGCACATGCTTTGTGCAGAGTCATGTTTGTTGTTTCATTGCGGTTGTTTTTTTTGTGTGTTCATTAATACCTGTTAGATTTGAGTTTTTGTGGTAAGTGCATTAAAAAAACAGCAAAGTAGTCGTGGTTTCGATTTGTATATGAAAAGAATGTTAGGACAGAAATTCTTCAGTTCTAGAGTTGTAGACTTGTGGAACGGTTTGGATGACAGCACTGTCTCGGTGGACAAAGTCACAGCATTTAAGAGGATGCTAGGAAAATTGGGCTATTAAGTGTTCCACATTAATTTACAGTGGCTGTAACCACTCTAGACCCTTGTTATGTTATATTTGACTTGGATATGGGATGGAACTATTTAAGGTTCACTGGCGGGTGCATTGGGCTTGTGCACTGGGTATAGCGCAGAACATAATGTTCACTCACTCAGGAATTATGGGACTTTAGACTAAATTAAAACATGCAATTTTTGGAGAGAAAGTTGCAGTGTTCTGCTGCCAAGAGTGGAGATTTAATTATTATATTAAGTTAAGCAATTCACAGTCACGATATAAAACCTAACCATCTAAAAGCAGCATAGATAAGCTATTAAATTATTTTTGTTTTATCTGACTAATGTTGTAGAAAAACCTGTTTATAATCGTGTATTATTATTTTATCTTGTGTGACTAATCTGAGAATGTAGTGTCGTAGTGAAAAATCCTGATGAAGTATTGTCCATTAGTTGAGTGAGATTGCCAATAGTAATTCAGTTTCTCTTTTAAATGTCCTGTCTTTCTGTTACAAGTAGATCACAAATCTCTTAGGTTACTATAGCAGGCGATTTTCTTCTTTCGACATAGAGTACAATTGATCTTTTATTGTATGCTCTCTTGTTATGGAATTTGATCAAATCCATTTCGGGTGATAAAACAAATTTATGACCATACCCCGGCTTTAGTTCGAAGTAGGTAAATCACAAGTTCAACTCATTCATGAAAATCCAATGCAGAGTTTATCCACAACACAGCTTGCTTTCACTGGTCATTACAGTTGCCAAAAAATAATTCGTTTGCCATCATCATCAATCTTACTTACTCTTTCTTGCATGGTTCCATAAGTTTAGAAACTCATTCTCTAACTCTATGGTCGAGTTAAATTGCATTTAATTACATTGCGCCTCAGATTTGCATTTTGGTGTGACCTTGCGTGCGTTACAAATTTATATAATAAATAATGATAATGATTCAATAAATCATATAAATATATAATAAATAATGATAATGATTCAGTAAATCATATAAATATATAATAAATAATGATAATGATTCAATAAATCATTTCTCTCATCTTTGAAGTACTTATTGTTACCAGCATTTTCTTGCTAAATCCAAATCCCACTAAGATGGATTTCATTGGCTGGCATCACAATCACCATGGTGACCTATCCACTTACCTTCTATTGCATGTTTAGCCGATTACCTGCCATTTGGTCTCACAGTTAAATTATAAATATCGTGCCTCTTTGTTTTTAAACCTAGAATGCTTTTTGATATTCACTAGTTTATAATAAATTTCTGTGCACAAATTAATTTGAGACAAACAAGGCATTTTATATCCGTTGTTTGACTGCAGGATGCCTACCCATTTATAAGTGAAACAAAGGTTGTCTAGAATTTTAATGCAATACCACTGACAGCTGAAGATGACTGTTATGATATACTGCTGCTCTGCTGATTTTTCCCTTCATTGCCCAAAATATTATGGTGTCTGTGTCATTAGCAGTAATATGTGGGAAAGTGGAAACCCTGATTTAAACGTTGTTCCTGAAGTGATATCAAGTTTTAGATAGACATAGCTGTGCATACATAGATGCTGCAATAGCTTGCAATTGGCTAATGAATGGTTTTCAAATTCTTACAATACACCTTCAATCTAACAATAGAAACAGTGCCATATGGTTGTCATTTGCCTAAAGTTATAAAAAGTAGCATGCTGTAAGAACGCACCAGTAAAAGGACACACGACACGCCGATTGGACGTGTCATAGCTGCTATAAAATGTGGTCTGAAGCAGCTACTTTTGCTGTGCTGTAATCATGATCACAGCAATAAACTAGTTGGCCCGGTATTTTTAGCTTCACACACATATCCAAACTTTGTTTGATACTTGCATAAAATGGCCAACAGCTGGTGGACTGGGTTGGCCCAACTGACTCCTTCGTCATATGCCATGTATCATAATGGTCAACCGATGAAATACCCATCTGCCACCACCAAAGCATTTATATGTTCACCATGTCATAGTACGTAATTAAAAACTGATGATCAAGTGCCGTATTTCACCGGTGTAATTTTAACGGGCGTTTATAATGTTTTGTGCTGACAGTGCTCAAGTGCGCTTCATTACATTTATATGTGTGCATGTATGTGTCGGTGCAGTGTGTCGCTGCTTTAGCTGTTGAGTATGGAAGCGGCCTGGAATTGACTGGTGTGCCTTCAACCATTGCCTGCCACCACCACTGAGGCTGTCTGTAATGGTCAGTTGGTGTTGCGTTCAGGTTTCTTTATGCCGTTCTTATCCATACCGTTGCTGTGGCAACCGCTGTTAATGTTGGTCAGAGTGAGTGCATTTAGATTATGTGCTCAGGTGCTTTGAGCCATCAGAAGTCGGGTTGTGATTGTGCATATTTCGGTTGCCTGCGTCGGAGAGCACTTTGTCTTGTGTTGAGAATTGTATGAAAGTTAGTTACAGATGCTGACAGATTTAATGTGTGGTTGACTAGTCTTCTATTTGTCTTTCCATCCATCCTTGTGTTCCAGTAAGACTTCAAGATTTTCTTCCTTGGTTTACAACCCGGAGAATTCTTGGAAATTATTCCATTGCATTTTGAATATCCATTCATGAGCTGTGTTTGCCACAAGGCAGCTTCCTCACTAACTTGTTGTAATTTCTTATGGCTGTTTTTTTTCTGATTATTGGTTCAGATTAGTGATGGACTAAGCAGTTGCATGGTGTCTTCATGATGCATTGTAGGGTTTACTTGCTGCTGATACCTAGAAATCCATTTTTCTTCAGATGTCCAAACTCTTAGTAATATCGGTCACGACTGTATGTATTCTCTTCAGAATTGGAGACTTTGTTCTCAAAGCCAAATCATCAAGATCGGTTTTTTTCATCTGCCACACTTGTGCTGGGTGAAATATCTGACTTAGTAAAGTTACTGGCATTTTCTTTTGCACTACTTTAGAAACACACTGGAATATGAATTTAAGATATGAAGCAAATCAATTCCAGAACGCAGGCAACATCGGCTTTGTGAAGTTTGTGTTCAGCTGAATTAAACACGTTGTTAGGAAGTGCCACTGTAATTTTGAGAATCCGTACTGATATGAATATTCTGTCTGAAAACTGTTACACCAGAGATTACAGAATGATGTGGGTCTTTGTACGTGTACAGCACTGGTTAAAAATCAATAACGTGGAAAATTGTAAAATTGCCAGTTAATATTGGCATGGCTAGCTAGTCCATTGCACTCGTTTACTATGCTTGTCTTTAGACAGATTCCGGTATTAATACTTGGAAAGTCTGTGAACTGATGTTTCCAGGAAGTGTCCTTGCTGCTATTGCTGTTCTCTTGCGGGGTTTCTGAACCTACTGTATGCAAATCATGCTTTCGTCATAGGAATGTCAGATTCCATTGATGGCAATCAGTATCTTCAGCCAATCCTAGTGGGAGGAGGAGACCTTTGAGCAGTTGCTCACGTTACGTCAGAACATAAGCAGCTGATATGCATCTCCTTGCGTGTTTCTGAATTAATTTCTGTTGTACTTAATGCTTTTGCTGGGCTTGCAAAGAATGGAAAAGTTCAACCTGGCATTTCCTCTTCACTGATGGGAGTTGCTTTCAGAAATGTTTTGTTGCAAAGAGGGTTAGGGTTAAACGTGAGAGTGAAGTCTGTGCTGCAACAGGTTAGCAATTAGGTGAACCAGGTGGTTAGCATTTAGATGGCATTTAGTTAGCATTTCTGAGTGTATAGGAATGAACTCTGCTGCATTGTCGAATGGTAACGACCAACCCTGGGTTTGAACAATGACACTAACAGGTATCATAGTTGCAAAAAACGTTTTCCCATTTTTATTCTCTCCCCAAAAACGTCTTTTTTTCGTTTTTTATTTTTTGCATTGGTTTTTATTGTTTTTTAAAACTTTTTTATGTAACTTTATTTATTTATTTACTGTCTATTATTATTTTCCTTAATTTAATTTGTGTCTGATATTCCATACGTTTTCTCCATACTCTCAAGGATTCAGCTAACTATAGTGTCATTATATGATTGTTTAAGTCATCATTTGAGAAATACATGTAGTAGGTCCCTACAAGAAATGAAATTTGTATGAATTATTGTGATAAAAATTCTTAGGCCTATAATTAATATTTATAAGTAACAATTTTAAGTAAAAATGTACAATATGTAATTTGGTACACATCTGTGGTCTTTGCTTCTGATTAATTGCATTAAATGTCAATCAGCATGAACTTATGTGGACTTATGTTTATAATTTAAATTTGAAAAGATTTCAATACCTTTTTCTGAATTTCTTATTAAACCAAAGTTATAAGACAAAATAACTGTGGTAGATTAATGTTACTTATACCAATTAATTCTGGCCTAATAATAAAGTTGTGTTATTTGCAGATTAAGATAAAATTGCATAAGCAAGGTTTTTAAACTTAAAATGAAGTTTCAGATGTAACAAAGCCAAATTAATTTTCTTTTTTTTTCTTTTTTTCCTTAGAAAAAAACGTTTTTTCCTTTTTTAAAAAATTTTCATCGTTTTTTTTACATCTATGACAGGTATGTTTATTCCTGTTTATAGATAATTTTGTTTGCATTGGTTTTAGAGCACTTGAGAACACTTAGAGTCACTAAATAAATTCGAGTTGCCTTGCTCTGAACATTGCTTAGGGCACTTACAACAATTAGAATCACTTTAAATTTTGATTACAACATAAATTTTTCAATTACCGGTATAGGCATTTTTCAATAATTGGGATAGAATGGTTTATTCCCTCCCCCCCGGATTGTGTATGCGAGTATGTTCCATCCTAGGGTAGATTAATTCATCCCCTACCCGGATAGTTTTAAGGGGTGAAATAGAATATCCTGTGACACAGGCAAATGATCTGGATTGAGCCATCCATGGTGGTTCTGACTTAGGGGACAAAGAGGTCGAGCCTATCAGATAATCTAAGAGGTCAACAAAGTGGCAGAATGGAGCAAAGTATAAGATCACACAGATACTTTGGAGCAAGACCCAATTGAAACTTAAAGACCAAAATCAGAACTTTAAATTGTATATGGGCCGAGAGTGGAAGCCAGTGAAGTTGTTCAGTCAAATACCCACAAAACCCTGCTGTGTTGTTTCTTTGCTGAGCATGATTGAAGTGTTGCTCTTCAGTCCTGAATTTACTCTTCAGCTGATACAGTAATTGCTGCAATTGACTAAGTTTCGGATCTCACTTGACTTCCTATATCCGAACATTGCTAGTAAGTGTTATCAAGTGCTCACTGTTATTAAAGGTTTATGTCGTCCTTCTCTTCTCTGTTGCTTTCTATCGGTTGATGGTGTCATTGCAATTTTTTTCCGCGTGTGTGTGTCTGCCTGTTTTGTTTTATGTCTGTTTTATGACTCTGTCAGTTGGTTTTGACTTGCTTGTTGCACTTATTTGCTGCCATTCATGAGCCCTGTTCGATATAACGATAGGGCTAAATCTTGCACTGGTGTGACAGCTAGACAGAATGTCAAGTCACTATTAGCTGTGTATATTTATAGTCATTTTATCCCCGTTTAATTGTAGTCCATGGAAATATGAGTCTGATCGGTTGAGACAAGATTTGTTAATGCGCTCTGCGTGTTGCCTTTCTATCAGAGTCTTGCTTCAGACTTTACACGAAATGCGGTTCAGTGGCTGCCACAAAAGATGATACAGGTGCAATGTCATGAAACGGTTTTATTCTTACTCTCGCTCTCTCTCTTCGAAACAGCTGACGCTGTCATCCGTATTCATTGCGTATTAATAGCAGACGCTTTGTGCGGCCTTATTTTTAAAGCAAGTATGACGAAGGAGAAAAGGGAGTGACGATTTTTTATCTTAGAAAGCATGCAGTCATAGAATTGTTCCAGTTCTCGACTGGCTGGACTTTGTGACGAGGTTTTTCGTTGAGATTGATCTGCATTATATAATTGTAGTGTCGACACGAATGGCAAAATGTCGTAGGTGACGTCGATGCTCTAGAATGTGAAAGGTCTGGGTTTCTCTGCTCTGGTGCTGCTGTTTAACTTTCTGTTGATTTGGCTGATTCATGCAAACTTTCCGTTTAAAAAAATTAGCTCAAACTATTCGAAATCCAGCAGTTGTAAATGACTTGCACCAATTGTATAGATCTATAGATTTGCATCTAGAGTCTCTCTCACTGATTGACTATGCAGAGTCGCTCTCAGAACGGAAATTCTGAGATTGGGACTTGGGAGCAGTGGCGTAGCCAAGGGGGAGGTTTTGGGGGTTAAACCCCCCCCATTGGCCTAGGGAAAAGTTTTTTAAAAAGTTATTTATCTACTTAAATAAGAAAAAACAAAACAATTGCTTGTAGTAACAATTGTTTTTCTTACTTTATTCCCTTTGTTACTTTATTCCCTTTTTATTTACTGTGATACTTTTGGGTTCGTTTCAGAATGGGCATCCGGCCAGGCAAAAAAAACAACCCCCCCATAAAAATTCCTGGCTACGCCACTGCTTGGGAGACATGCATGCAGCCTGCCTTTAACGAATGGGAAACTGATGATGGAAATCGAATGATGTTGGTAGAACTGTAGCAGCAGAAATTGTTGATCTGGAATGTTTGGTTGGCTGTCCATGAACCTTTTTATCCTTGTAGTTTTTACCCCTACTTTCTGGGGGGAGGGGGAGTATCCTTGCAACAACTGATCAAAACACGTGAATGATTGGCCACCTGTGGATGTGCTCCAATGTCTTCGTTGCGATGGGCCACAGGGAATGAAAAGCCTAAGAGAAGCCACCAAGCCAATGTTTCCTGTTTGCTGGGTGTTTACATTGGTATCCTATATGAAGTTTGGCTTGCTCCATTTATACCTGGCAGTTTATTATGAACTCATTTCTGGTTGCAGGGCCCAACACTGACACAAACACACGCACCCACAGTCGTGCGCACACACACACACACACACACACACACAAGCAAACGCCACACACACAAGCAAACGCTGACAGCCTGCAGACAACTGGGCTAAGTGAGCAGACAGGAGGAAGCACAGTGATTGGAAGGGAAAGAGAAGGGTACTAAGAGAGACCAGAAGCAGAGCTCAAGAGAGACAAGGGAAAAGCCAGGCAGATAGACCAGCAGGAGTGGGATAGAGAACTACTTCTAATGGCCAGTTGTATACATGTGATCTAGGCAGGTCTGGGCTGCTTTCTGTGTGTACCACATTTTCTGTTGCTCTCTTTATGGCAGAACACTACTTTGTAGCCTTTGGGTGGGGGAGGGGGTGGTAACACAAGTAGCTTCACCTTAATATGGGTCATGTGGTCTACATTGTGGGTCTTGAGGTATGTGACTTGAACTTTTTAGGGTTCTGTTAGCCTTACCAATGCCAACTAGGGTGTTATTGTTATGGTAGAATACACATCAGGTAGCCTTTGTTGAATTACTAGTGTCCTAGACATTTTGACAGCTCTTCATTTCTATTTGTCAGCTATGCCTAATATTTCACATGTATTAATGGTGTTTTTATGGTATTGCGTAATATATATGTATATATATATATATATTATGTAATACCATAAAAACACCATTAATGCATATATGTATATATATATACACGGTGATTCATTAAAAAACGACCCCCTGCATATTTCACTGTAACTCCGTTAAATGTCATGCTATGTGAAAGAAATTTTAAAGGAAGACAGAGGAGTTATTTCTAAACATTCGGAAAGTTAAAGTTTGTGTTCAAATTCACCCCCTTTGGCAGCTACGCATGCGCGAAGACGAGTACGCCACTGTTTGACTGATTCATCAATAATGCGCTGATCCATCTCGTCCCATGCCTCCACAATTCGACTTCGCAACTCACTGACATCACATATTTGAGATCTGCAGACCTTCTCTTGCATGACACTCAATATCTTATAGTCCACTGGATTTAAATCAGGGTTGTCGGGTGGCCACAAAGTAGGCGGGATGAAATCAGGTGTTTCAGTTTCCAGTAACGCAACAGTGTCCCGTGCTCTGTGCGCAGGAGCGCTATCCTGCTGGAAGATGAAATACTCATCGGTAATGTCACGAATGTCTGGTAAAAGGTCCTGTTTTAGTAGAACATCTCTGTAATATTGTCCATTGATCTTAACGCCCGGTTCGATGAAATGAATGTTCGTACGACCGTGTGCAGAGACCCCGACAGATACCATAAGGGATTTACTGAAAGTTGGTTTGAGTTCGCAAAAGACGATTTGCTGGAACGTCCCTCTTTCTTGTACCGGCGGGTACGTAAATTCGATCATTCTGATTGTTACTGGGTGCTGCTACAGTAAACAGTTTCTCATCAGTGAACCATATGAAATTGACTAAGTTTGCAGGATACAAACGCAGTAGCTGACCGGAACGTTGGAATCTTGCTTGTTTTTCGAGATAGTCGTGACGTCATTACTTTCGTCATTCGCGTTACGTCATTTTGGCTTTGAATGTGAAACAATTTATATTGCACTTTTCTAGAGCATCAAGTGTCATTGTTGTGAAATTTCAATAAAATTGATGGTCATCTACATGAGTTATGCCAACTTATGTAGGGGGTCGTTTTTTATTGAATCACCGTGTATATATATGCAGCATTCAACTCTGTGTGTGTGTGTGCGCGTGCATGCATGCATGCATGTGGTGATAAATGCTGTGGTGTAGACCACGTAACTTCTATGCTGTCCTGGTCACTGATAGATCTATGTATTCCTCTCAACTTTGTCTTCTAAGTTTTGTCAAATGATATCTTCATCTGTCAGTTACTTGGTATTATCATACTTGATGTTTTCAGTCGGACGGGGGAGGGTGGGTGCCTCTCATTAGTTCAAGTCATTCGTAGCTCAGAACTGGTGGAGCTTCTCTCCACTGTCAGGAAGGACAGTGCCGCTGGACTAAATTCAAGTAGAGAGACATGATATGTCTTCCTATTGGAATTTACCAATGTCATTGTGCTTCTCCATGTCATGCTGTCTCTGCCGACTTCTTTTGCGTTAAAATCCCGCAATGATGATCGTGTAGTGTCTCGGAAATTTCTGTGTATTATTTGCTGAAGTTGTTCGTAAAGTGTATTGATATCTTCCTCTGCAACTGCTGATGTCAACGCATTGTCTTGGATGATTGTCATTTTGACAAAGTTGGTGCAAATTTTTGCAGCCATATATCAACTGGCTTCCTATCTTTGTTTTTCTTGCTTCTGTGTTCAGAATCATGACTGCTTCCTCTAGCACCTGCTGAATTTTGTATGATCTTGTTTGAATTCTTTTCCACATGGTCTTGTGTCTTGGGTGGATGGATTGGCGGATGGACGAATGGCTGGATTGATGTTTAGGCATATGTATGGAATCTATGGATCATGAATGAAACTGAAAGACCAACGGATATCAGAGGAAGTGCTAGAAACATAAACTAAGCAACAAATTTACAGGACATACCGGAAGCAACTCAACTGGAGCTAGTGTGCCATGCGAGATTTCAGGTGTGCTACAAGAGAAACCTAAAATCCACTAGTTCCTTTAATTGACTTTATGAGAAATTATTTCATAAACACAATTTTCAGCTTTTTAATGTACTTTCATTTTAAGAATAGTTACTCATTCGCAGACTTTATCCGATGTCAGAATTAGAAACACTAATAACTTTATTCTGTGTCATTTATTTCTTCACCCCTCCTCTCGATGTCATTGTTAGGCATATGGAGATACCAGCACAACTGTAACTTTACAAGGTGTTCTTTTTTTCTTTTGCTTTTTCATTCATTATTACTCAAACTATATAAATATATAACTAATAATGAACTATAAAGTCATGTGGATATATTATTTTGAATTGGATTTTTGACTTGCCGAAGGATTGTTTGCAAGAAACGAAAAATTATCTAAAGAGGTCAAGTGATGAAAGTAGACTGAGTAGAGGAAAAATTTCAAATAACCAAACCATCCAATTTATTGAAACATAAATATAATGAAGATTATATCGGATTTGGTTTCATATAATTAGAAAAAGACAGCTCGCTTTTGCATTGTTTGATTTACTCAATAACACTTTTAAACAAGGCAACGGTGCGGAGTAAGCATGAAGGACGTCTGGCAAAAAATCATCCAGATCTCAAAGATGAGTAGAAAAATTGTTTTGAGAAACCCAGATTTAGCGTACAAATACAATAAAAAAGGTGAAGACATTTTGTTCATTGTCAGAGAAGACACAATTCACAAGTTGCAAGATTGCACAACTTTTAGCAGGGAAGAAGAGACTACACGCAGATCTATGCCAAAAATGGTTTTCTTATTTAAATTATAAATTGTAATTGGTGTGCCGCAATATAAAATTTGTTCAATTGAGTGTGGGAGTTAAAAAAGTTTGCGAAACATTGTAATAAGTTATTACAGGAGTCGAATTTGAATGTTGGCAGCCACGCAAGGCATCTATGATGTCCTGCAGCTCATGCAGTTTGTTTTTGGTCATTATATAGCTCTTGCATAATTAATTAGCAGGTGCAGACCCTCAATATTTTGATTGCAGACGAAGTAAGTAATAGAGTGATTCAACAGATCTGGTTTTTGTGGCCTAACCTGTTGAAATAATGATGGGAAGTAAAGGTTTTGGCAATTTGGGGCACTTGGTAATACGGTGAATATAGTTCGCCGCTGTTGGGTTCAGTTAGTCGTACTTCGACCTTTACTTCAGTTCTTCATGCATTTGTAAGTTCTCAAATAGACCACTGTAATTCTCTCCTTGTTGTCCTCACTGTAATTCTCTCCTTGTTGGCCTGACTGTAATTCTCTCCTTGTTGTTCTTTAACCGCAATTCTCTCCTTGTTGGAGTCCTTAAGGTTCGAATATCTCCGCTACAGTCTGTGCTCAATGCTGCTGCTAGACTGATTGCCTGTGTTCTTCGATTCTCCTGCATCTCCACATTCATGGCTAAACAACTTCACTGGCACCTTCTTTCTATCCATGTACAATTTTCAAAGTCTTATTTTCTCCTTAAGTCTCAATTGAATCTGGCTCCAAAGTATCTTTATGATCTTATACTTTGCCTGCACTGCATCCTCTAAGATCCTCAATTGGGCTTAACCTATTTGTTCCCTATGTCAGCACCACCATGACTCGATCCAGATCCTTTTGCCTGCATGTGGGTCCCTCTTCAAGGAATTGACTTCCTCCATCAATTTGCTCTTAGTCTTTCCCCATTTGCTCTTGTCTCAAATCCTGCCTTTTATTTCAGGGTTCCTCGAACTGAGAGCACTTCTGAGAGACTGTTGCTGAGAGCAGAGCTTTATAAATCGTTAAATACAATGCTATACAACAATTGATTTGCCCAAAGCAATCATGCTAATGACACGACTTTGAGGCCGCCTGTTAGGCTTCTTCCTTGAACATGCAACAGATTTCCATATAAAGCAATCTAATAGTAATTTATGGAACACATTTTCAAGATACCTAATCAGAAAAGCTTTTCGCTTAGCTGCAGTTCTCAGTTGTTTATCAAATGAGTTTTTATACCATGATGCCTTTTCACCAGATGTTGTTTTATTTATGGAAATTTATTCCAGGTAAATGATTCTACCCTAGGTTGTAATTGTTGTTGTTTCTTAATTTACACTGAGACCAATATACATTTGTTGCTGCATTCCTAGGTTTTTTGACACCATCTTATTGCATCCCATTTGGCATTGTAACTGTTTGTTAAACATTGAGGCCCATGAATAGATCGAAACCAGCTGAAAGCGAACTCGGTTATGAGACCATGGACATTGAAATTTATTAGGAGGACATTTTATAAGATGCTTTTAGATAAAGAATGAGTGTCTTGTGATGCTATGTAAAGACTTGCGCAATGGCGGTGTTTTGATCTTGCACCTTGTTGAACTTTTGTCTATAACATGGATGGTAAACGAATGCGACCGCAAGTTAGTTGGTGACAAAAGGTGTTCTGACATTGGATTGCATTTGTCAGATTTATGCCACAGACCGGAAATTCTTAGGACTCAGGACCGTGCTTCTAAGAAGTTGTCAAGGAGATTTGTAAACAAATGTTGTATAAGTTGCCATTTTGATTTGAATGAGTTATGAGCTGCAATGAAACAGTGAATGTGTAGAAGAGATTGTGCTTTATGATCAATGCATCATATGAAGCACAAGTTTAGAGCTTAAAAACAGCTTCTTTTATGGGATTGCTCTGGTTGTAGTTGCATGTCAGCCAGCATGGCAGAGTCTTTGAGCATGGAACCCTGCTTCAAAGGCATTCAAAGAGCAGATTATAAGCAAATGTTTTGCCTTACCTTTGTGTTCTCGGTCATTGAACCGTTGGTCGAGACGAAGTATTGAATGTTGTGTTGAGAGAAATGTTTAGAACGGATAAATTGTTTGATTCCAATGAACTATGGATTGAGACGAAGTATTGAATGTGTTGAAGGGATTGCATTGAAATAGCTGAGCTTCAAGATCAATAGAAGAAGGCATTGGCAGGTGAAAGAGCATTCAGCTTTGGTCTACGCATCTGATGTTGATCAGGTAAACATCAGGATTTGAACTGTTTTCCGATGTTCATGTAGGACTTCTTTTGGGCTTCAGAATGTGTGTCCTACAGACTATCAGTCAGGTGAGAAATGTTTCCTCAGTCCTTTTATGAGGGTTGTAAGTAAACTGCTTGGATGAGATTGTTTTTAGAAGGAAGATCAGCGAAAGAAAGAGATCCCTATTCATCTCTGATTGATGATCAATTGGCCACCAGAGAGCGTCACAGTTGTGGGAAAGTGCTTCAAGTGGCAGCTTTGTGACGCAATGACATTGATGGTGTTTATTCAATTGCAGATGCATGCTTACTTGTGATCAGAGCCGGACAGCTGGGGATCTTTTGTTTTCGTAGATGATTAGGCCAAAAAAAAATAATGCTGTGTTTCCGGTAACAGAGCTAAAAAAAATTGGGTAGGTAGGTCGAAAAATATTTTTATTTTGTAAAATATTTTTATACAGTGATTATCCGAAAAATTATACCCCACTACTCTTTTTTGCATAATTTAGGTACACGCTGCAGCAAAGTATGTGTTCTAAGCAAGTATAAACTGCCTATTTCCTCGACTGTCTGCACCTAAAACTGCTCTAGAAAACAGTTCCATTAATTTCATTTTGTTAACATCTTTTCTGGTAAGATAAAGTGGGAAGGGAAGGGGAAGATGAGTGCGAACAGAACATCACTGCTAGGGGTCATTCCAGACTGGCCGAGCCAGTTACTAGTTACACTTAGAGGTCGCTAGATTTATTTTCCCTAGTCACCGTTAGAGGTGGCTCAAGTGAGAATGATAAGGCTAGAGGTTTCTCAAGACTGGCAGCCAGGAAGTAGTTAGGCAGGCGTGAAACTCTAAGGCAATGTCACTGTAAATAAAAAAAAATTACACAAAATTTCGAGTTGCTGCAATAAAAGTGAGTCGGTTGGGTTACCGGAAACACAACTTTTTTTGCCTAAGATCCAACTCTATACGGAAGGCAATGTCACCGTATTATGTAAAAAAATTTGGAGAAAAAAAAAATTTTAATAAAATTTTTTTTTTAATAATTTTTTTTTAAATAAATTTTTTTTACAAAATTATTTGGGTCGCGGCAATAAAAGAGGGTCGGTCGGGTTACCGGAAACACAGCATTATTTTTTTTGGGCCTTATGACAGGTCGTTGGCTTTTGGTCCAGTCTGGGTAGTTGCCAAGTGCAAAACTCACATATGAATTGGGAGTGGTTTTTTGAGTTTCCAGCGGAACACTGGTGTAACATATTGTAGTAGAAGTGACAAATATTTTAGTAAAATGTGACCCAGATAATTGTTGTAATTGGATAATAACGCGGCCCTCCTACTTGATGTTTTCACGTTAGAACAGTGATCTGAATCACCTGTACAATTCTTAGATGCAACTAGTCTTGGTGGAAGCTCAATTCAGGTGCTTTCACGATTTGATATAATATCTGGAAATAGGGAATATTACTATGGCCAGAAACAGGAATTATCTGGTACTAAGTCACAAATTCTGTTATCTATGACTAGACAGTAATGTGACCTTCTTGAGAAATTGAGCAAATCTATAATTGCTGGTTGCATGCAGTGCAATTGCCTTCACTCTAGACGGCATACTGAGCATTTTACAATGATTTGTTGATCCCACAGTGATGTCCATGCTGTCCTTTTGTGCTCACTATGCCATTGGGATTTTCTGCGTTGTTCTCTGTCTTGAATGGTTCTCTGTTTCTTTTTCTATTGTACCATCAGGTAGAAAATCACATGTTGTACAACCAGCAAATGTCAAATCAATATTAACATGTATGCAAGTGTGAAGTCATCCCAATGCAATTAATTATTAGGGGACATCATCAGTTCTTTTACAGGGTCTGGGTGGGTATTAGAATTGTAAAGTTGGGTGCATAGAAATGATGAAAAAGAAGTGCATGGTCGATGTGGAATAGCTAATCAAAGAAAGGTGGACATAAATTCATAGAAATTTCAGTTTTTTGCAATTTTGCGTACCACTTGGCAATACCGGGCCTGCCACCATTTGGCAACCACTGCTCCGTCTTCTACCTCCATCCAAGAAGACCTCCCCTCCTTACCATAAAGTTAATGTCTTCTAGATTCCCAATTATTTGTCTAGATTCCACTGATTGACCTTTTGTATTGCCATTCTCAGTCACAGAAATCCGCTGTCATGGTCTGTGTAAATCATCCTCTCTTGCTATCGGCTCATCATCGAGGCAGCTGAAGAATCTGTGTGTCTCATCAAAGTCTTCATTCACAGCAATGCTCTCAGCTTTACTTATGCTATTTGATGCTTCCACAATCCACTTGCTATGCAGTAAATCGGTTGATTGATGCCCTATATAAATATCTATCTTTTTCTCTTGTGGTAATAATAACCTGGATGTACAGATGGTGCTCGTGTTATGCTTCCAGGTGGTGTGGACAATGTAGAGCAGCTAAGCATTTGCCAAATAAACTGCTAGTGAGCTGACTAAGTCAAACAGAGATAAATTGATAGATGGGCTCTGAGATATATATGAAAGAAATTTAAGACTGACAGAAATTGAGTTGGATGGGAAGAGAGCACAACACAGCAGAAGACACTTATTAATTTTGTGTGTTGTAATTAAAATATAATTATGAATGCTGCTGAAGTAAAAAAAAACTGGATTCTACTAACTCTGTATGGGTATGAGATTGACATTTCAAGAGACAACAGCACCTGCAGTGACTAATTATATGAAGCGCAGAGATGAGTATTTGCTTTGAGGAAGTTCCGGGTAAAATATTAATTTAGTTAAACAGGTGAGCTTGTTGATACAGTTTGCACCACAAGAAGTATAGAACCACCGTTTAATTATGAATATATTCTCAGATGACGGATTTTCAAGTCCATACATGTGCGCGTTCTGTTGGTGAGAGAGTTTCATTTACCATGATGAAATTAATGTGGGCATAATGTACTGTCATGCTGAGGTTTCTATAGTGTGCAGGGGGCTTACGTTCATAGAGGAAAGCTGGTGAAAAGTGAAGCACTGACAATGATGCCTGGAAGATAGAACTTTTACATTTAAAGAACGACTTGTGTCAGGGAAAGAGAAATTGGACAAGTGGAAAGTATGCCAGTGGAATGAGACCGTTACGTTGTATTACTGTTGATGTGATGAATTTGTGGTGGAGTATTTTATCTGTTTTTTTTCTCTTTGTAGATGACTTGTTTGCTTATTTGTCAATGATCTGGGGGTGGATCATAGCTGACAATGTCCTCCTCAGCAAGTGTTGGTAGCGGCAGGGACTCTTGCCCGTCCTGTCAAGTGTGTGGTGGAGAGGCATCAGGATTTCACTATGGCGTTGATTCCTGTGAAGGCTGTAAAGTAAGTGTGGCTTGAATCACTTAAATACTTTCTGCTTATTTACTCACAGATATCAGACCATCGTTTGGCTTCAATAGAGATCTGATGATGATGATGATGATGATGATCAGGGCTGTAATCGAGGGTATGCACGAGTATACAGCGTATACTCCATACTCACCTCACACATATTTGTGTGTAATATACAGGGGAAATTACCTGTAGACAGGCCTTGGCAACTGTGGCATGTATTCACTATTCACTTCTAATTTTGCCATATATATAACTTCAGTTAGAAAAAAGATATTTTCATTTTTAGAAAGTATTTTAAAGCAGGGCCATTGTAACATATCACTAAAGAACTGAAACTGACATGTGACGGGTTTGAGCCCCTGTGTCATAAATGTTTTGAGCCCCTGTGTCATAAACTATCTCCATTGTCTTGGTCTTTTGTCAAGTCCGTTGCTTCCTTAGTGCTGGTCCAAGTCATATTATGTCTTCAGTTATGTTTCTATCCATATTCCATAAGGCCAAAAAACATTAATGCTGTGTTTCCGGTAACAGAGCTAAAAAAAATTGGGTAGGTAGGTCGAAAAATATTTTTATTTTGGTAAAATATTTTTATACAGTGACTACACAAAAAAATTATGCCGAAATACTCTTTTTTGCATTTAGGTACACGCTGCAACAAAGTACGTGTTCTAAGCAAGTATAAACTGCCTATTTCCCTGTACCTAAAATTGCTCTAGAAAGCAATTCTATTAATTTCATTTTGTTGACATCCTTTCTGGTAAGATAAAGTGGGAAGGGAATGGGAAGATGAGCGCGAACAAAACATCACTGCTAGGGGTCGTTCCAGACTGATCGAGCAAGGACTAGTTACACCTAGACTAGAGGTTGCTAGATCTATTTTCCCTAGTCACCGTTAGAGGTGACTCAAGTGATAATGATAAGGCTTGAGGTTTCTCAAGACTGGCAGCCAGGAAGTAGTTAGGCAGGCGTGAAACTCTAAGGCAATGTCAATGTAAATAAAAAATTTACGCAAAATTTTCCGAGTCGCTGCAATAAAAGTGAGTCGGTTGGGTTACCGGTAACACAACATTTTTTGCCTAAGATCCAACTCTATACGGAAGGCAATGTCACCGTATTATGTCAAAACAAATTTTGGAGAAAAAAATTTTTTTTTAATAAAAAAAAAAAATTCTGAAATTTTTTTTTAAATAAATTTTTTTTACAAAATTATTTGAGTCGCGGCAATAAAAGAGGGTCGGTCGGGTTACCGGAAACACAACATTATTTTTTTTGGCCTAAGTTCTTTTCTACCTTTGTTTCGTTTTCATTCGAATCTTGCTTGTAGCATTCTCTCTTCTCGTTCAATTCATTGAAGTGTTTTTTTAATGACTTTGTCTCGCAGAGTTGTTTGGATACCTACCGATTGTCTCATATCAGCATTCCTATTGTCTGTAGCTTCGAAATGCCTGTAGTCTTCAGCAGCCAGATTATTTCTTCTGTGAAAGAATTCTTTTCACATCTGACTTTCGCATTGTCCATTGCTCTTTTCGTTATATATGAGAGTGTGAATCAGTCATTTTATATCATCTCATTTATTTTGTCTTGATTTTCTTTTTAAAGCTCTGTTTCACCATAAATCTTCATTATTTGAAATTTAAGTATTTCCAATTCTTCTTCGAATGTCATTTTTATTGCCCTACCGTGTGCATTTATTAACCCTCTTTGAAAGGCAAATTGATATACTGCTCAATATCTTCTGCTTGGATTGTGATAGTTAATGGTGTCTCTTTAGTCTTTTCAATCACCATTGTTTTTCTTTTCTATGTGTTGATCATTAGAATTTTCAACTGTTCTCATCAATCTATGTCGTAATATTCTGTTGTTCTGGTTCGCTTCTAGTGAGGAGGTTAATGTCATCAGCAAATCAGAGGTTATTATTCACCAGTTTTTTTATTATTGAAGCATTTTTTTATCTATTGTACCTCTTCAAGGTTGGCTACCCAGGAGCGGTCCAGGCACCACTAAATAAGACAGTCTTTAAGTTAGAGAAGAGCATTTTCGTGTGACCTTGAGGCAGTTAGTGGAGCTCAACAGGCATCCCATTCCAAGGGATTAGGAGTTCAGTTTGGTCGACAGATCTACGCTGGACACCTGAGGTGAGACAGCAGACTTCCCGCCTCCGTCAGTGCAGTACCAGACCAATGCAGAAACTCTGCAGGTAATCGGCTGCAGAAAATGTTAGCCAATGTAATTTGATTCCTGCCTAAGTGTTGATAATATGAAGCAAACAAATGTCCTTGTTGTTCCCTTGTTTTTTGTGTGAAGTATTCTGCGTTCTTTCTATCTACTTTTTTGGCACTTTGTGATTTTCTTAATTTTATTAATTTCTCTCGTATTCCTGCATTTTGCTTCACTCTCCACATTCCAAATGTTGCTTCGCTTTCCATTTTCAGTCAGTGGAAAAAATAAGCTGATGAGAGAACGGATCGTCCACCAGCCCTTATATGCATAGGTGTACGGGAGATTTCAGCAGTGGGGGGGGCAAACATTTAACTTCTGCCCGAAAAAATCCTGAAATCTCTTGGAAAATACAACTTTTTTGTCATTTCCCGGTCTGAAAAAAACAGACTTGCCCGAAAAATTGACGATTTAAAAAAAATTTGTTTACTCATTTCCCGGTCTGCTTGCCAGAAAAACAGACTTGCTCGAAAAATTGAGGACTTTTAAAAATTTTAACATTTTTTGTCATTTCCCGGGTCTCCTTGCCCGAAAACCAGTTTTGCCCAAAATTTAGGGGGCGTTTGCCCCCCTGGACCTCCACCTCGTACGCCTATGCTTATATGCCAAGGCTGAGAAATGAAGTCGCTAATTCTTCATGAATGCTCCTCGGGGCTGCCGCAGGGCTATTAGAAGGAACTGCTCTTCTTCCTCCCCGTTCTAAATGCCATCCTGTTGGACGCTTCCAAGTGTGATACATGTCTATGAAGGTGATGTACTTTCTAATGGTGTTCGATGTCTTTTTCAAGCATTTGTCTCATTGCGAATAGTTGATCAATTGTGCTTCTTTCTGCCATTCACGTTCCCTCTCAGCATATTGTTTCATTTTGCTTTGTATCATTTCACACGGTGAAAACTGGAATGTTCTGCAGGCTGATGCCTCTGTATGTTTGCAGTCTTTCAGATCTCCTTTTCTCTTGTATTCGTTCTTGAATGCATTCTTTCAATGGATTTCTATGGCTCGATGTGCAGACCTGCACGGGAAGGACTAAGTTCTAAGTCAATCAATCAATCAGAATTTATATAGCGCCCCTTCAAGGTACCTACTCAGAGGCGCTCATGGTTGAGATCAAGTGAAAAAAGTCTTCAACAGTTTGTGAAAAATTTTGAGAACAGTTTGGGAGGTGTCGCATAGTCAAGGGAAGCCCATTTAAGGTTGTTGGACCAACCACAGAGAATGAACGCCTCTGCATTGTTGCAGAGCGAGTGAAAGGAACAATTAAGTCACAATGGACAGCAGAGCGCAGTGCGTGGCGGCCTATGCAAGTGGAAAGGGGGAAGCAAAGCTCACGCAGATAAGAGGATGCCCAGCCTGATAAGCATCGCCACACCAAAGATACAATCCTGAATGAGATGCACTGCGAGAAAGGAAGCCAGTGCAAGACAAGGCAAATATGGTGCCTTCAAGGGGACTACTCAGATGCACTCCCAGACCCACTGCAGCCAAATAAAACTGTCTTGAGATGAGAGAGGGAAAAGCCTGAGAAGGAGTTCCTTCATAACTGGTCTTCATACTTTGTGAGGTGTATTCATCTCTTAGTTCCTTGATATCATGCTTGTTTTTCGCTGTTGGTATGATTCCTCTGCTTACCCAGGAACCCGATTTTCCAGTTGGGATACTACTAGCTTCTGATCTGAACCACTTTGCGCATCGACTGATCTATGGTAGATTTTGTCACATTTGAGATCCATATTTTCAATGCTTACTCTGTTGCATCATCAAATTCCACTTGGACTGTTTTTTTGTAAAGTCATTTTGTTTTTTTCTTATTCTTTTATTTGCTCTGCAATCCCTTGCTGTCTGAAGTACATGTTCCACTCATTCTGGGCTTGATGTGCCTTGAAAACACTTTTTGACGTCGTAAACTTTGTCGAAGTGAACGAATCATAAATGCCCTTCCTTCTTGTTTGCCTCTTATGTAACGACTAACCAACTTACGTTACTAGTACTAGTTGTCACTTTAGAGGGCTAAGACGTCATTGTACGTACCAATCTGTTAGTAGTTTGCAAGATTTAGTTGGCAACTAAGAGTTACCGTATCATCATGCATACAGCCCATGGAAAGAAGCTCAGAATTAATTGGGAACTCTGTACGGATTCACACTCTGGATGGCTGGCTGATTAGCTCAACCAAAAATCCCCTCTTATAAATGCTGACTTCTATTTTCATTGTTTCTGCTAATAGAAGTGTCAAAGATAGTTACAATTTTTTTCATCCAATCCAGTCAACTCACTTTCATAGCCTCATTTATAAGACGAGCTTGCACCAGGCATCTAATGATGGTCACTTCAATGACACTGATCACGCAAGAACCTTTGCATGTTGTGGCTTTGTTACAGGCAAGATGCTGTGACTTTTATATATATGTTTCCATATTGCCCTGGCAATACAATAATTATTGTCAATATTGTCCCTTCACTAATCTTGACCAAATACATGTATCTTGACTACATTCTGTTTGCTCGGTTTGGCTGATAGAGGCATCTAATACAATCTAATACATGTATGTGTCTCACTGTCTGACATTCGTTCAGTCTGGTTGGCAGATTGGCCGATGATGATTTGCATTTGTATCTATTGAATTCGTATGCAATGTCTCCTCAGATCTATCATGAGGCTGTCTAGGTCTTGTATACTGTTTATCCTAATTGCTGATCAGCGAAAGATGCATCTGTTCTTGTTCTGGCTCTGTTGTTAACTGACTTGCAGTGTCATCAGTGTACAGTAGAGTTTTGATGCAGTTATCATTCACTCTCTCTCTCTCTCTCTCTCTCTTTCTCTCCAGGCTGTGTCTGTATATATATATATATATATATATATATATATATATATATATATATATATATATCTGTCTCTGTTTGTCTCTGCTTTGTATGTCTCTGTCACTCTCTGTCTCTCTCTCTCTCTCTGTTTGTCTGTCTGTCTGTCTCTCTATCTATTTCTTTCTCTGTCTATCTGTCTATATATCTATCCATCCATGTTCTTGTAAGGCGTGCTTGAGAGTGTCAGCTAACAAGTCACTGGAAGGCATTTTTCATCCCTGAGAATAGATGGCTAAGTTATAGGATATTGTCATTTCTATTGTAAGCGAAGTTAATTAGAAATCTGTGTGTTGCATTGAAGGGCCACAGTTTTGCTATCAGTTCGTGGATGAGTGCCTCAAGCTCATTTTCACTAGGGGTCTAGCACTTCATATTTGTTGTCATAACATGAATTTTATTATGTATACATGAGGTGTGGTGGCATTATTCATTTCCACTGAGTCATTGAATGATTGGTTGATTTATGGTCTCTGATTTACCCAGGCTTTAATGAATCTAAACTCATACGGTTGGGTAAGGACTTCTACATGGGTTGGGGGGATTAGCTGTGGGAGAGATATGGCATCAGTTGCATACCAAAGGGAAATGGCTTGTTACTTTCTTATGCTTTAGTTCATGCTTCTGCTTATGACTGACAAGAAGGTCATACCTTTTAGACAACCATGGTATAAGTATGTATGTGCACTTATTATAGCGCCCCTTCAAGATTCCTACTCAGAAGCACTCCCGACTACAGCGCAGACACTGCATCGGAGTTTCAATTGCGAGTGAAGGACTTGCCCAAGGTCCCTGCGCAGCGACTTGAGGTGGATTCGAACCTGCAGCCCTCCGGCTGCAAGGCATCGAACATACCCACTGCACCACCATGCTCATAGTGACCTTTGCTTAAGACCAAAGCTTTTACCATCAATTTGGCTGTATTTTGGGCAACTTTAAACGGACCCTTTTCCTCATTCGGACATGTTATTTTATAGCTGCTGTTTGTTAGGTGCAGTGGCAACTTGTTCAATTGGACTCAGTTGGCGTATTGTCGATTTACACTGAACAGAAAGTATTTCCTATTTATCTTTGCCCTTTAGTGGCTGGTTAGTAGGCTTGAATACTGCTTTATGTCAGAAAGTAAAGTCCAAACGGTCTGTTGTGCAGTGCAATCAGACAGCATTTATTGTGGCCAGTTGTTGTTGTGTAGGTTGAATCACCGCAACTCTGCCTGTTTACAATGCAATGTATATTTGTCAGCATTCTGATCACATTACTCATCAGCCGTTGATGATCGTAGAAGTATTGTTAGCTTACCTTCGCTCAGGGTTATATTCTGGTTTTCATTTCTGTAAAAGACACATGTCCCTCTCTTCCTGATCACGGAAGTACTGGCACCTTCATTGATGCCGCCAATATTAGCGGCTTCTTGAAAATATAGTGCACCTATATACTGCACCTGCCTTTACTCTTGGTAGGTGAGACGAGAAGGCTGCTGTCTAGAAAGTCCTGCAATCCTAAACCATCTTTCATTAACCTCCAGAAAGTCACTCATTTCTAAGACCATCTTTAATTGGCCTTGGGAAAGCCACTCAGTCCTAGGACCATCTTTCATTAACCTCTGGAAAGCCATTCAGTTCTAAGACAATCTTTCAATGACCTTGGGATAGTCCTTAAACCGTCTTTCATTAACCTCAGGAGAGTCATTCAGTTTTAAGACCATATTTCATTGGTCTTGGGAAAGTGACTCAGTCCTAAGACCATCTTTCATTAACCTAGAGCTGGGAAGTAATTCCGTTCTAAGACCATCTTTTAGTAGTCATGGGAAAGTGACTCAGTCCTAAGACCATCTTTTCATTTAGCCTCTGGTTATAAGACCCCTTTTCTGAATTACAAAAGTCTCAATGCCATCTTTCATTAGCATCAGGGAGGTCATTCGGTCCTTGTACCATTAACTTCACAAAATGTCATTCAGTCTAAAGACCATAGTTGTGGAGAAGGATGGTGAAAATAGTTTCATGAAGCAAGCCTCCTTTAAAATACATCCATTTATTGCTAGTAACATTGTGCAGTCAAGTGTGATTGTGTCAACACCAAGGATCACCAGGTTATGGAGTGTGTCCTCCAGGTGTCATATTTGCCAAATCAAAGAGAGAGCTTTTGCGTGGTGTGTGTTCTTAAGAGCACCATTACACAGATGAAGCAAGTTTTTTGCTGTCCTGTTTTGTGGGGCTGTTAATTATTTGAGGATAACATGGCCACTGCATCGTTTGTCCATTTAAGCAACTAATTGATTAGGTCTTCTTATTGATGTTGGATGTCATTGGAGACCTCTTCTTGCTATAATAGTACTGATAATAATGATCAGTAATAATAATAACAACGATAAAATAACAATTATTGTGAACAGACAAGTTGTTTGGTACTAAAGCACAGGCAAGTCCCAAAGGAAAGGGTGCTGTGCAGTGTACATGATTCAAAAAGTCAATGACAGTCTTATATAATGTATGTATGTATGTATGTATGTAGGTATGTATGTATGTATGCATGTACGTATATATACTTGTGCATTTGTTATATATATATATATATATGTCCCATTTATAAGTGGGTCATTTTCCTTAATTGGCACACATGTTATTCCAAGTACTAATGATAGGACAAGACTTTTAAAGGCTCCTATGTTTAAGACTTTAAGGACAAGCTGCATTGGTTTCCCAGTTGCTTTTGGTACGCTCTGGTTGTTAAAGCGTTAAGTTATATGACATTTGGGTCAAGAAGTTGAACTTATTTCTACCGAAGGGCATGGTTTACCCTGCAGTGACACACATGCAGGGAACTACATGTATATTAAATTATTACGAATGTTTACAGGGCTTCACCGTGGAGTTCTGGATCGAAGGCCCAAGGCTGTGGGTTGTGTAGCTTTTCCCATGATGACTGTTGCATGAGTCGGGTTCTGCTTTGAAGCTGTGCTTTATGGTTGGCTTTACTTTTCCTACTCAGCTTCTTCAGTTGACTTCATTATCCCATAGTACAAGATGAACTGGTTTAACTTTAGCCAAAGCCACCACCTGAGACAGATAAATATGGCAGATTTCGTTTGAAACAAGCAACCGTAAATGCATACTTTATATCATTTTTCTCAATAAGCTGGTCACCCTGTGCTTAGCTTTTAAGTGGTGATCAAGAAATTGGGAGTTTTTGTGATTATGATTGTATTGTGATTGTACTGTGATTGTATTATGATTGTATTGTGATTGTATTATGATTGTACTGTGATTGTATTATGGTCAGGAGGTGCTCAGCGTGTTTTGACGTTACTCTTTGTGAGCCGAGTGAAGTGAATATTTACTTACTGCATGCAAAAAATGTGAATTGAGTGAAAAACTCTTATCTGTTGTACTATGATACGATGAAGTGTCTAAAAAGATAATGGTTGGTTGCTACAAGTGAAATCAGAGAAAATCATTTACAAGTAGAAGCGAGGTTAAATATAATGTGACGTGACAGATCAGTGAAACCTGGTCAGGCTATGGCGAGTGTGTGGCTGTGTAAGTTGAAGGGGAGAGAGCATCTTGTTCTTGGAATTCACAGATCATGTGACGCTGCGATCATAATTGTAATATTGTAATCTCTAATTTTCTAAAGCACCACTCGAAAACCAAGCGCTAGGCACCAGCTTTCACAGGTGCTGATCACTGGTCAGCTTATTCATGAGCGCTTACTCACAGCGCATATGCAATGTCACTCATTGTTTCTGGAGCTGGAACCATTGTCAAGAGAGTCGTCCAACTTGCTTTCTTTCATCTAGAAGTGGAGTCTTAGAGGTAAGACCAAGGAAATGGGAAGACATTCACTGACATTAAAGTGAATAGGTAGAGAAGGTCTGGAAGAAAAAAGCTGAGTCGGAAGAAAAGAAAGTGGATGATGCGAGTGAGGCCAATTGCTAGTTGATGGGAATCCTACTAGATATAGTATTAAATGATTGAGATGAGAAGACTGTATCTAGTGATTGATTGGTCCATTGTCCATGAAATGGCTGATTAAGCAGACACCAATCAAACCCAGATTGAGTAACCATTGGAGCTGCCCACATGGACATTCTGGAATCCAACCTCCTTCTAGCATCATTAAATCCAGTTTGCTTTTAGGACACAAATTGGGACATCATTGATTTCTGGATAATAGGAGTTGTGATTCAATCTTGAGCTTTGTCCTGTTATTGCAATTTAATAATGAAGTAATAATAATTGGTAATGTGGAAAAATTTCAAAAAATTTAAAACCATGATTGATTCTTCATTATTTAGGTAAAAGGTGATTGTCATTTGTTTTATAGGAATGTTGTATTTATGCGTATATGTTTAAGTATGTTTTGGGATACTTGCTATACTGAATGTTGAGTACCCTGTAAAGCCCTGCGGCTCCTGCCTGTGACAGTCTGTATGATGTTAAATGTCGTAGCAGGCCAGGCAATGAACCAGTGGCATGCTCACTCACACATGTGGGACCCAACCAATGGATTCACATGCTTTTTGACAGATGGCATCATATTCAGAGTATCTGGAATGGCTGCATTTCTAGAGCGCAGCAACGATGACATTGGGCAGAGTAGCGTTCACAGCATAGATGTAAAAAACGATGAAAAGAAAATAAAAAACGGTAAAAAACGTCGTTTTTTTCGAAATAATAAAAAACGACAAAAAACGATAAAAAACGGAAACGGAAAATAATTTGCCTTTGTTACATCTGAAATTTCATTTTCAGCTTACAAACCTTAATTGCTTATGCAATTTTATTAAGAAACTGCAAATAACACAACTTTATTATTAGGCCAAAATAATTGGCATAAGTAACATTAATATACCACAGTTATTTTTTCTTATAACTTTGTTTAATAAGAAATTCGGACAAATTAAAGGTTTTGAAATCTTTTCAAATTTAAATTGTAGACATAGGCCTAAGTCCACATTATAAGTTTATACTGATCGACACAACACAATTAAAATCTAACCAGAAGCAAAAACCACAGATGTTTACTAAATTATATATTGTACATTATTTTGTGCTTAAAATTGCTACTTATAAATATTAATAATTATGCCGAAGAATTTTATATCAAAATAACTCTTAGAAATTTCATTTCTTGTAGAGATCTACTATAATTATGTATTTCTCAAAATTATGACTTAAATAATTACATAAAGACCCTATAGTTAGCTGCATCCTTGAGAGTACGGTGAAAACGTATGGAATATCAGGCAAAAATTAAATTAAGGAAAATAATATTAGACAGCAAATAAATAAATAAAGTTACATAAAAATCGAAAAAAACGATAAAAAACGATGGGAAAAATAAAAAACGAAAAAAACGACGTTTTTGGGGAAAGAATAAAAAACGAAAAAAACGTTTTTTACAACTATGGTTCACAGTACTCGTAGTAACTGACCGAATTCTGCATTTATAGAGAAAATAATCAACTGAAGTGATGCAGAAGTCAAACACCAACCACCGGCATGGTCGGGGCATATGCTGAATGCAATAATAATAGTAATTATTATTGTTATGCTGGTTAATATATTGGTGTGTTCTATTTATGCCAAGCTAGTTAGTATTGTTAATTAGTGAATGTTGAGTACCCTGTAAAGCCCTGCAACGTTGTTATTCTGCCTACTGTTTATGTGAATTTGCTTCTGATTTGTTTCTACTTAGCTACATGGCCTAGTTAGCTACACCGGTAAGCGAGAGCGGCATTCGTCTGTTGGTTGCAACGGATTGCGGTTCAAGCCCCGGGCTGGGAGTTGACATTCAGAGATTTAGATATCTCTGGCTAGCACGTGTGGGACGCAGGGGCGAAAGCTCCTGCGGAGCGACCTTGGGCAAGTTGCTTGCCCATCATTGTCTGTGGGGAAGGCAACGGGAAACCACCTCACTCATTTCATCCCCAGGGGCGTAAAGCCAATGAACCTGCCTTCGGGCAGAGCATCATCGTCATCATCATCGTCATCATCATCATCATCAGCTACATGTATGTATAATTGTAACGGGATCAATAAAAAATGTCCAAAACTGTGGCCTGTTTTAAATACTTGTAAGCGAAATCTGAACATTGCTTTTTTTCCAGGGTTTCTTCCGTCGATGTATAACGCAGGGAATGACGAATCGTTGCGCCAACGACGAGAAGTGCGAAATAACGCCGTTCAGTCGAAACAGTTGTCAGTTCTGCCGCTTAAAAAAGTGCTTTTCCGTAGGCATGTCTAGAGAAGGTAAAAAAAATTTAGTCTGACTATTATTTTTTTTTATTAAACTTGGTGTGATATTTGTATGCGTTATCACTGACTTTTTAAATTGTGAGATCAGTTGAATCTGTTGCCAACATTTCACTTTATGATTGCAGCAGCTGGAGAAGAAGGGCGGGGGCTGTTCCTTAAGATGACCAGCAGTGGGTAGGAAGCGTTGACAACTTCATTTTCTGGCATTGACATATGAATTGGGCTACTCAGAAGCGCTCCCGGTTAAGTGCGGCAAAAAGAACAGTTTTTTAATTAAAAAAATGCTTCAATAAGAGGATGAGTCCAATTCTTTACTCCTACCACTGACAATGTATGGTAAATGTTTTGGTTCTATGGTCAAGCTTGGTATACACGGGGCTCAAGTGGAGCAGAGGTTTCAAAGCACGTTTCTGCCAGTGTGGGGATTTGAATCCAATGCGTTCAGCGTTGATGGTCTGGCATGTTAGCTTGTAAATTGCCTTATACCTCTAAACCTGACCTATGCACCGTTCCGCCACCAACTGTAATATCTTGTGCAGCATTGTGTATGCACGTATAAATGTTGTCAACTTGATGAACTGCAACTGATGATGATTGAGCATAGATATTGTTATAACTTTGCTGTTACACGGAATAGAAAGTAACAGTACTAGTAGTAGTAGAAGTAGTAGTAGTAGTAGTGGTAGTAGTAGTGGTAGTTGTAGTAGTAGTAGCAGCAGTAGTAGCAGCAGCAGCAACAGCAGTTGTACCCGAGTTTACGGACATTATGTGGTATCTAAGGTCGTTGACGTCAACAGAGAGTCCAATGTTGTAATTTTTTATGGTTGCGACATCCGAATGACTTGGGGCTAGGCTGAATAAGAATGCATCAGCATGCTATGCTATGTGTTGGCTTATTCTCGTCTTTATTTAGAACGCAGTAGCTAGTACTAAAGCAGATGGCTGAATTGCCATATTTCTCTTTATGCGTAGATATGCAGTCATGCATGTTTAGGCAAAACAACCTTTAAAATGTTTAAATGCTTTTTACGTCCATTGCGTGCATCACTAACATTAAGAAATTACACAGAGAGCTGCTCTTGCTTGCTAACTCGTTTTCTCATTCTGTGTACGATAATTATTGCGGCTGACAGAATTTTTTGCACCGTGTACGAACCTGTTTTGTCATTCGGATGTTCCTTGCATTAGATTACTGACCTAGAATAGACTCTTTCGATGTCAACAAATCCATTTGTACCACTTGGCAGTGTTCGAAAAGTGGAGCATTGTGGAGTATTGAATAATGAAAATTGTGCTAGCGATCTGGCTCCGGGTTGGTTGACTTGATCTTTGAACTAGTTCTGTGACCTGCACTTGCTGAGTGCAGATTGAAATACATACACACATGATCGCATGTGCTCACACAAGCACACATGTGAGCAGTTGCGGGCACACACACACACACACACACACACACACACACACACACACGTATATGCATTTTGTGAGCTGCTGATGAGCCGGATAATCAGTGCTTAAAGTGTGGAAAAATAAGTGTCTGGACGCCCTTTATCTTTCCAAAAGAATTGCCTGGACACCCTTACCTCTTCAGGCTGTGCTGGCCAATAAGTGGCAGGACGGCGTTCAGATTTTAAAATAAGTGCATGGACGCCGTCCATGACCGTCCAGCGACACTTTAAGCCTTGTGGAAAATGCATTTTCGTAATCTGTCTTTAATTCCAAGTAGCATAGTGTTGTTGTTGTTGGAGGAGCAGCTTAAAAATTTGCTGCGACCTAATAAATGATTGATATACAAGCTGATAAATATTTCAGTAGGAGGCCTGTTTTTTTCTGTGAATGCAGATTCATAGTTCTCAGGTTTTTAACCATCAATTCATTGCATCAGTAGCATCATCTAGTTGTTAACCAATCTACACCCAGCTGATCCTCCTAATTGACTTTAGCCAGGAGTTTGACAGTCTCCAGTTCTCTTGTTTAGTGCTTTGCACTGGCTACACTGGCTTTTCTGATGAGTCTCTCAGGTCAGCTGAGTTCTTTGTTTTGCCCCAGAGGGAGAAGAGATAGATAGATAGATAGATAGATAGATAGATAGATAGATAGATAGATAGATAGATAGATAGATAGATAGATAGATAGATAGATAGATAGATAGATAGATAGATGCCCCCTTAACCCAGGACCATTAGAACTGGTTGTGTGAAAATGTCCCTTCAAGATTTATATCTACGGGTGCATCTTGAGTTTCTCCTGCTCCATGCACTTCATAACTTTTACTCAGAGAACTTCCGTTAATTTGCATGGATCTGCTTTTAGTTATCTCTGACCAAAGAAGTGAATATTCCAGCCTTTCACAGTTATGGCTGAATGCCTACTTTGCCTGGCTATGTATAAGACAGGAAGAATTGAATTGTTTGGCAGCTATGCAAGGCATCATTCATTATAAATCCAACTGCTCATTTTACCAACTCCATCTGCCAAATGGATGGTTGAATGGACCTTTGGAATTTTAGTGGAAAGCGATACTGCATCTGTGCTCTGTTCATGTCAGGGTCTTTCCATTTCCATAAACCCCTCCCTTGATTTGCAGGATGAGATTTTACTACCAGGTATTTAAACTTTTAGCTGCCTCACATCTATTGTAGAGATGTAATTTTTTTAGTAAAATGTGCCTGTGTCTTTTTCCATTTTGAGAGAGCAACTGACTGCACACCACTCTGTCATTGGATAAATAATATCCCTTCCAATGTTTGAATTCTTTTTAGAATATTGATGTACTTTTTAGCAAAGGCAGAATGACATCTGAAATACTTGTTAAGAGTTGGTTTAAATCATATGGGGTAAACCTTTGGTTTAAATGAGTAGTTTTGCAATTGCTAAAGTTTTGCTATAATTGTTTAACGCATTTCTTAATATTTATCACACCATTATAGTTTCACCCAATGTTACCATAGATACTGACTGTAGGGAGATACTTCATAACGCTTATAGTTTATAATATGGGGTTTTTTTGATTGAAAAGGTTGTCTCATTTCAATAAGATGACAATATCAATTAATGGTGTAATCTTTAGAGACAGCTAGTGTCTCTAATATTAACTGCGCACAGCCATCCAGGTTTGCAACAAATGGTGATTGACTTGCTGGCTGGCTTGCACTGCTGCATGAGAAAGGTCTCTTACAAAGCAAGTGAACTTGCCAATACCCCATGAGTAATGAAGGGCAGCAGACCAAAGGGCATCAATATTAAAAAGACTAATATACTGTAACTTTACTTTCACCCCCTCTTTACTGGTACAGGCAAGCACAGAGCTGCATGTCGGAATACCATGCAGGCTGTAGGCTTCTAGCTTTACACTTGTAGGTAATTTCTGGAAATGGCCGGGTCTTCCTATTTACTGGATTCGTGGCTTGGGTGCCTGCCTTTAGAATGATATCACCGGCTACCCATTGTATTGACGGCTACTCACCTACCAGCATATTATGTCACTAGAAGACATGCCATGTTCTTAAATTGCGAATTCTTGCATTTCTTATCTTCCCAGTATCGACCAGGTACTTGTTATTAGGTGGGGACATTCATTTTGAAAATTGGACGTATTGTCGAAATGTGAAAGTGGTATTTTAATGTTTGATTCTGTGTTAGCATTCGACCGACTCACAATGTGTGTGAAACATTAATGAACTGATGGTTGAGCGTAAGGAGATTTACTGATGGCTTTTGCAGGGCTAAAAAGTCTTTCCTTGGTGGGATTTGGGGCTAAGTTGAACTCTATATCGAGGGGGGGTTTGGGGAAGGGCACATGAACGGGTGCAATGTCTCCTGTCTAGGCCATGAGTTATCAGGAGATCGTAAAGATTATTATGATTTATTAGCAGAAATGGATGAGGCCATTTGTATTATTAAACACCTGCTGTTACACTAACATAGAAACTGCTGGTTGCCACTAAACATTCTAAGCATTTCAAGCATATGGAGCATTCAATCCTTGATGCATCCATTATTGTTTATGTAGCTGCTTACTAGAAGTATTTGTTGTGCAATGAGAGGTGTTAGTTGAATTAACAGTCTGGTCATAATTATGTGGAATTCTTACTTGCTTGATCTTATTTGGGCTTCGACTAGCTATTGAAGGCAGTTAACTGCAATTTGAGATATACTTAGCTGACTACAAATCTTTCCAAACTTGTCATTTCGCTTTCTTGAAACTTGTGATGGCAACAAAACTTGTGATGTTTTATTTGCTAATGATGTTCTCTGTCACCATCTGATTGGCATTTTGGTATTGGGTTACTTTAAATTTTTTTACACTTACTGAGGTTTGCAGCAGATGAGGAAAGGAGCTAGGCAATTATTCTTTGCTCTTCTTGAATGTAGTCTCATTGTGAAAGGATACAACACTGGACCAAAAGTGTCTGTATGAACTTGGGTGGATACAGCTTGCACACCCTTCTGACGTGGATTCTTATTTCTCACGCATGGACCTCCACAAGGAGATACCAAGCTTTTTCAGTTGTTGGTCTTGCAATGGGCTTTCAGTGGCTCTCTACCTAAAGTGCCCAGAGGTCACTCCACCATGTTCTGTTCTAATCTTAAGACTGTCCTATTTAGCCAGGGTTGGGTCAGGAGCACTTCTGAGTAGGTGGTATTGAAGATGCAGTATATATAAATAAACCTAATAAATAAATAAATAGATGTATTGTTATGATTGTCAAGTCTAAATTTATGTGCTAAACTTTGTGTTGCTGTTTTATCTTTCCGAACGTATAACACGGTTTAATGCCGGAATTGTTTCTCTCGCATGATGTATACTTCTTGAGCTTCTCTAGTTAAAATCAGTTGTAGACATTGACATGGATTTTTAAAGCTTCTTGAACTCAGCGCAGCTTCAATTAAGTTTTCTATGTGCTCTCAGATGAGAAGATTTTCATGTGCAAGTGATTTCGTTTTCAGTGTCTGTGTCAATGAGTTTTGTGATTTATGCGTCTTTTTAATAAACAATATAAACTTGATGGATGTACATTTGATCCTCAGTTTGCTTTGAATAATTTTGAAATTGACTCTTGAAATGGTTGATCTTGATTCTGAAGATAATTTGTCAACTTCATTGGGGCTGTTTTAGCACACGAGTTTGTATTGTTGTATGGGTGCATTGGTGTAAATAAAATGTGACCAGTACATTTTGTGTTTAAAGTTCATGAACATTGTGTTGTTCCATGTTTAGGGTCAAGACTGGGTCGTCGACCGAAACGGTTGAAGGGTTGTCACGGATTAGAGACGAAGCCATGCCACAAGACGAGCGACGTGCATCAGTCCTCTGCTGCTGCTGCGTCCAAGATGTCGTCCTTTTGCCAATTAACTGCCGAAGGAAACGCTCTCATGCAGAGGCTGGATTCATCGGCGTCGGAAAAATCGAGATTATCAATTTCATCGGAGGGTGAACCGGGCGAACTGACGTCATCACATTCTGACTATTATTTTAACAGGCCTTCGATAGGTAAAGATGGATGCTATTACCGTTCAGCTAGTTACCCAGCATCTGCTGATGAACAGCAAAATCTAGCGTACCGTAGATCGCATCATCCGTCTGCGTCTTCTTCGGCTGTTGCGTCTGGTGCCATGAAAACCGAACCCTACTTAAGCGATGTCACCCACCTGCCTGTGAAAATGAAACTTCACGATGGCGGCCGAGCACAGTTTTCTTCATCAACTGAACGACAGGGATGCCTTCGACCGGCAAATGAACCGGCCATTTGTGGTAGTACGGACCCTTGTTGTACTGAACTTCCTCGAGGCTTAGCCACCTGTTGGTCTGAGTACGTAGAGCCATTGCCTGGCGTGGCATCCGGTGGTCGAATTGTCAAGAACATGAATCGGGTTTACGGTCATGTTCCTCAGACCATGACGCTTGCTGGCCAGGCAGGTTTTATTAAGAGGGAGGTTATTAGGGATGAGGAGTCACCTCTGAGTGATGATGCTCCAACGAGACCCTTCGTAGATTGCCCGTTATCAGATATATGTTCCAGTCAGGATTCATCCTTTGCGCGTGACTTTCTTGTGAAAAACGAGAACGATAATTCATTTGTGAACAGTTCGGAAGGTCTTTGTTATGACCGAGAGGCTGTTAAGGAAGTAAAGTGGGATTCATGTAGGGATCATAGGTTCAACGACAGAATTTCACAGTCAAAAGGATTTGGCACTACCAGCATGTCAGCCACGTGGAAAGCGGAGATTTCCGAGCCATTTCGAGTTGCCGCCGACGACAAACTTGCCTTGCCTTGCACCTCAAGTGAACCAGAGGAAGTTGCTCTTCTTCCTGGTTCATCATCATCATCGATTGAAGTTCTGATTGCGGAAGCGGTGAAACCACCTGATTGGGTGAAGATGCGTCTGATAAAGCACGTCGTTGAAACAGTTGTTGAGTCTCACATGAACACCTGTAACTATACTTCGGATAAGGTGGCAGTTGGCATTCAACAGTACACAGAGATGAAAGGACAGGTGAGGCGCTGGCTCTACCCCATTCGGATTTGATGTCAGATCATATGTATCTGTTCTTTTTTCATGTATTGGTGCAGCAGATTTCTTTATTGCTGTCATACACACCACACGATAGGTGAATTTCTTTGTCTTGTTGGTTCTGTTATTGCACTGTATTCATTTAAACAGAATGCTATGAATATTGAGAGGTAGAAAACGTCCAAACTGATATAACTCATGGCAAAATTAAATAATGCAGCTCAGCAATGATAGTACAAACTTGCCATAATTAATTATCAGGTAAAGTCTTGTGGATGAAATAGTCCATCCAAATGACAGAGATAACCATTAGCAACCAACATCGCTGCTGACCATCTGCTGTATTCAAATTTTATCAATTTGGTAAAAGTTCACCTCATAACTTTCGAAATGTGGATTTGGTGAAGAATGGAGGTTGTCAGCTGGAGAAAGCACAAGACGAATGAAGAAATACTGTAGATGGTGGGAGAGAAAAGGTCAGATGGTGGGAGAGAAAAGGTCAATGCTGGGGACAATACGGAGGTGGCAGAGAAACTGGATTGGCCACATCATCAGGAGTGACACCATAGTTAGAGACATCATAGAAGGAAGAATGGAGGGGAAAAAGACAAGAGGAAGACCAAGAACAATGCTACTGGACTGGATGATGACAAAGGATGGTTACAGAGGGCTAAAGAGGGATGCTCAGAACAGACGTGTGGCGTCATTGTACAATGAACCTGCCTGATGGCAGACAACTAAAGAAGAGCTCATAACAACACAACTTTGTGGAGGTTTTGCATTTGTTTCATTCCCAGACATGTAATTTTAAGAACATCATCCTCAGGATATGCTTGTCTTCTTGGAAAGTCTGGAGAAATATCTTTTCTATCATGCCTTTGATTTGTGATATATTTGTTGCGATATGAATTTTTAGTATTGGTGCTTTGATTTTCAGGAATGTGATTAATTTTCACGTGTGCAACGTTATTGGTGTGGCAAAATTTCTTATTAAATATTCTATTTGCATAGTAGATATAGCTCGCAGTTTTACTACAAGCTTTACTTGTGAAACTGAATCAACGTCTGGCACTGAAATTAAAAGGTAGATTTTTTATGGTTCGGTTTAAAAGAAGTCTTTCATTGACTCTGCTCATATGTTCTCGATGTGCTCCACAGCTGTGAGCATTCTGTTGTATTGCACTTTAGACTAAGAAACCCTTGGATCCGTCCAAAGTTTGGGCCCTGTTCGTTGACAACATGGCGCCCGTCATTAAACGAGTTGTCAAGTTCAGCAAGAAAATTCCTGGTATGTTTTATCTTTTGCTTTCTCTTTTCCAGATAAGGTAATGTAAGGTAACTGAACACTAACTACTGAAGCTTTAACCCTTTACCCGTTCATTTTTAAATTTTAAGCTCGTTTTCAGCGGATATTCTCGGGGCAAACGGGTAAAGGATTAACAGCTGAAGGAAGTGAGCACTGCTAAGTGCTCTATTGGTCAGTCGTCATGTGTATCAGCCTTTGTTGTAAATCTATTCACAATAGCAGTTTAACCTTTCCTTATGAAAAGTGTGGCTTATGAAGGATTCACACACTTTTGCATATTAACAATTGGATTCATATTAACAATTCCGATAAATTTATATTGTCAATAAAAAAATGCCAAGTGAACATTTGGGAAAGTGTCTGCAATACCATTTTTCAGAACTGTTTTTTCTAGTTATTTGCCATGTCTGTATGTGCCTAAACTTTTACCGCTGGTACAAAACACATTTCGCAAATCAACTTTTGTAAGTATGGCCTCTGTAAGTATGATCTTAGCCCAGTGCTGCTTACTCACTTGTCACTTTGCCAAATCTGGACATCCTATGCCATCATTTTAAAGTACTGACAAACATAGATGTGCAACTTGGGGATCAATGTCCAAAATGAGAAATAATTAATTTAAATTGTAGCTGTAATAGTTGAACCTTTTTTAAAGGCAATTGCTATCATTTTGTTGTACAAATGAGATAAAGAAAAATGTTAAATCCTCTTCTAAACATTTTTTGCATTTGTTCTTCTGAGCAATGAAGACAAATCTGCAGATTATACTAAGGAACAGAAATTGAAAGTGTGGTTTAGCTTTTTTGTGTTCTATCCTTTTCTGCACACCTATGACAACTGGGAGACATTTATGCTGAGTTTAGAGGGTTCTTACATAGAAGCTATCCATGTGAATATTTTAGATAAACTAACAGAAGCGTTTATCTGCTGTGAATCCTTCGAATCAATGGTGTCTCATTGAATGGTTATTCGTTTGAGCATCAACATAAAACAGACGCTGTTTAGCAGACACTGTTTTATATCGACCTTTGATGCATCTTTCCTATAACTAGCTCTGGCTGTTGATGAGGTCAACAGCCGATCCTGCAATGCACTGGCCAACACATGCTCAATGTAACTTGGTCTGACAGAAACCTTTGGGTGGGCCCAACAGTATTGAAGTTTGATCTCTTTCTTTGTTTTTGGTCTCCATGCCGTAGGCTGTTCATTCTATTTTCAGAGCATTCCCTGCAAATAATTGTTTGATAAACAAATTGTGAATCTTCAGAATAACTGAATGCAAAAAATTAGAGACATCTGGAAAAGATCTAAAACAGCCGTACGTAGCAATTTATCAAGTTGACAATACTCACGCAGTAAAGAAATGAGACTATCATGTGTAGGTACAAGTGCCCTCATTTCTGACTGGGCGGAAGAGTGGGAAAATGTATTGACTCTTACATAAGTTACTGAGCACTGGAAGATGTGCTTCTCCTAAGACATGCTGATATTTGGCTCGAACCATGTTATAATTATTTTCTAGCTACATTTAATACCATGAGATCATTACATGCTGAGTAAAACTATAACATTCATTTGATTCTACAAAATATATTGCTACTGCATTTCGATTTCTACTTGTAATAGTTAATCAGCAGGTTTCATATGATGTAGGGAACCTAGACAAAATTATTGTTAAGCATTAAAAAATCAGGGACATAGAACTGATGCAACATACTGTTTATTAACGTGTTTATTTATCAAGGCCACTTCAGAGACGGTATCTGTGCTGATATAAATCATGTTAATGTCATTAAAAATGTTATTTTATAAGAGCAGAAATATCAGGGGGCAGAATAGTTCGAAAAGAAACCTGAAGAATAAGCAATGATGCAATTATAAATTGACATTTGGCTATAATATTATGAATAATATACCTCTGCTGTAAACTTGTGTGGACAGTGTAGCAGAACTTTTAAGTTTACAATTTTTACAGTTAAATGTTTAAATTTAGTCTTCATTATTTAATTAAATCAAATTTAGTCTTCATAGTCTTCATTAATTAATGTCGAGAAAAGTTTGATATTTTGCACATTGTTTTCTTAACTTAAAATTATTTCCTCTTTGGTTGGTATTATTATCTTTGCTGCCAATTAATGACAGATATTGTTATGTTCACAATATTTTTGCCGTTGTTGATTTTTAATGGGCTTTTACGTGTAACTGGGTGAGGTGTGTCACATGGATTTGTCTCTTTTCCTCAATTAAACGAAGATTATTATAATTAGAATGCCATTTCATGACAGCTATGATGCGGAAGCAGTTTGATGTATTAAGACCTTTACTGACGCTGTTTGATAGCATGATGTATGGAAAAAGACGTTTGGCAAACTCTTTGTTGATTTTGCTATATATATATATAATTATATACCGGTATTATATATATGTTTATGTTAACTATATATGTGTTACATAATATACATGTATATATATATATATAAATTTACAATTACAATATATGTATATATAAATATATATATTTACATATATGCTTGTGGCAGCTAATGTGGCTTCATTAAGATGAGCCTTTTGTAAGTTTTTCCATGCCAAAGCCCCATTGTGATCTGCACTATCCAATGATTTTGTCCACAGCCTTTGAGCGTTTATTTCTAGCTCACAAGAGTTGCAAACGGTTGCAATTAGAGAAATCTTGACACTAGGTTTAAGCATTTATTATAAACTGTACCAAGCCCTTGCTATAAAGCTTGAGAAATACACTAGTGATGGTGCTATGAAGGAAGTTGAAGGAATTTGGGAGAGACAAACAATTTCATTGTTATTGTCTCATTTTAGCAAGAACCTTTGCATTTCTTCCCAAGCACATTTTTACATTATTAGCAGTTTTCAATTTGCCTAGTTTAAAAGAATTATGAACACTGCTGATTAATAGCAGTGACGTCAGCTTATGGCCCTTGGATTTTGATACAAAACATCTGGCTATGAATGTGCAAGGTCTTATCATACCATAACTACAAATTAAAAGGAAAGTTGAAACTTGTGCTCAACTATGGCAATTGCCATTGTATTCATCGCATATCTCACAATTGTGAGGATAACTTGCAGAACTTTACTAGGTGACTAAGCTAAATCTACAGGTTTCCCAGATGTGATTTGCATATTATTGCAAAGGTTGTACAAAATTGGTATGCAGTGGCCTGTCACAGCTAGTGACTAGGTGTTTCACTTTTTGTGAACACTGGTGGTTGGACAAAAACTTGGATACAGCTGCTTTAATGGTACAGATGTCCCAGTTAGACTTCTGTGCACAGTTAACGTTTCAGGTCAAGAGACCAGTTCTGGCATCTGCTGATCATGTGACCTAGAAATACCGTTAGCAGCAGAGGAAAATTATTCCTTGTTGTGTCACCAATACTGAATAGGAGTCAATTTATAAGTAAATTTAGCAGACATTAGATTTGAGCTTGGAGTAAAAAAAAAGGTGGCTAGTGTGTCATTAAACATTGCATGTCGACATGCAATGTTTAATATTTAATATTTTGTACCTTTTGAATTAAGTTTTTATCATTCTAGCAGTAATTCTATAGTACACTGTTAGAAGTAATGGTTTTGTATATGGTATGTAAATGGTATTCCATCCGTGGTCTCTATCTCTACCCTATTAAGGTATACTGGAATACCATTGACAAATGGTATTATGGGATACCACTTGGGAAGGTTTTCAGATGGTAATAAAAAGGTTTGTTACAAAACCAAAACCGTTATAATATGGTTTCAGTAAGGTATTCTACTAAATCATTGCATTGGGTTTTTGAATGGTAGTAATAGAGTTATGTTCAATACCTCATGAAATGATATTTTACCAGGTATTCAACTAGTGCCTTGTAAAACCATTGGAGAATTGAAAAGGTATTGTGATATACCATAACCAGTGGCGGTTCTAGGAATTTCGCTTTGGGGGGACTAAATCGGGGCTAGAAAAATATTGGGGGTCCTAAATTTTCCACGAAAATTCTGACGACCATATTAAAAGACATGACGGGTGTTTGACATTTTCGCGCCCACTCCACCCACTACTCTAGCCGCCAGGCCCTACACGGGTATATTACATTAACGTGTTACTTTTATAACGTGTTACTCCCATCACCGGATAAAAAGTACTGTTATTCACAATATTGTATATTACATGAGCAACAGGTACATCAATATACACAATGCAATAATAATAATAGTGTCTCTGTTGAGAAAAATGTATAAAATAAATTGCATTATGGAACCAAAAAGCAGTATGAGTTCAGAAATAATAATGGTAGTGTTCAGAACTTGAAAATTAGCCGTCGAAGTTGAAGGACTACGCAGAAAAAGGCATTAGTCGCAAGTCGGTCGGTAGGTATGTAGAAGAGGCAAAAGTAACCAATGGCGGAGGTTACTCCAATTGCCAGAGTCGGTCGTCCTCCACCGAAACCAAAACACTCGGCATATTTACTTAACAACTTTCTCCGCCAAATGTCTAACTACGCCTGGCACGGAAACCTTGCACCCCATGCAATACTTTTCGATGAAGAGGCAGGTGCGACTCATCGTCTCAGGATAACGGACTGAAAAAACCCAGAACACAGCGTACCAGGCTTCAAACGCCTTTGTGTACGAAGACGTAACGAGCAGTTCGATGTTGTCGAAGTGCAGAGTCCACTGCTGGCTGCCACTGACCGACACGATGGATGGTACTGGATTACTGGTGCCCTAAAAAATTCAAAAGCCACAACAACCTCAACAATGGGGAAAGGTTAATCTCTTTATAGTCTCAACACACCATGGGCCAGGCTTTTCTGCGCCACCAGTCGTGTACATGTAATACAATACAATCAGGTTGCAACTCCGCCACGAGGGGAACCTATCGCGCCGGTCCAAAGCCCGGGTAAAGGAGGAGGGTTGACCTGAGGAGAGTGGGCGTCTCCCAGGTCGTAAAAACCAACAAGGTCTGAAAATCCTATATCAGAAAAGAAAAGAGACAATCATGCAGAAGGCAATAAGGCGGAAAATGGGCCTGTTTGGACATATCGCTAGAATGAGTGACGACAGGAAACTCAAAGCAGTGGTGTTTGGAGTAATGGATGGGAAGAACAAGAGAGGAAGACCACGTAGAGAATGGACAGACGACATAGAAGACTGAGGTCAAGACACTCTGCAAAGACTGTATCATATGGCGCAGTACAGAGACGGATGGAGAAGGAGAATCAAACTGACACTGGAGGCCTATGAGCATGAAGCTCATGGTTCATGATGATGATGATGCATGGTTTTAGATGCATTTTTTGCATACTAACTTACAAAAAGTTAAAATGGCAACAAGCAACAGTGAGAATTACATTACCTGCATCGATAATTGTCCACATTGGACTCGCTATAACACGGATCCGGTACACTCGATATTATGTTATATATATATGTACTGTAATGGTTCAACATACCTTGGCACGCTCCAAGAAGATGGAGTCGGTCTTGTCCGCGAGGTAGAGGGCCAGGACTCTCACTCCCAGAATTACCGACAATCCTGTCAACAACAAGATAAAGTTACAGTTAATCACCCAATTTATATCCTGCAACAAATATCCTTTTAACTCGCAACATAATGTTCATTAATAATTTTAACGACCACAATGTACTTACCAAGAACCTGAGGCAATAGTAAAAACAGCTGCCATTTCTGAGATGCTGAGCCAACAATTTTACCTGATGGGCCAACATTTTTTGCTGTCAAAGCATTTGGTTTGTCACTTACATGTCTACTTGCATCAGCTAGGTCAGCATTGAGCTGTTCAAGAGTGACAGTTTTGTCATGCACAGCTTTGTGTATTACCTTGTGTAGCAAGTGAGGAATAACCCCTTCAAGGAGATCATGCATGACATCAGGAACCAATGCAGTAGTAACATCAAAATAAGGTAAATCAAGCAGTGGACATCTATGCAGAACACCGTACACAGACCCGTTGGCTTTGCAAGCATCGAGTGCCTCCAAGTGGTAAGCATGTACCTCCTTATTTCGCAAAACAAATGTATCTTCTCTGAATGATGTTCCTATTTCATCATGGTTAGCCATGCAAAACCGACAAATCCTACCTGCATTGAAATGACGCTGAAACCCGCCTAAATCGTGAGCTGACAAATTATCACCCGAAACAGTTGCTAAGCCAGCTCGAAAATTATAAGTCACACCATCAGCTATAACATCTATACCTTCAGATGCTAAAGTTTCTAGCTCATCGATGAGGGGCTTCAACAGCTGAACAAGAAATGGATCAAACTGGCGCAAATGCTGGTACCGAACCAATACACAAAGATGAATGTATTTCATCTCTGACCAATATTTGCAATCCATATTACCAACAAAGTAATACACAGCCAGAACCTTGTGCTTACCCCTTTTGGATCCGATTGGATTACAAACCTCAAATTCATCGAGGTAGAAGTGCAATCTTATTGCATCGGGATGATCAGAAAAAAAAGGATGGTTGGCATAAATACTCCCATCAACATAACTTGCCATGTGATAAGCGTCTTCGAAAACAGTCTTGCCTGACTGAATCTGTTGCCGCACATCAACGTTCGAGAGCATGAGCTTCAAAACTGAACTGACTGGTATGTAGTGAAATGATGGAGAGTTACCAGGACGTCTTGGTTCAAAGACAATTTCAATTGGCTTAGCAAATTGGAAATTGTCACAAATAAATCTGTTTAACTTGTAGTCAGTATTTATATGTTGGAAAATATCATCAAACATCGAGGTCTCATTTAGAAAAATATGTCCCATACCTGCTGATGGCGAAGTAATGCTTTGTTCTTCACAAACAGTTAAAGCCCAAGGTCTGAAATCGCCAGTTTCTCCGTAAACCAGACACGTGACGAATTCAGTAACGCCTACTATAGAGACGTGCTTGTCAATCAGCCTGTGCCTCAGTTTGCCTGCAGACTAGACTAAGTGCCCAGGGATCATTCCACTCGCTACACATGCCGAGCTGACGGGTTCCTCCAAGGTTATTTATATGCAAATTAGCTAAACCTTGTTTGCCTGCAAGACCTTGCCACTCACCTGTGTCTTTAGGCCTACCTCAGCCTAGGTCGTACAAGTGTTCCTTTGTTTATACATAACACATGTAAATAACCATTATACGTGGTCCCTCCTAATGGGTCAGAGGTGTTTATATTTGGGCATCTCAATTGGCCAGCTATAGGCCCACATATAATAGTTCCTTGCTTTGTAACATTATCGTGTCTTGCATGAATATGCATCTCAATAGGTAAAAGTTGTTTGTTTTATAATCAACAATGTCCAAGCCTTGCAAATATACAGCTTTGCACTCCTACTCCACCAATCAATCCAGGGGTCATTGCAATGAAGGTGCACATATTATGCCTAGTACAGAACAGAACCTCGAGTTTGTCTTTGTTGGAACCATGCAAAAGTACGACCTAGGCCTAACAACGACAGTGAGCAAGAGGAGGCCACAGTGAGCAAGAAGAGGCCATAAGGGCCTTTTTGCTCACAACAATGATCACTGAAATTTTTAACAAATTGGTAAATATTCAGAAAGCAATATATATAGTTATATACATACAGATATATATTTATATGTTTGGATGTATTCTAAACTTGGGCCATAGCTAGCTACTGCGTGCAGAATATATTTGCTCATTCTTTAATTTCTGTAGCGCCTATATATTTCTATAGTAGGACAACCGAAGAAATCAATAGCAAATGCACAGAGGTCAAGATTAGCAAGTTGCTATCTGTTGGATAGCATTATAAATATATTCGTAAATATATATGTATATATATATAATTCTTAGCTGAATGGCGCGTAATAAAATATTTGGTCACGTCTGCATTCGGTGTACGCAGAGAATAATTCTCTCCCTAAACCGATTGCAGGCGTGACTAGTTCATACATTTCGAGAATTTATATAGCGCTCTTCAAGAAACCTGCTTGGAAGTGCTCCCAGCTTAGGCACAGATAAAAAAAGTAGGCATTGAGCGACTTGTAAAAGGCAGGGAGCATAGCCTGTGCATCAAATGCTAGGCTAATGGGAGGTAATTCCAGATGCGGACCAATAGTCGATAAGGCTCGGCGCTGTCTCACAGAAGTACGAGTTCGCGGAACCAAAAGCTCCCCCGTTGAAGAGCTCGACAGGCTGTGTGGTAGGATACAGGCCAACAAAGATCAGACAAGCATGACAAGCGCAAACAAGAAGGCACCGCCAAACAAGTGCAACAACTCGTAGAAGACGCGCTGTGAAACAGGGAGCCAGCGAAGAACGTCACGCATTTAGGCAGAGACAGAGGCATATTTAGTAATGCGGCCAATGAGGCGAACAGCCGAACGAAGAACTCGTTCAAGGCGCCCAGTTAGTTCAAGTTGAAGTGGCAGACCCACGAGTAACGAACTGCAGTGATCAATTCTACTATTGTGACAAAGGCATGCAGAAGAGCCACAGTAATAAATTATGACGTCATGAGAAAGTGAACTTGAGACAACTCGGAATAGACGAAGCTGGTAGTTGTAACTACGAGTGACCAAATTGATATGCTGTGAGAAATTGGGTTGTAGGACATTAGCCCCCCTGGACATTATCCCCCCGGACATTGTCCCCCCGGACATTAGCCCCCGGACATATTCCCCCCGATTTTGCGTAGGACATTAGCCCCCCCGGACAAAGTCCCCCCCCCCCCTATGTGCAAATCGTAGAATAATGCCGTAACCGATAAGACTTGTCACTGGCAGTCACATGCAAACAAAAGTACTTAGTGTCATTTAGGTCCTAATTGTATCAATAGGCCTAAGCTTAGACTTAGATTTGAAATGAACGAATGGGAATCGTATGTAGGGCCTATACAGTCTATTTGTTTAGTGTCTCACAACAAAGATTTGTTAACGTCAGTTAGGCTATGTTTCAGCTTCCTAGACTTATTAGTGTCATTTCAATTCAAAATTAGATTCAATACATTAGATAAATGAACGAATGGGAATCGTATACAGTAAGTAGGCCTACTTACTAGTGTCAGTTATGGCTACAACGAAGGTTTATTAACGACATTTACGTATGAGCTTCGTAGACTTCTTAGCGTCGTTGCAGGCCTTTAAAATGTCTTATAATATACATATTAAACCTTCAATTAACTTAGTAGGCCTATATTCCTACAGGATGTTAAACTAATGTGTAATGTATAGATATTCATATAACATAGGCCCATTAATTACATTTTGTGCATCACTTTTAGGTAATGCTATCATATACTGGGGGGGATAATGTCCTACCCCGGGGGGGATAATGTCCGGGGGCTAATGTCCGGGGGGGACAATGTCCGGGGGGGATAATGTCCAGGGGGGCTAATGTCCGTTTACCGAGAAATTGACCCAAAGTGACTCCGACGTTTCGTACTGTGCGAGAGAACGAGATAGACTCTGAGATAAATGAAGTCGCTGCTTTGGCAGGTGCATGTCAATGGACGCCTATTGTCTGCGAGCGAGTATACAGAACCTAATAAAGTCAATTAGCGTCTGCTTCAAGTTTGGTTGACAGGTATCAATAGGTCGTACTTTTGCATGGTTCCAACAAAGACAAACTCGAGGTTCTGTTCTAGGCATAAGTGCACCTTCATTGCAATGACCCCTGGATTGATTGGTGGAGTAGGGGTGCAATGCTGTATATTTGCAAGGCTTGGACATTGTTGATTATAAAAGTAATAAAACAAACAACTTTTACCTATTGAGATGCATATTCATGCAAGACACGATAATGCAAGGAACTATTATATGTGGGCCCATAGCTGGCCAATTGAGATGCCCAAATATAAACACCTCTGACCCATTAGGAGGGACCACGTATAATGATTATTTACATGTGTTATGTATAAACAAAGGAACACTTGTACGACCTAGGCTGAGGTAGGCCTAAAGACACAGGTGAGTGGCAAGGTCTTGCAGGCAAACAAGGTTTAGCTAATTTGCATATAAATAACCTTGGAGGAACCCGTCAGCTCGGCATGTGTAGCGAGTGGAATGATCCCTGGGCACTTAGTCTAGTCTGCAGGCAAACTGAGGCACAGGCTGATTGACAAGCACGTCTCTATAGTAGGCGTTACTGAATTCGTCACGTGTCTGGTTTACGGAGAAACTGGCGATTTCAGACCTTGGGCTTTAAGAAAACTGACTTGTATGTGTCATGCAATTGTGAAACCAATAACTGCATTTCGTCAATAATATCTTGTTGTACACACACTGGCAGAATGTGTTTTTCTCTCAATTTAAGAATAGAGAAGGCCATGTGCTTTTCAAGGTCACTTACCGTCTGGTCAAGCGAGGCAAGTGTACATTTCTGATCATCAAGAATTTCCGTAGTACAAGCATGTGCACAACCTTCTTCAGTAGTAATTATTGCAACATTATCAAGACTTTCCACATCACTGGCGTCAATAACCGATTCAGACTCTGCAGTTTGAACATTCTTGTGCTTTGCCGCCACATGACGAACAAAATTCCTTACCTTATGGAACGTATCATTGCAACCTTCAATATTGCACGTGACATAGAAATGTGCAAATTTCTCGTGAAACAATCTTAAATGCTTACTGTACCGATACAGTGTTGTTTTGACAATGCCACAGTGCGTGCAAGTATACATCATCATGCAGTTCTGGTATGATCATAAGTGAAAAATTAACTAAATGAAATGTTCAGTAATGTTTAGCATTCACCTAAGAATTTGGGTTTGTAAGCACCAAAGCCGTGCTGGTCCAACCATACACCGACTTGCTCTTCCGTCCATGTCGATGCGTCCTCCATTTAAAAACACGCCTGCAAAGTCAACATAAAGTTACAAGGATTATTACTAATGACAGATATTAAATAATGGTCAGTGTTAGGATGAGATCGGCGATCTCATTTTATAACATGTTGGATAAAATGAGCTCGGCTATATTCAACCACCTACGGACAAAACTAACCCTAACACTAACCCTAAGACTAACCCTAACCCACCCTCACGACACTTAAACTAACCCTAAACGACCCTCGCCGTGCTTAAATTCTAGGTATAAAGTTTTTGATGCGGTAAGGTCGCCATTTCGAATACTGATGCTGTTGCGATGGACACGCGACGTGATTGGTCGACGTCGCCCGATCTCGTGTTAACACCGCTAAAATTAGATCGCCGATTTCGTTTTATAATTATTCATAAATAATACACGAGGAATACACAAAACAAATAGGGCCGGCGTTACTAAGCGCGCATCCTACTAAATTTCCGGCCGGCCGTTGCGGCCTTCAATCAAACAGTAATGGAGTAACAGGCTGAAACTCGGCTACCACTGTGGGCCTCCTGTCACATTAATCAAATTCCCGCCATTAGTAATAGTCGTCGTTACATGGTTCAGTTTATTAATATTTTGTGACAGAATATGAGGATAATGATAACCCGACTAAAATCAATGGGCACACAACACATGCATTGCAAAAAAAATTTGGATTTAAAAAGATTAAAACATTAAAACGTACCTTCTCTCTCAGTGATCACAGACGAAAAGACAACTTCCGTTGCAAAAATAATTTACGAAAGCTACTCTTAAACAAGTAAGTAAAAATAAATTTCTATGACGCATCGCAGAGTGCCCTTATGCGCCGCATTTATATTATAACGCGCGTCAATATTGAAATATATACATAATATAAAAATCATAAAATTAAAATTATAATACTATGCTCTTATCCTTACCTCCGGCCTCCGTTAATTTTGTCTTGAAATCAAATTTACATTCCCTGTGCATCCAGAACTTTTCATCTGTTTTTAATCATATTAACAGTGGAATAATTAGCTTTAACTAGACGTTAATTCCTATAAACTCCAGCGTTCTTATATAGGGCCTAGCCTAAATGTGTGCTCAACATATAATACAATAATGTTATTCAACGGTTGAATTGACTATATTTGGAGTCAAATTAAGTATATTCATTCATTCATATCGAACATTTATATAGCGCCCCTTCAAGAAAACTGCTCAGAGGCGCTCCCAACTCCAGCACGGCTAAAAAGAACAGTCTTAAGATGAGAAAAGAAAGTAAGAGAAAGGGTCCTGCATGGGGAAAAGGCGAAGCTCCGAGCGCGCATGCATGCATACATGCATGGTTGTGTAGAAATCTATAAAAACCAGTGGCATTTGTAATATAGAATTGCTTGGACAATCACCAGACATATATATAGCCGTAATGTCGACAGGACTCCACATTCGTAGGCCTATGCCCATTGCAAATGCCTCGTACATATGGAGAATCTGCGTGGCATAAACATCGAGGATGGTCCGTTAAGGTAATTTCAAGAACCATTTCAAATGGTTTAGAAACGGTTTACTGCTAACAAAAACCGGATAGGTATTCTATCAGCTGGAAAACCTTGAGTACTTTATAATACCATTAAAAAACTATTTAAAAAACCTCTACTTCTAACAGTGTAGGAAATGTATAAAAATCGCTGTTGCTAAATAAAAATGCCTCATTATTGTCTATTTTGAAAAGAAGTTGTCATGATTTTGCAGAGGACTGAGCCTTGTGCAGAAATGCTTCTGATAGACTCTTAGAAGGCATTGCCATGTATATGCGCAAGGTCTTGCACTGGCTTCCTTTCCCGCAGTGCATCTCATTCACGATTGCATCTTTGGTGTGGTGATGCTTATCAGGCTGGCACGCTCTTATCTGCGTGAGCTTTGCCTCCTCTTTCCACTTGCATAGGCCGTCGCGCACTGTGCTCTGCTGTCCATGGTGACTTAATGGTTCCTTTCACTCACTCTGCAACAATGCAATGCCATTCCTTCTGTGCGGTTGGACACAACCACCTGTATGGAACGGGCTTCCCTTGACTATGCGACACCTCAAACTGATCTCAGTTTCACGAAACTGTTGAAGACTGCTTTTTTGTTTAATCTGGGTTGGGAGCACCTCTGAGTAGTTATCTTGAATGGGCGCTATATAAATTCTGATTGATTGATTACCGGTATATGTAAATGTTCAGTTTGCATTTAAACGTGTATTGATTGATTGACGGACAAATGTATTTGTAGGGTTCTCTGAGTTACATCAGGACGATCAGATCGGTTTGATCAAGCAAGGGTCATTTGAGGTCATACTCACCCGATACACACGGCTCTTCACAGATGATGGAATGTTCGTTCCAGATATGACCGTCCTAGTGCCTCGGTGTGTACGCATTCTGCTGTTACGCTTCTTAATCAATCATACAAAACAACTCGGAAAAACATTGACTATTGGATGACACCGTTAGTTGCAATGCATCATAGCAGTTCCCGTAATAGCACATTTCATGATAGAGGTTTGGTAATTACTGAGGGCATGACTGCATCTTTTAATTTAGTTTGACGTTTTTTTGTGGTTCATTCATTCTGCGCTGCATTCTGCATTTATTCCTAATAGTGAGAGCTTGTGAACGTTTCTTAAGTACGAGTATGTGTTGCTGTTGGTTGTTAGGCAATGTTATCATGAGACAGCTTAACAGTTTAACGGAGTCATCTGAGTTTATGATCACATGTAATTTACTGACTTGACACAGGCATTCAATCCATCAATCCATACCCGAGTTGGGGATGTTACAGTTTTTAACCTGTCATGTGATTGAACTTCTTTTCTCTCAGTCTGTCACATTATTGAACAGAAGATCTGAACAGGTGCTACTATTCATTAGCTATGGTCTGCTTGTCCATTTTTGTTTACTCTGAGAGCACAGCATAAATGTTGCCACTGCCTTAGTTACTTAATTGAAGCTTCTGACATGTAGAAGAAACTAGCAGGTACAGATAACTTAAAGCGGGGATGACTTCGTAATAATTAATTTTCTTTTAAGCATATGTGATTTGTTCATTCATTACTTTTAAATCGAAGTTCAGGCTTTCAAGAACAATTGCCTTTAGCTATTTGTCATAAATTAAAAGAGTTGTTGGAGCCAGAAATGCAAGGACTGAGTTCCAGCTGGTGGCAAATGGTACTGTCACTGAACATTTCACAGTTAGGTGATCTTCTTTGTGTATTATTGTGAAATAACAGTATCTCTTTACAAGGTACCTGTATCTTTCTGTAAACCATCAGAGTTAAAAACTTGACTATGAGTGCTAGAACAAATGTATGATAGGACGGACCTCTTGTGGAAGTCACTCTTTAGTGCAGTCAACTTGAGAGCATTTCCAAGTTGCCCGCTTATATTGTCTTAGAACAGTGCTGTCCAACCTTTTTGGCACCACGGGCCGCAGAAGCAATAATTTTTAAGCCAAGGGCCGCAACATCACATCAAACTCAAAAGCAACGACTAACATTTATAATTATTATCGGTAATATTGGCATTTTTATTGAATGTTTAATATGCAGAATGAATAATATAATAATAATAGGCCTAATAATGCATGCTGGCATGCATACATATGCCATGTTTCGCATGCCTGATATGGTTCAGCACAAAAAAGAATAGGGTGGCGTTTATCCCTGTCTTGTACTCGGTTCGATTTTCATTTGCTCGCACAGCCACAGTTTGGATAACCGAACTCTTCATTTCATCGCCCAGCCACAGTTTTATTGGCTCAGCTCCACTTCATGGCTGAGCCGGATTTCCACCCTCCTGCTCTGGCTACTTTAAAGAGACGTTGAAGCCATGCAGTCTTCGGTCTAAATAGCAGTCATAGTCGTCGGTTGAGAAAGAGCCCAAGATACATCACCTTTCAATCCTAAGGGCTGGAACTGGGCTTTCTGTCAAAAGGAGCTGCCACAACCAAATGAAGACGTGAGGAACTGTATACATATCTCGGGAACTGACTTGAATTGAATGGTTTGAGGCGGTTTGTGTGGTCAGTTTAGTTGAGTACAGGAACAAGAGTTGTAAAAATCAGATGTCGTATGTCAGTCTCGTGGATAGACTCGTGGATAGACTACACTGACTACAGGAACTTATAACCCCAATGATGGAAAGAGGATATTAATTGTCAGTTTGTCTTACTGGAAGCTGTCCAAACACTGATAACCGTTACAATATCATTAAGAATTACCATTTAAGTCGACCACTGACTTTGTCCTACTTCATTTGATATAAGGTGCAAAAATTTAGTGAATTCTGGCGGGTCACTTGAAATCACTCGGCGGGCTGCATGCGACCCGCAGGCCGCATGTTGGACTGCACTGTCTTAGAATTTTTATTTGCGTTGAACTAAATTTATTTTTCCATGGCAGGTAAAGAGGTAACAGGGCAATTACCCCCGAACAATTACCCACTGAACAATTACCCCCTGTGCCAATTACCCCAGACAATTTACACTCAGTTGTCTCTCAGCTAGCTGGGGTAATTGTCATGGGGTAAATGTCCGGGGGGGTTATTGGCATGGGGGTAATTGTCCGGGGGTTATTGGCACGGGGGTAGTGGTCAGAGGGGTAATTGGCACGGGGTGGGTAATTGTCCTAGAACCGGTAAATGATGTTGGCATTGTGCCTTTTAGGCATAACACGACTGATCCTACCAGTTAGGACTGTGACCTTTGCTGACATTTTCCAGGTCACCTTCCTATCATGCGTTCTGTTCACAAATCTTTTATTTTGCAAAGACTTTGACTTTCGTTCTATGTAAAAATGCTACATCTTTATACTCTATGTTTGGTTGGAAGGTGATAAAGATTTGTTACTTTTGCAGTGAAATCATACGCCAAATGCCTATGGGAATGTTTTTTGAAGAGCAGTATCGTTTTGCTGAGGTGTTCAACAAGCTGAAACTAAGCGACTCAGAGATTGGTCTGTTTACTGCAGCTATGATAGTCTGCCCAGGTAAATCATTTTTACACAGGGAAGAAGAGTTTTCAAATAATTCCACTTAGTCTTTATGTTACCTGCGGATTTTATGTGTGACCTTTACCGTCTTCACATGTCTGGGTTGGAATATCAGTGTTGTCTTTGATCTTGTCATTTATGGTACTTTAACGGAAGTCATTAATGCTGCTGAATGAGACTTGAAAGAACGCTGCTTTGGTGCTTTGTATTGATACAGCAATTGCTTGACCATCAGCTGAACAGAACAGCAACTGGATTGCACTATGACCTGTCTGGATCAGTGCAAGTTTTATATAGGTGTAAATAAATTCCAGTGAAGGCATGTAAGAAGTCATCTGTGCATCTCCATAAGACTCTTTTCTGTTGATGGTAACAGGACAATTAACCCCCCCCCGGACAATTACTCCCCCACCCCCAACAATTACCCCTGGACAATTACCCCCCTCGGACAACTACCCCGTGCCAATAACCCCCCCAGACAATCACCCCTCCCCTCGTGCCAATAACCCCTGGACAATTACCCCCTCCACTCGTGCTAATAACTCCCCCCCCCCCCCGAACAATTACCCCCTATGACAATAACCCCAGCTAGCTGAGAAACAAAGTTCTGAGTGTTACAGAAAATGATGATTAGTGTTAATGAGTTTATTTAGCCTAAAACTACTGGTAAGTCTATCAGTTAGTGTTAAATGTTCAAGAAAACATATTGAATATTAAATAAAGTCAAATCTAAAATCGGTTCAAAGCTTATAACTATGTGAAACGTTCAAGAAAACATCTATGTGTTAACGGTTCAAGAAGACATCTGCGTGTTAAAGGTTCAAGAAAACATCTACGTGTTAAGTTCAAGAAAATATTTAAATGTTAGTGATAGTGTACTGAGTTCATTTAGCTTAGAAAGCAAGGTTTTCTGTAACACTCAGTTGTCACACTCAGTTGTCTCTCAGCTAGCTGGGGTAATTATCGTGGGGGTAATTGTCCAGGGGAGGGGTAATTGGCACAGGGGGGTAATTTCTGGGGGTGGGTAATTGTTCGGGGGGGGGGGTAATTGTCATAAAACCTTGCTGATCTGTTGCAGTACTTATATATATATATATATATATATATATATATATATATATAAACATATTTACTAGAGCATCCATCATCTGTTGCTCATAGCTTCCAACTATTCAACCTTGAACCTTTGCACTTTGTTCTATATGACCATCTTCATCATGTGATTCCCCTCCACATACCCTCCACCACCTTCCCATGATATTTAGTCTCCAGTGATTGAACCAATCTAAAACCGAATTTGTACTTGCAGGTTTCGTGAATAGTTGAAGAGAATGTCTTATGCCTCTGTCTCCTCAGCCTGTTCTAGTGTACATGTATTCTAACAAATACCAACCTTTACTACCAATTCTTCAGTCTTCAAAAACTGGTGTGATTGTTTTGCAAACCTTCAGCAACTTCTCCCATCATATCACCAATTTTCCTGACCTTGCATCATCAGTTTCAGTGACCTCTGCAGAACCTACCATATGTTTGACTTCAAAACTGCATGTACTGGCTATTATGCTGTGACTAAAACTTGTAGACACCATCTCATAACTCCTGTTCTCTAATAACCTCAATGGCTTAAACTACCCAACAGATTACGAAGTCAGGCCACTTACCTGCAACACATTCCAATCTTCCAAATCCTTTGTTTCATCATCAGTTATTTACAATCCAATAACTCTGCCTATCTCAGTTTTCTACACTAACACTTCTCCACCATCCAGTCACATCATTCTTAACATTTGAAATTTGTGCCATGGCTCAAGCTGCTTCACCTTTGTGGAATAGACTCCTGCAAGAATTCGGGAAGAAATTTCTGTCTGAACCCTACAAACTGCAAAATAAATGAAACTCACCAACATTGCACTCATGCTGATTGAGCACAGGTCTTTCACTTTAAAATGAAAGCACTTCTCTTCCACATATCCTAACCTGATTCTCTATTTCCCTTGCCTCAGTCGTTGCCCCCATTTTTAGACACCATCCAACTGTCTGTCTACCCATCTGACCTTGAATATTGAGGTCAATCCGAACCTGACTTATACCTGTCAATTGTTGTTTTTTGGCTGAGTGCCTGTGAATAATAGGCTGGTTTCTATGACGTAGCATTATTTATGGCACTGAAGAAATCTTGTGATTATAATGATTGTGATTATGACTAGATCAACAGTGTTCTTATTGACTCTAAACTATTTTTTCTGAAAGTTTTTATATTTGGAGGATCTTGAGAAAGAAAAACAGTAATATAGACTTTCATTCACTAAACATTTCTGATGAGTTGAAATACTCAGATTGCTATTTCAATTTGACTTGAGCTAGAGATGCGATTGTCATTATCTTACTTAAACCGGACAACTTATGAATTTGCAGATCGTGCTGGACTGATGAACTGCGAGGCGATTCGTCAGTTGCACCTGCTGCTTATTCAGTCGCTTTACGACTACATGATGCAGAACCATCCAGGTGACGTCATTCTCATCTGTCTATTATATATCTGAGGCCTGCTTTTCCCTTAAACCTTTAACAATGAGAGGGATTAGTTTCCCATGCGTCTCAGCGCATGAGCACTCATCATCGAGTGTCCAGTTTAGTGTCCATTGTCCAAGTGCAATGTTTATTGTTATGAGAAACGATCATGGAACAGAGTTTGATACGCTGATTTAAGTCTTTTACTTTGTGATCTACAGTACAGGTATTAAACTGGATTATTTGTTTAAAGGTCAGTCAGTGTTATGAAGACAATATTGGCATGACCAGAAACACTGAACCTCTACTTGACAACACGAGGCATTGCTTATTAAAACATACAAATACACTTATACAGCTAAAGGCTGAGAAGTTTGCAGATGCATTCTGTCAGCATTTGTGTAAATTTTGTGTGTTTATTGCTTTTTCAGACGGATGCTTTGAGTTGTTTTCAAAGACACTTCATTTGCTGCCTTTAGTCCAAAGAATCAACGAGAGTCACTCAAAACAACTCAACAACATTAAATTGTCAACACCTGAGATCGCGTTTCCTCCCCTTCATGACGAAGTTTTTGACAAGCCAGGATAGGATTTCATCCACACGCATAACAGCAGTTCTATCATCAGCCTTCATCAGGCAACAAGACAACGTTGTCGTGTGCATGCCGCGGCACGAGAGCCAAAATGCATGCAGTTGCGTGATTCTTAGGCGTCATCTGGAGGTGGTGATTCTTCTTGTGCAACTGACACATAGGAATCAATTAACTCTTGTTATTAAATACTTGTGGTTATTTTGCCAAAAGTTATCTCTTGTTTTGTAAGATAGAGTTTTGGGTTTTTGCAGCATCCTTTGGCCCCAACTTTGCCTTTTGTTGTTAACATGATTTGTCACTTAAATAGTTTTTGGTGCTGATGCTGGGATCTTCAATAACCGCTGCTGTTGCATCTTTTTTGCTTTGGATAGTGTCGTATTGCTCTGTATTCAGTTAATTCATGAGTTTTGATAGGACAGGTGGTGTACTTGCTGGCACATGGGGCAGAGCCTCTCATTATTTCGGTCTTGGCATATTTGCTTTACTTTCTAGGTGTTTCATTTACAATTCTTTGTGAATGAATTCATTTACTGACTGCCACTCAGACTTGCCATATGATCCATGAAAACATTTGAAGCGTAAAGTGGAACAAGTTACGTTATTTGTCCATATGAAAATCATGATAATGAAACTAAACTTAAATTGTGAAGTTCAGTGTGCTGGAACTTTATGAAACTGTGGTTTGGTACAGGTCTGTCTTTGTTCAATGCGGTGTTAATAAATTTTAACGACTTGTTTGCTCCTAATGATCGATCATAGGTTTCCATGCATGATTTTATGTTTGCATGAAAAGTAGAATATGTTGCAATCTGATGCATTAACCCACTAGGATTTCAAAATGCTTCTCGGCTCAGTTTTGCAGTTGCCATTGCAAATATATTGTCATGTCAATTTCTGGTTTACTTAGATATCAGAGCCTATGTTCTTAATTAGTCCACTTTGAATTGCGTATGTCTAGTGTTAATCAGAATGATGATGACTAATTAAGTGTGTCACAATCATAACTTCATGGCCCTTCAGCTTTGCATGCAGAATTCAAATTTGTGTAGATCCCATGTTGAAGCCATATTGTCAAGTGGGGTTCGTAGTTTGCCTCATGTTGTTGTGCACATTAGGCAAACAGCCTGTGTCAGCAGATGAAATGAAATGTCATTACTGGGTAATTACAGAACCTTGCAGTAAGAAATATTTTGCAATATCTGAAGAGTTCTATGAAGATTGAACTTCTCATCAAGAATTGTTGTCTGTTGAGGTGACGGAAGTCAATTTGATAGTTGCCGTCGGAACGTGTGTGCAAACTATGTTGAAAAATTGTTGTCTCAGTGTGGTTGACGCTTATATTTTGCTCTATTTTGAAAGTTCTGGCTTTTTGATTTTGACGAGAGCTGCTTGTTGGTATCTTGATGTCTAATGTTACTTATTGCTCTGTTATGAAAGTCTGTGTATTGGCGACATGCTTTTGTGTTTTGTTAACAATGATGTTGTGCTGTGCCAGTGCCTCCTTGTGCAGAAAGACAGATGCTAAAGAAATTGTTTAAGAGAGGAAGGTAATAGAGTTAAAGCAAAAGACAATTGTCTCAAGATAGCCTCCACTCATGATTGGCAGAAATGATTGTGATCAGTCTGGTTTGTATGTTTTGAAATTTGTCATGTCTATTCATTGGTTAGGTGAAGGCATTTGAAATGGCAGTCTTCAGTAATCAATGAGTCTTGTATCAGACTTGTTAATATGCTGATTTTTATCATCATAGTCATTATCATTATTGTCAGCATCGTCATCATCAGTAGACCTATTCTAATTTTCAATTTCATCATAACATCCACTATCATATCAGTTTCTCTTATTGTTTGGATGATGAGCCTTTTTAGCTTTTACACTTGACTGGGTAAAATGGTATACTTTTAAGTGTTAGGCCTATGTAATTGTTATTTGTGCACTTGCCTCGATGTATGTGTATTACATAGTTTTCATTGTATGCTGATTATTTCCAGTAGGCTGTTGTCAATGCAATAATACAACTGTTTAGAGAATATTCTCCATGCAAAGTTCAAAAGAGATGGTGCTTCTGCAACTGTGCATTAAGGATTTGCTCAAGTTCTTTCCCTACACTGTATCCATACTCTACACGTTGCAAGCTGAACGCGCTGACTGGTAGGCTAACATGCCTTCAAAGCCAAATGCTTTGCGTGGATATATATATACGCCTTGTTTTAAGAACCTACTTGTTTTAGCAACCTATTGCTAAATCTTGGTTTTCATTCCTGTTGCACACTGAGCTAAAATTTAATGTGGCAATGTTAATTGTGACTAGGCCACGATCTGGATGCCAGTTGGCTTCATAAACTAAGTCATGTCATCCTACACAAAGATTTCGTTTATCTGCTCTGTATCTGGCAGACCAATCTGTGCTTTTTCTACAGAAGACACATAGCCAGATTTAAAAACTGGTTTCCTGAACTGTTGTGATGGCTTTTGGCTGAAACCGGTTTTTGTTTAGGGCTAAATGGACATCTGATGAAGAAGCATTTATTTGATTGATTATTATGTACGTGTTTGTTTTGTGTAATGTATGTTTGCTTAAAGGCATATAAGGATCATCTCTCAGTGATGTGTCAGTGTGATATTGATATTAGGCTATTGGTGTGATATTCAAGTAACATATATATATATAATTATATATATATATTTGTGTGTGATTGTGTGTGTTTAACTGTATATATGTATATATGTGTGTGTGATTATTTGTAAAAAGATCTAAAATGTCTATCCCGGTGTGACATTTGTGGTATCTGTGTGATTTGATGACATCATCTGTCAGTGTAACTTGCGCTTTCTTCATAGTTCATCTATTGTTTACGGTTTGACTGACTTTGGAGTCAAAGGTGAATAATCAGAATCAGTTTTTTTTAGAATTTAGGAGAGTGCTACAGTTCAGACTCATTTATCATGATTGTTGGGATGCAAAGTCACCATGATCGTGTGCTAACATGGGTTAAGACGGCCACATGTCAAGTAGTGTATGATTTACATTAGTCGTAGTGTACTAGTACTAAGCTCAAAGGCATGGGTTATTTGGATATGAAGGCACTTGCACTATATCCAGCTCTCGCCTGACCTGGTCAAAGATTATATTGCGGCCTAGTTATGTGCAAAGTTATTGTGATTTAGTACCGGAAAATTTAGGTTTCTTGCCACTGCATGTCTACTGTACATCCAGATGTTATTTAAAATCCTGAAAGTGCCTGGAAATAAATTGCATGTGTTTCCACAGTGTCACTTCCGAGAAAAGCGTTCTGTTTATGGTATTGGGTAGAATGCAGCAAAAACTTCAGGGCCACTTGATGTGTATATTTTCATAAGTGGTTAAGCCATGCTGGTATAGGCACAAAGGGAATTTAGTTTGCCATCCATGTGAAGGCAACTTATTAATAATAACAACTAAATGCCAATCATATTCATATAGGTATGTGCTATGCAGCTGTTGTCACCCTGGCTGGTACAGTAGCTAAGCATCTGCAGGATCCATGTATACTGCAGGACTTTTAGCCAGCTGCAGCTAGCAATGTTTTGCTATTTGTATTTTAAATGCTGCTGTCCACAGCTGATGCAGACTGCTTCCCATCAAATTCCTGTACTATGTGTTAAAATGCATTATTCATTATGGAGATTTATATAGCGCCTCTTCCAGGTTACTACTCAGGAGCGCTTCCGACCCAACCTCGGCTGAAAAGTACTGTTTTAACCCTTTAATGCCGGAGGGTATAGGATTTCCCATACCATTTACTACCATCTTGGCATTAAAGGGTTTATTAGATGGACAGTTGCAGCTGAGACATGGACTTGTACTGTTGTATAGGTTTGTCTATATAATAATTAATTAATTAGACTTGGTACCATGTGTTTTTCTTGTTAACCCTTTAATGCCGGAGGGTATAGGATTTCCCATACCATTTACTACCATCTTGGCATTAAAGGGTTAAGACTGCGATAAATGCATCTGAGCAAGCCTTAGGCATAAGACGTACAGGTCGTGTGTTATGATGTTCCACGCCACACGTTTAATGGAATCGCACATAAACAGGTCGTGCATAAATGAGTCTCCGCTATTTATCATTCCCCAGAACGACATAATGTTTATGGTATTCTTGGGGATGCTGTAGCGGAACTTGAGGGACCGCTGGAATTGAACGTCTTCATAACTGAACATTTTGTTAAGTCATGTTTCATTGTAGGCAACTTACAGATAGTTAGCCACAGAAAAGCTTAAGATGAGCTGCACGAGGACAATTCAACCTAACTGATGATTGTAGTCCTTGAGCATTGTGTGCAGCTTGAATTGACCTGGACTACCGAAATGATTTCATGACAACAATTATTGCCGTTGTGCTTCGATGATGTTATCGCCTACTTAATGTGTGTCCTTTTCTAGTTAAAAAAACTACTTGATTCCATGGTTGACTTGAACTAACGTCAACGTCCAGACATTTTGTCGCTTGAACACCCAGTCAACTTTACTCGATAACTTGAGCAGGAATACATAAAACATCACATGTGCATGCTTACTACCTTTGATCAACCTTCGTATCTTTCTCTGCTGCCATCTTTACCTTGAGTATTTCTCCGCCTTTTGTGTGCAATATAATGTTCTTTCTTGCAGACTTTAACTGGATGATTTAGAACTAAAGCAGATTTTGGCTTGCAGTCCTTTGCTTTTTGTATATTTCTCTTATAAATGCTTTGTGTTTTCGATGCTAAGTTTTGGGCAAGAATAGTTTTGTGGTTTGGAGTTTCATTTGTATCTCCTCTTTCTCCAGGCATTAGATGCACTCTATCAGAGTAGTTATTTGACCAATCAGAGCATCACAACAGCATAGAGCTTTCCTTTTATTCTGTCACATTATAGACAAACTAAAGCGCGTTTCCTGTTCAGATTCAGTTTTGGCATGTAGAGCTCAACTGAAAATTCCAACTTTTCTGGGCTCTTTCCTTCGTGGGCTGTTTGTGTTTCTTCTCAGATATACCTTTGGTTTCGTCGAGGCTTAACCCTTTGACCCTTGGTTACGTAATGGACAACGAATGCTTATTAAGTTATTAGCCATCGTAAACTGTTGCCTTCCACAGATCACTGTGGCACTCTTGAAATTCTTGGATTATGGTTGGCAGTGTGTGGCCTACATGACTAGATGCTTGTATTACGGATTGTGTTGGTGTGTATTGTGCTGTTAGCAATTTCAGTTTATGTGCATGTGATGTTTTAATGACGAGCTGTTTTGCTTTCCCAACCGCTTTTAGTGCACTCTTGTTGTTTAAGATTAAGGGGATAACCCGCAATTAAGTTACGTGTGAATGTTTTTTGCTCAACTGCTTGCTTTCATCATACTTGAATAATCCAGAATCAACAGAATAACTCTTGTAAAGATTTGCATTCTGTTGAGGATGAATGAATCACTGCTGGTAGCTATAATTATATTGATTTATTAAGCGTTGATCAATTTTATAGAATGGATTATAATATTGTGTTCATCTGTGAACACGCATTGACACATACCAGCTAAATCATTTGTAGCAATTGATTATGAACTGATTTGTATTATTTTGCACTAAAACAGATTTGCCCACATGTCTTTTGTTGCAAATGTTAGATTAAGGAAAAAGTGAATGAGAGGAAAATGTTTCGAAATGCAGAAATTAAATGTTTTTAAATTATCAAAATATAGCTGGAGCATTGTTTCTGACTTTCAGCCTTTTTAAGTGCCATGCCGTGATTACATGTATGTTTTAATCCAGATCATTGTGCTTACATTTTTTTGGGTTTGTCTGTTAGGCATAAGTTGTGGCTATGCAGCAGGGAGTCTTCTGTATACAACTGCAATAGCATTATAATAGTCTATTTTTATCACTATAGAAAATAGCAAATGGCTCTGGAATAGGAAATAAAAACATGGCTGTTTTGGTGATAGTATTGGGAGGCTACTTGTAACACCCTCATCTTGCTAAATCATAGCATATATGGGCTATGGAAAATAACCGCACAATGGACAGGTGATCTTTTTGAAATGAACAGTTGAAATTAGTTGTACTAGGGTTTCTGGTTTAGCAGTTGTAACTGCTACTGCTTTGGTAACCAAACTGCTGCAATGAGTGCTGCTGTGAAATTTCAAATTGAACTGCTATTGTGAAAATCAGGTATAGTTCACGATGCTATTAGTTTTAGAAATATTGCCAGGCATGAAATTACTTGATATGTCTGCTTTCTTGCCCTGTTATCATTGATGTTCTTCCTTCATGTCTTGTAATTCTTAAGAATACTTTCTATCGGCCATTAAGAAAGCTAAGCTAATTATTATTTGCACTGTGAATGTTACTGATGTGATGACTTTCTGGTTTAAATGTTAATGGTGTCCATCTAATCAAACAGTTTTGCCTGTAAGCATGAAACATAGGACATTACATTTTTCAGTGAGATTTAAATTTTTGTAAACTTTGACCAATTTTGTGTGTTTTTAGAGATGCTATTGTTGTCATTAAAAACTTGATCTTAACACAGTTTTATTTGGCCGCACTGAGGTTGGGAGCACCTCTGAATAGCCCCCTTGAAGAGGCGCTATATAAATGCATTGAATGAATGAATGATTATCACTTTATCACTTAATATTTAAGATGTTCCTATTGGACTTTAAACAGTATTCTTTAGGAGTTTTGGGACTCTGCTATGTGCTTGGTGTAACTTGTGAACCAAGTTTGATAGATTTATGAAGGGTTTTAATGAAGGAAGGATGAAGTTAGTTCTCTCAACATGTGCTATATAAATCTTGCATTTTATTTTGCATATGTGTTGATGATGGGCAGCTGCTATGCAGTCTATTCGTAATTTTGCGGCTAACCTCACATTGCATTGCAAAATGCAATTTGTAAAATCAGGTGTAAAGAGATATATTTTTGCAGTATTTTTTAATCCCATTTTATCTTATGTATGTGATTATTTTCTTGGGGCGGTGTTATTAGCTCTACCATTCTTGTCTACTACATCCTTTTGCTTCTCTTTAATTGTCCTTGTGATAGGCAATAACATTTCCAGGTTTGGGTAAAACATGTACATACTATACAGGAGCATTGCTGTTATTACCTATTACTGTTTCAATTATTATTTTTGGCCCAAGTATGATTCATTATTATTATTATCATTATCATTATTATTATCATCAATATTAATTATGATTAGTGGTAGTTACCATGATCCACACCTTGTTAATGTTAATGTAAGTAGGATAATGCTATGTTGCATTTTGATTTTTCAGATTGTTGAGCACTATGTTGCAATTTGCTGTCATGTTACTTCGCTGTGATCTTGAGCAATGGAAGGGAATTGAATAAAGTTTTCAAGCACAATGCACAACCATTCTTAAGGCTTCTTTGTTTGTCTCTTGCATAATCGTGAAACACTTCCCTTGCTAATCCAGCCAGTCAGTTTAAAAGAGTTGCTAGAATTTTATTCTGATGCATACTGTATAAGAGATTTGAAAACGAAACCTAATTTATGCAAAATAGTTCATGGGAACATTTTAAACAGAAATTTTAAGTTGATTCGTTTGTATGTGCACTTGTTATAGCGTCCCTTCAAGCTCTCTACTCAGAGGCACTCCCGACTGCAGTGCGGGCTCTGCATCGGAGTTTCATGCCAAAGTGCTGAGCAATTGCGAGTGAAGGACTTGCCCAAGGTCCTTACGCGGCAACTTGAGGTGGATTCGAACCTGCAACCCTCCGGCTGCGAGGCACCGAACATACCAACTACACCACCGCGCCCCACAATATGGTTATGCATGTTTGCAAAAGAATGCTGAAATTTTCTGAAAGGATTAGTCTGTGACATTTGGTTGCAAAGCTGATAAGCAGTCACTGGTTAAGTGCTATTAGTGAATAAGCTGGTCTCTGTAACACATTTTCCGTATGGTGCTGCGAAATTGTGGTAATTTACATTAAGAAGTAACATAACTGTTAATGGAATTATTGCTCTGTGCATGGCCATACAAACTGTGTCTATTTCTTCAGTCTGCCGACTTTGATTGCTTGCAATTTTATTAATTCCTTTGTCTGCCTTGCAGTTGTTTTAAATATTAATTTAACATCTAGTTGTGCATAACTGTTTTCCGTGTTGTACTGCCCGTTTTATTTCTACCCTGATTGAAGTTGCTTTTCTGTATTGCTTGTGCCATGCAAGAATTATATTTTGATTCGAATAGATTGAGAGAACATTCATGGAGATATTATGGACATCAGACACAGATTGTGGGACTTAAAATTGTTTTTTATATGTTGCTGTGCTTGACTATTGATTTAGTCTACGAGTGTTTTTTGCCTCTGTTCCTGTTAGTGTTTTTGTGTTTGGCCGACTAGTTTCTTCATATCTGTCTTTGAGATGTTTTCTGTCATGGTCGGTGTCCTTGACGTTGTCATTCCCCTGGTATGGTTGCTGAGATCATATATATCTGAATCTGGATCATGCTTATATTCTGCCCATAAATTCGCATCGCTGTACCTTATCTTCATGTGTATTTTCTAGGAAACATCGTGCACGCACCTTAGTATTGCACCTGAGGAGTCCTACCTAATGAGCCTGTGAATAGGCGAGTTCCCGCAACTTAGTTTTAATGTGGCCGCTGTGGGAAGTTTGAGATTACGATTCTTCGTTCTGTTATGTTGAGATGACCACCAGAGATACAAGCAGTTTGGTTGCATCCATGTACAGATTAGGAGCTTGATGTGCCTACTCTCAACATAGATTTGTGTTGCCTACCGATGCATGCTTAGGCATTCTGTATGTGCGATTTCATGAATGATGACTGAAACTGAAAAGTTGACATCTAAACAATTGCTGTGTAGAACACGTATAATATATGATGCGCCGTAGTCATGCATCCGAAGTAGTAGTCTTCTTGTATCCGACTGTAAATAAACGCTTTTGTATAAACGCATACGTTTAAATGTTGGTTATATGCCATGTATAATTATGTATACAGATTTAGCCTGGGTTGTACATTAAATGTTGCATTTGACTTTTACCTGTGAATGTTCTTGATTACACCTGGATAATTTGTATAACATCTTGAATGTATCACATCTTGCAATCTATTTGTATAAGTATTAGAGTATGGAAGTAAAAACTATAACAATGAATTCTGGTTACTATTCGCTTAAGTTTGGTTACAGCTTATACTGTCACTTGCACGGCCAATCAGTATAAATGCAATCCAGCCATGTTAAATTAATTTTTGCGTCCAATAGGTCTAATGAATTCCGAGGACTGAAGTTGATACCTGCCAGTCTTGAGTATGCCTGGGTTATCGTGTGGGTAATATCGGCTTTCAAGAGGCACCAGTTGATGTTACTGATTCTAGGTGGTGTGTTTATTGTAAAGCGGATGGAGGTGAAACAATCTGACAGTTCTCGTTTCCTATTGGGGAAAGGCACCCAAAAATTCATTGTAGGCTGTCTGTCATGACCCAAAGAGCTAAGAATTTTTATTTACGGTAGCATGTACCATGATGGGTAAATGGACATAGTATGAAATGCCACATTTAATAAATCGGTACAAGTTTCGGTTACCTTGTTGGTATTTCCTGACAGTGTACAGATATACCTAGTTTAATTGTCTTCGTGCAGATTATGTTCCTACAGCTGTTTGTCAACAAAAAAAGCACTGCTAAAACTTGGAATGGTTTGGACAGCTTAATAAGCAGTTTTCTTTCAGCTTAGAAAGAAAGCTTTGCAGTATAGTGTGATACTGAGCCTTTGAAGAGGGGGACCGATTGATTGTGTTTGATCAACTGTGTTTGTCCAGCCGTCAATTTGCTCAGGATGTGTATGTATGTATGTTATTGGATAATAATTCTGCAGTAATTACTGTCAGAGAAGCAAACTCAGAAGTTGTTGTGTAATTTATTTATCTAAACCTATAAAATACAAGTTATAGCGGGTGGTTGACAAAAAATCTCCTCATCCACGCGACCGATTTTTTCAAATAATTACAAAGCAACTTCTTAGCACCCACGGAAAACACTATCGGGATTCGCGATCCAAAAATCTTACCTTTTCTCGAGCTTGAAATTTTTTATTTTCTATCGCAATGCTAACGCGTGTGTTTAAGACGCCATTTGCATACAGCCATCATTATCAACAGACCTTAAAACCATCAATAATATATTGATGATTGAAACCAGTGCATTAATGACGTCATGGCCGATTTTAAAATTATAGCGCGTTATATCGTTAATTAATATCTATACCGTGTCGTATGTATCAGAAGCCTATTTAAGACGCAATGATTTTGGCCGATCGGTTTTCAACGAACCAATAGATTTTTAACCTCATTTTCGCCGAGGGCAGATCTTTTGGCACGCGGTTTCGCAAAAATGCTGTTATAGCGTAAACATGGACGGGTGGGAGCTGAGTTGGACCGAACCTAAATTTCACGGGCAACGCCGGGCACCAAAAGTGGTTGGACTGGATGGAATAAGGCGAGGTGAGAAGGGCGGTGTGGGAGCGGGGTCAGGCGTGGCGGGGGACGAAAGCATAAATTTCCCGGGCCTGGAGCGGTGTTACACTGTTACTGGGAAGTGGGAACTAAAGCCGAAATTTTCCTGGCAACGCCGGGTAATTCAGCTAGTACCAGATAATCAGCAATATCTAATAACGCATGTCAGACGCGATCAAGCATGTTCAAGGGCATATAACTTTGTCCCTCAAAGTGATGGTGACGAATCTCCTCTCCTTCTCTTCTACCATCCTTCTCTTTTCTACCTTCCCTGTCCTTTCTACCTCCCTTTCCTTCCTCTGTGCAAATTTAATATACTCTGTCCACTGCTGTATTTGGGAGAGGGCAAAACGTGATGGCGACTCCGGATACCACCGTCACAGCGTTACGAAGTTACACCCATGGTTGGGCCAATGTGACACTGACTTGATGGGCCCACTGTAGTTGGATGCACATATTTATGTATGTAGTTGGGTGCTTGGATGTGACTGTTACAGCCTCTTGTATTCGACTGCTCTTATTAGCGTTTCAGGCAATATGTAGTTGGGAATAAGCCGTTTTCTGGAGTTGAACAGGTGTATTGATTGGCACTGTTTCCTTCTATAGAGAGCTGCTAGAGCAACACTCTGGGGTAAACAGCCTGATGGATTGCGTAAACTCGGATGTGTGCTGTTGCTTATGGTACAATGTACATTAAAGATTATGCATCTGCCAGTAATGTCGTAACAGCAGGACCATCCAGGGCAAATGCCTGTGATATAACAGTTAACCAAGCTTTTAGAGCACAAAAGCTTACCCTGGCCAGTAACCAGTGACTGCGTAATTTCAGTTTCATTGTTCATGCATGACAGGTTCGATTTTCATCGAGGAACAATGGCTCAGACGGAGGTGACGCCGGCGGAAGTAAGCTTCTATAGCCCCAGTGTTGTCTGTGTCCCAGTTTGAAACACCTGTGATTAGAAAAGAAATATGCTGAATTAAACATATCCATTGATTCCAGGCACTTCAGAACGTCTACAGCTGATAGTTCAGGCTAATGCTATTGACAGTTGGGAACAAACATCGACATGTTCTTTTTTCCGTTATATGAAGCAGAGATTTTTTAACTAGGGCATTACCACGGCAGTCATACAAGTAACCATGCAGTGCTAGGGATAATTTATGCCCCAAATAAATTATTGGCAGGGCAGACATTCTCGTAGGGCAAAGGCTTTTTTACCAGGGCATTTGCCATGCTGTTACGCCAGTACTGATCTGAATTCTTCCCCAAACTCCCAGGCTGAAATTGCATCTGCTTTGAAGACTTGTTTCTATGTAAGGTCTGGCTGATAAAGAATTTCGCCTAGACATACAAATGCTCCAATGCATCTGCTAAAACTGATTGAACATGTGTAGAAGTCGATTGAACATGTGTAGAAGTCGACCCGACTGGGCACATGACGTCAGAAATACCCTGCCCCGATAGGGCTGCCAACTTTTGATTTTGCCATTCCGGGACGCCTTCAGCCACTCGATGTGCCATTACCAATTTACACAATCCACAGAAGCGAATAATGCAACAAATGTTGTGTCAGTCCAGTATAGAATCTACATCTACAGTCTACTAAAACATCCTGAATAATTTCAAACAAATCATCAAAAGACATAATTTTATATCCTAAATTTAAGACAAGAATCAACCTCAAGAAGAAGCACTTCAAGCTCCAGTCACCTAGGCTCATCAGAGTAAGACTCATGAGTCCAAATTGAGGGAAGTTCGTAGGTAGCGTAGGCTCATAGGTCTGCGACAGGAGAGCAGAATTTATATTAAACTTGGGGTCTATACTTGATATATTATAGGGCCTACTTATGTGGGTTAAGCAGTTCCAGAACACTAAACACAAAGTCGCAGAAATCAACACAGTCATGCCATGCCAACAGCTGTGCTTTAATAAGGTCGGTGAACTCTCGGTGCTCATGTAATTGCGATTGTTAGACAACAGATCGTTCGTAATGCTGAACGCTCTCTCGCAAAAAAGCATTAAAACTGGACACATTATGCTCAACCGAAAACCGAGTGTCAGTGATTTGTAAAGTTTTGAAGACTTTAACTCCCGATGCTCAGCCAACAATGTAATGTATAGGTCTGATAGAGAGCAGAACGTAAAAATCATCATACAAATGGCTAAGTTTAGTAAGTAAAAATTAATAGGAACAATATATAATGTACTAAGTGGATTACTGGACCAAATTCCGGGACAATTTGAGATCAATCCGGGACACGGGACGCACAGGGTCGATTCCGGGACTGTCCCGGCGAATCCGGGACGGTTGGCAGCCCTATGCCCCGAGTTAATGAGCCACTCTGTAGGCCTGCTAGTCTTTGGGAAGGAATATAGTATATTCGTTTAATTTCAAAGTAGGACAAATCCAGGTGACATACCGCACCAGGTTACAGGTCAGAGATGTAAAATAAAACACAGAAGTAATAATAAAGTTTAGTAATAAACTAATAATAATAATTAATGTAATAAAGTAGCGACAGTCTCATGTCTGGCACCATAGCTTACACCCATATATTAGGCCTACTCCCTCTGGAAATCTTTGGCTACAATGACCAAAGATTTTAATATGTCACTATAGAGTATAGGCCGATAAGCCTGCAGAATATATATATATATATATATATATATATATGATAATGGATATTAGATTTTATAGTCGTCTATATATGTAAAGAAAGCGAAAAGGCGGGAATTTACTTCAACGTAAAGAAAGCAAAGGTTATGACAACTGCAACAAGGGAAAACTTTGAGGTAGATGGAGAAACAATAGAGGTAGTATATCAAGCTTCACATTCCTGGGATCTATGATAGAGAAGGAAGGAAGAAGTGATATGCAAATAAGGCAAAGGGTAGCAATGCATGGGGAAAACGGCAATGAACGGTCTGGGAAGGATTTGGAAGGATAAATATGTGAGCAGGGAAACAAAGAAAAGACTGGTAAGAGCATTGATCTTTCCAGTGGTTCTTTATGGATGCGAGACATGGAAGAAGACACGGGAAATGGAAGGGAAAATCAACGCGTGCGAGATGTGGATTTGGAGAAAGATGCTAAGGATTTCATGGACGGAAAAGAGAACTATAACGAGTCGGTGGCTCGGTGCGTGAGGATCTCCGAATAAAGAGGGAGGAGACACTGCAGCAAACAGCAACTAGGAGGAAATTGAGCTACTTCGCAGTGGCGGCGCCAGGATTTCAGTTTCGGGGGGGCTGACGTCGAAAATTTTCCATTTTCGCCGCCAAAATTTCTGACGCCTTTTTTTTTTAGTCATCGACCGAAAATCTTGGATATTTCAATGTAAAAAATTCGGATGGCCCTTTTTTAGGGGGGGCTGAACCTCTTGAAGGGGGCTTAGCCCCCCCCACACCCCCCCTAGCGCCGCCACTGCTACTTCGGCCACGTGATGAGATCAAACGGTCTGGAAAAGGAACTGATGACGGCTTGCGGTGAGGGAAGGAGAAGACGTGGAAGACCGAGGAAGAGATGGTTGGATGAAATATAGGAAAAGTCTGGCATGAGCCTGGAGGAGCTAAGAGAGGCGACAATAGAGAGAGAAGACACTGGAGATGATACATCATCGACTGTCGCCAGAGCTCCAGAAGCTGACGGCACCAGCTAGGTAACCATGCAGGTATATCTTTGCAGGTATAATTATATGTAATTATTAAAAACTATTATTATAGGACTGAAATCACCGACGACCTTATAATTATAATTATAAGGTCGTCGGTGATTCCAGTCCTATAATAATTATTATATTGTATGTTGTTTATTCTGTGCTGGAATCGTGAATATTTTGAGTACATTTCACTCTAAAAAAGTCACATCTCACATCTCTACCTTTATGTTTGATGAACTTCATTGGCTTCCTCTATGTGCTCGCGCACAGTTCAAGATCCTCACTCTGATCCTAAAGTCTCAACGGGGTCTTGCCCCAAAATATCTGACTAATGTTTTACTTCGTCCTCACTCAGCTTAAATTCCTCCCATCGTCCGCTTCGCTCATCCAACAGACTTGACCTATTGGTTCCTCGGTCTAGAACTGCTATGGCTCAGTCTCGATCTTTTGTCTCAATTGGTCCTTCTCTCTGGAGTGCTCTTTCTCCTTCTGTTCGCTCTACACTTCTGTCTGTCAGTCTCTCCTCTGCTCTGTCTCTTCTCAAAACCTGCTTCTTCTCGCGGGGCCTTGCGCCTCTGAACGGTTCACCCTACTGGAGGCGCTTTATAAACGTTTAAATACAATACAATACTCTCAACCATAGATGTCGTCCCAGTTAAAATTCCATTTCTATTGCTAAAGATTATGTTATGAATCTCCAAAAGCGTTTATTTTACTTTGCAAACAAAATTATTCGATATTCTGCTTTATAAATGTTATTAATTGCATGCTTTTATTTTGTAAAAAAAAAATGAAATTTTCCGAAACCCCGATTATCGTCCAAAAACTTGTACAACAGCCTTGAAATTAAATAAGAAGCTTGCAATTCTATGTAAATGGTCCTTGATATATTTTACAAATACAGATACACACCCACTCATCTCAAATTTTCAATTACAGAGAACACGATGCCTAGAAATGTATTCTGGGTGAGGTCAGAGGTCGTTGCAATAGGTACGCAGCGAAAAAGCATTGGATGGCGATTGGAGAGGAAAGTGGGTCACGGACGAAGTAGAGCGCAGATCGTAATGAAAGAACAATCCGAAGGAGCAGCGAAGAAACCCTCTGAAGATGAAAAAGCGGAAGAAAAGCGTTTCAAGGAGCTGTTTAACAGATTGGACGCTAATAAAGATGGAACGATCGATATTAAGGAGCTAACAGCTGCTTTGCGAGGAGTTTCGGATGCCAGCAAGCATGCCAAGGTGATGGAAGACCTAATTTCGGTTTCCGCTGCACTAACACACTAAACACCATTTGACATTGCTCTAGATTTTCATCTTTATCGAACATTGGTGTTCGCTCCAATGTTTGGCAAAAAGGAGAGTAGTGCTGCGCGGTTCGTATTGAATTGGCTCAAATTGCATGGTCAGTCACGTGTGTTTCGGTTTGTTCTAGGAAGTCCTTGTAAGCTGTTGTGTTTATTTAACTTGTGAATGTAAGTTGTAGATACAATTCTTATAAAATTTGTCAGCCTCCGGCGCTATATCAAATCACGTGCACTAGCCAAGCTGCTCTGTTGGTTCTGGTGCTATTTCGGAATAGTGGAGGTCAAGCCGAGGAGATAGCAATGGGTCTAGGGTTTCAGTCGGTAATGATGGCGGTCGTATGATGAATAATGGTGATAAAGGAGTGGAATTGGGATAGAATAGCTTGAAGAGATCGCGCACAAAGGTCGAAAGTCGTATTAGGGCCCCGCAAACACTCAGAACGCTGGTGTCAAGTTGTCGTAAAATTAGGTAACAATACGTGTGCCAGTATGAGCATAAGAGCATTTCTTGCATAGATCTGCAGACGGAGTGAGAGGAGAAAGATATGAGGAGTTGTGTTGTCAGCATAGAAGTCATCAGCAGAAGATGACAAAATGAGTTTACTGAACTGGGAGGTGTAAAGAATAAACAGCAGAGGGCTGAGAACAGAACCTTGAAAATTAGTGTTGAACCATTACATGTGACCAAGTATTGAATGCATTGCAAGACGCATTTTGCAGAGTTTAAGGAAGTAAAGATCATTATAGAACTCCAGTAATATGACACAGCCTGTGGCATCAAATGCCATCGAGCTCAAGAACTTTACAACTTTACTGCAGTTGATACCTGTATTTGCTTTTGAAGCTAGTTGATTTAACTACAGGCATCACATATCACTTTGTTAAAGAGCATCCATTGTACGAAATGAATTAAATACATGTGTCTTTGCTTCAGTTTGCGGTACCCAGTAGTGAATTTTAACTGTCAATTATGCCATAAGTGAAAAATTGGCAGAATCTGAATGGATTAGTTCGATTGATTTTGTGTGTTTGTCTCAGAAAATGATACACAAGGCAGACCTGGATACAAATACTCTAATCGACTTTGATGAGTTCGTACAATACATGCGCCAGCATGAGCATAAACTGCGACTTGCATTCAAAAGTCTCGACAGAAACAACGATGGTGAGTGACTGAGTGTGTTTTCATTTGAGAGTTCAACATCCATCGGATTATGAATTTTACTCTGTATCAACAATCAACTGCTGACTCACCATTATCATGAATAACAATTTAAGCGAGTAAATAGTACTTATTATTGTCACTTAATGTAATCTAGAAACTTGAATACAATGAGCACATTGAGCAGCGCTAATGTCATGAGACTTAAGGTATCAATTGTTGGTCACTATTGAGTGCAATATCATGCAGACCAAATTCCAGGTTGACTCAGGTCAAAGGTCAAGAAGGACGTCCAAGTAGCAAGTCAATTGTAAACGCCATTCTCTGTAGTGGCCGTTTCATAATTCTGTATGGTTGCGGTTAATTATTATTATTATTATTACATAAATTTATTACGCGCGCAAGGTCACACCAAATTACCCTAAAACCCAACAGACATGCGTAGAGTAAGAAAATTGAAAGGCTGATGGAAAAGCAGTTTTCAAGAGCAATATTTTATGCAAGAAAAGATTGAATTCAGAGCATTTTTTTGTTTTTTGGCAGGTCAGTTGCTTTACCCATGAAGTAGTGTACTAATAATATGTCAAATATAATCGCTTTTGGAACCAAGCGCTACATCAATGAATACTAGCCATCATAGAAAAATGCTAACTCTAACTTAAAATTGAGATCTTTATGGATCATAATGTGCCTCAGGTAAAAAAGTGCTACCATCATAATGATAAAATGACTAAGTGCATACCTGATTCATTATCCTGTTGTTTTCAGTTCCTTGTTGTTCACTTTAAATGTTGATTTTCTTTTTAGCGGCATTAATCTACTCAAGTTACTGCTGCTGGGGTTTATAAATATGATAAATAATTAAATATCAATAGGTTTCATTAACTGATGCTGGTTCATTAATGCATTATTGGGTTTGTGCGTTCAAACCATTCGTGTTTATCTTCTTTAGGAAAAATCGAACCATCAGAGATACGGGCGGCCCTGTCACAGCTTGGCATACATATCAGCTTGGGAGAAGCAGAATCTCTAACAGCCAAGTAATTATGTTCTTAATAACTTAATCTAGTGAGAAAATTCAAGAGAAGTGGTGAAACCCTACTTTATCAATAGACATCTTCAGTGGCATGTTGCACCTCAGAGTAAGTAAGTAAGTAAATAATTTCGTTTATTCAATAATCAAGTTGATACACCGCAACCAGTAACAGTATATAATAATGCAGTACAGAACATGAAAAAGTTTTTAAAAAGCAAAAAGCAAAAACTGGCATTGTTACAAATGCTCCTACAAAGCAGAGAGAGCTAGTACATGTATGTGCTTGTACAAGACCCTTGGGATGAAATTTCTTTTGTCCTTAGTTGACAAATTATCAAAGTCATGTGGACGCAGTCTCAAAGCATACAGACATTTGATCTTAGGAGGGAAAATCCCACAAAGTACGTGCAAGTCACAACAGTTGACCACTGGCAACAAGAATTTCAGACAACCGGACTTGAGCAAATCATTTCATCATCAACCCCATAGGCGTAGGAGACGGGGGTCCAGGGGGGGGCAAATGCCCCCCCAAATTTCGGGCAAGTCTGTTTTTTCGGGCAAATTGACCCGGGAAAATATTAACCAAACTTGTCAAAGTTCAACGTTCATTAGTACACCACATTATCTTCCAGTTCCAACTTGCCCGAATATAGCTAAATATTAGCTAACAACAACGATGGATAGCCTAGGAGAAATTCCCGGAAAAATTCTGAATTCACGGTAGCATATGGTAAATAATGGCGAACATCGCAACAAATTCAAGAGCTGAATTTTGCCCGAAAATCTTGCCCAATTCGAGTTAGATATTAGCCCACAACAACCATTGACAGTAGAAATTCCCGAAAAATTATGAATTCACGTTTGCATTTGGTAAATAGGGCCTAATGGCGAGAATGGCAACAAATTCAAGAGCAGAAATTTGCCCGAAAATCTTGCTCGATTCGAGTTAGATATTAGCTCACAACAACCATTGACGGCAGAAATTTCCGAACAATTCCGAATTCACGGTAGCATTTGGTAAACAATGGCGTCAATCGTAGCAAATTCACAAGCAGAAATTTGCCCAAAAATTGCGACTATTCGTGGAAATTCACAGCATTCAAGCCATGTGCTACAGATCACGGAATTCACTGCCTGAATGACATCGAAATTTCTTCTCTCCCTGATCATGAGACAAAATAGACACAATAATCGTGCGATCATCAATATTGAACGTGCAGATCTTGTTCTGCTCTCTGAGAAATCTCCGATCTTTTCCCTCTTGTCAAGTGTGCTGGATCAGGGTGTTAACTAAGCACATTTCCAAAAGCACATGTTCCACTTATTTTCATTTAAGGTGTCTCAGGATCTCTCGCCCAGCGGCGCCCGCAGGCGTACGCACTTACGCAAGTGCGTACAGCAGCGGCGCCCGCAGACGTACGCACATAGGCCTACGTAAGTGCGTACAGCGCGATGACACCAAAAAGTTTTTTCGGCGGATAGAAAAGGTAGGCCTATGTTTTTGTGAAATTCTAGGTTGATGACTAAAAAAAAAAGTCATCAGTTTTTTCGGCGGATAGAAAAGGTCTGTTTTTGTGAAAGTCTAGGTTGATGGTTAAAAAAAAGTCATCATTTTTTTCGGCGACTTAACGAAAAAATTTTCCTGTTCGCCCCTCCATAGAAAATGTCTGTGCGTACAAGAACAAAATCCTGCGGGCGCCGCTGCTCTCGCCGTTCTGCCCCCACCCACTGGCTTCCTCTCCGTGCTCAAATACAATCAAAATTCCTCACTCTGATCTTCAAGGCTCAGAGGGGTTTTGCCCCAATTGGCTGACCGACGTTATATCATGCCTTAACTAAGGCCTCACTGCATGAGCCTCCTCCAACCGTTCACTTCGTTCATCCAACAGATTTGACTCTTGTTTCCGCCTTCTAGAACTGCTGTGGCTCAGTCTTGATAAATTTGCCTCAATTGGTTTTCTCTTTGAAATGAGCTTTATCCTTGCATTCGCTCTACACTTTCTCCAGCAGTTTCCCTTCTTCCTTCTCTCCTCTTAAAACCTGCCTCTTCGCGTGTGGTCTTGCGCACTAGGAGCGCCTCTGAACGGTTCACCCTACTATAGATGCGCATGGATAGACGATTAAATATGATACACTACAAAGCAATGTACAATAATTATGAATTTAATCAGTTGCTCGTGTGAATGTTGACAGTGGTTGGAGGTAAAGTGTCAGGAATATAATACATAGACTGCACAGGCCTAATAAATTTGCGCATAGGCCCAAAATTACCCAGCCTGGTCCCTATAATATGACCGGGTTCAGGGTATTTGCCCCTCTGCGACTTGTCCCCGGGTGTGGGTGCAAGAACAGAGATGGTTATGTGCGCACGGCGTCAATTATTCCGGGTTTATGTTTTCGGGCAAAAGTAAATTTTTTGCCCCCCCACTGCTGAAATGTCCCCTACGCCTATGATCAACCCTGTGATTAAATTGATGCAATTGTTGCTGTTCAGTATACAATGATGTGAAACTATACACCTTTTGGAGTACCAAGGTCTACTTTTTTCTTGTCAGGTTTCTTGATTTAAGAAAAGATTAGATAATAATATTCTTTAATAGACCAATCGCTCTCCGCATTTTGGTGTACAGACATCGTATAATAAACGTACGGCATCTGTAAAGCCAATCAATAGTCAAATGTTTTAAAATAGCACACAAAATCCTAAATTCAATATTATGGTAAATCTGCTAACGAACAACCCCCTCACTTCCCTATGTACAATTGTACATTGTTCAGAGACACGGTTGCATGGGCACAACCTATGTCATTTATCAAAAACAACACAATGAATCTTTCAGCATGTCTTTTTTACTTTGTGCTCATTTATTGACCCTAGAAGGACTGAGTTAGCACAAGACAACATGGCATTCCACTGATGGTGAGCCATCCATATAATAAAAGGTCTGGCTTTTGATTTTTGCAATAACTTTTCATTAATATTACTTGCCAGCATCATGTTAATAGCATGGTTTATTATTAGGAAAAAAGCTAACTTAGTGTAAGTACAATCAGAGTAAATATATGTGAAGATATCTTTGCACATGTATAGCATTTTATATAGTATTGTGTGATACTATCAGATTAGACACGAATGAAGACTGTGAGATTGACTGGAATGAATGGAGAGATTTCTTCAATTTATATCCATCGGAGAACCTCAAAGAGATGTTTGATATTTGGCTGGATCGCCCGGTAAGAAAAACACTTATTTTTAAGTTGCCACTCTAGATCTTGAACATTTTATCAGCACTACAAAGTACACTGCTTATAAACAATCTTGTGCGCTTAACTAATATACTGTCTTGCTGTGTGACTTTAAGCCAGAAATAAGCATTACTCAGCTTTTGCTGCTTCTATTCTGTTAAATGGACATACCCTGCAATAAATGTAACTGGAAATGTAAGAGAAGAAATTGCATTCATTATCTTTCTGTTTGCTTGATTCTGTTTGCTTGAAGATGATAGACATTGGGGAGCAGCTGACCTGTCCACCTGAATTCCAGTGTAAAGGTGGTGTGTCGTGGCGCCACCTGGTGGCTGGTGGCGTAGCTGGATCGATTTCGAGGACAGCAACGGCTCCACTCGATCGGCTAAAGGTTATGCTTCAGGTTGGTTTAACTGTAAAGTCTATGCATTTGTCTTTGGCTGATCAAGTTCTCAGATATATTAGCGCTGCAGTAAAGTCTGGTAACATGTTGTTCTCTTCACTCTGTGATATAGGTGAAAACTCCATAGTTCCATGGGCTCGCTTGGCTGCTAGGCAATGCTGAACTTTCTCGGTTGCAGGTCCCTCTTACTAGAAAGACCTCCCTTCTGAGCTGTGCATATTATCCTGACCAATCAAACTTGGTTTTATAAATTACTCAAGTCGTTTTTCTTAAGCTGAGAGTAGGTTTCTTTTTGCATTTGTTGTATGTGATGAATTATGTCAAATTTTGTGTGTGTGTGTGTGTGTGCTGAATTTGTGAATGGCTTAACGCGGCATCTTTGTGACGTTTCAGGTCTATGGTTCAAAGTCGGATATAAAAATGTATGATGGCATGTGGAACATGATCAAGGAAGGTGGAATACGCTCTCTCTGGCGTGGAAATGGAACCAGCGTCGTCAAAATAGCTCCTGAATCGGCATTTAAGTTTGCGGCATATGAAGAAGTACGTGTCCAAACTATTCCTAACTTTACCTACTTCCTATACCATATAATTTATTTTCATTATTGTCATCACTAGCATTAGTGTTGTTATCATTTTAGTCCAGTGTCGGTATAACTTTCTGTTTTGTATCAAATTTTCCTTCAAAGTTGTATCATTGGCACTGTGCACCCTAGACATAACCTAGAGACATCTTTTGTCGTTTTATTACTCATTATATTTGAACATTTAGAAATTCCAATTTTGGTGACTCAAAGGCTCTGCCAAGTGGGACAAAACTCTTCCAGATTTGAATTATTTTTAAGCTTCTAAAGCAATTACGATGGGTTTAACCTGCTCCAGAGCATGTTTCTTGTTCATGCTTAGTTGTCTATCCAGTGGCGGCGCCAGGATTTCAGTTTGGGGGGGGCTGAATCTATGGGGAGAAAATTTCCCGTTTTCAGTCACCAAAATGTCTGACAACCTTTTTTTAGTCATTTGGCCGAAAATCTCATTTTTTAGTCTATTCCTTGAAATCTTAGTAAATGGTCCTTTTTCATTCCGCCCAAACTGCCTCGCAAACCTGCATGCGTTTATGTTTAAGTTTTTAGGGGGCTAATCATGCAAATATTTTATTTTTACATGGAAACAAAATTGATGGCCTTTTTTAGGGGGGCTTAGCCCCCTAGCACCCTACTAGTGTCACTACTGTGTCTTTCCAACTCCACTGTTAATTTTTTTAATAAACTAGGATTAAGTTTTGAAAACTTTAGGTTTGCCTGAGTTGACTATTTTAAGCGCATCTACCAAATCTTTTCAAATGATTCATTTCCTCAATGAAAGAATTGCTCTAGCTTGTTGAAAACATGACACTGAGCAGCAGACGATGATGCTTTAAGCTATGATCTGTTTATTTGCGAATGTTTTGTTAGATTAAGCGACTGATGATTGGTCGGACTTGCAAAGAAATAACTGTCTTCGAGAGATTTGCTGCCGGTTCAATTGCTGGAGCGATCGCCCAAACGGCCATCTTCCCAATGGAGGTTGTGGATGCTTGTGTGCATTTTCATTGTTATAATGTGCTTTTAATGAACCCTTCAAGGCACCGAGGCAGAGCTTTCTAACAGATTTGAAGACATGCAGATTAAATCCAGAACTTGGAATTGTGCTTCATTGATGTGCAGGTAGGGTTGAGCTGAGTGGCAAAATTAGACGTGAGTACAAGCTACAGTTGCCGAGGCAGCCTGTCTGCAGGTAACTTTCCGGTATGCCAAACACAAATATTTGTGAGATGATTACAGGGTATGCTTGCATTAATATACCCTCGACTACAGCTCTGTGTGCAGGGAAGTTGGCACTGGTCTTTTTTATCTATGCCTGTATTTTAAATAATAGTTTGGGGTATTTTTTAAATACTTTACTACATCATGTGTTTAGATGTATTGAGAAGAGTGGCTGTATGTTCTTAAAAGAACTCTGAAATGTTTACTATCGTGTCTTTAAAATCGCTGACTCATCTTGATGTCGGTGAACACATTTCAGTGACGTGGCTACTGTTCTTGATGTTGCTAGGTGATGAAGACACGGCTAGCCATTTCGACAACTGGACAGTACTCGGGACTGTTAGACTGTGGCTTGAAGATCTTCAAGAAAGAAGGCATTCGTTCTTTCTACAGGGGTTACATACCTAATCTTATTGGTATCATACCTTATGCCGGTTTCGATCTGACTATTTACGAGGTAGGCTGATCTGTGTAGTTTGCTGTATAAATGAATGGCGTTATGCAGAAATCTAACAGGCAAATGTTTGGTGTTACATTAAATGTTGCCTTTTAGTATGAGGTGCAGTGACATGGTGGCAAAATTGTTGTAAACCCAATGCATAGGTCACAATGACAGACAAATACAAAGATACGCAAATTCATATAAGCATGTGAGCTGTCGGCCGCAGTGTATATATATATAATTATAGAGAGATATACATAAACGCTATATATATGGTCATATACATACATACATACATACATACATACATACATACATACATACATACATACATACATACACATATATTTACATGGTGAACTGAAAAACCAAGTCTCAATAATAAATAAGAAATTAGCACCAAACATGTAAAAATATTGTTGAGAATAAAACTATTTTATTCCCAACTATAAACTTAACTAGTTATTATAATTATATGCTATTCCAGTTAAATCTTGAAATTTTAAATGTTTCAAGGAGTGTAGAGCGACTGAACTAACGGAGTTCAACAAGCACGCACGGCTTGAGCGATCAAGGTAGTTGTTGATGCGCTATCCAGCAAACTTGGTACATTTCAAATAGCCTAGACCTTAATCCCATGGAATATAAAATCAGGTCTGTGATGCAAGAAATAGTTTACAAGAAAAGGTATGCGAAGTCGGAAACTGCGTCAGCGAATAATACGTGCATGGGACGAATTTGATCAAGCTGTAATCAATTCAGAAATTAGTCAGTGGCGAGCGTGTGTTGAGGCCGAAGGAGGAAACTTTGAGCACACATTATAACTAACAAATGATAGTTATCGGATTCATGTTCTTTAAGCTGAAGTTTTTCCATGTTTTATTAAAATGTGCAAATTATTATATAAATTATTGTAGCAACAGGAGAGGTTCGGTTTTTTCGGTATACCGTGTGTGTATATATATATATAGCCTAATATATATATATATATATATATATATCTATTTATGTTGATTAGTCATATGACAATAGACAGTTTTTCATGTAGTTTTGATGGACTTTTCTGTACTTTATCCTATTGTTTGTGATTTCATTTTGTGCATGTGTTAGACTCTGAAGCTGTTCTACCTTAAAAGTCACCCAGAACGGAAGGATCCGGGTCTTGTGGTTCTGCTGCTTTGCGGTAGCATCAGTAGCACTTGCGGTCAGGTAGCCAGCTATCCTCTGGCACTCATCAGAACCAGGCTACAAGCCCAAGGTATGCTCACTCATAATTTATTAATTAATATGTTTCTACACCAAAAACTCTGTCAGTGAGTGGTTTTTGCAGGATTTGCTGGTGTGGGTTGTTAGCCGACATTATATAAATCCTACTATTGCCAGAACAGCCTAACGACAAACATAATGCCCTTGTTCCATACAGAATCTGGTCAAAGACAGAATGGACCATGATCATCTTGACGACAGAATTGATTGTCTTGATAAAAGTTTCGTGCACAAATGCGTCTTCTTCATTCATCTCTGTGTGTTATTGCTCGTCCTTCAGCTTCGTCCCACAACATCTCCAGGCACATCCGGCCATCCTCGATAGTCTCCGCCCAGTTCTTTCATTTTCTGCTCATTTTCCGTCATTCCTCATGGGTCCAACGCTGAACTTCGTTGACTCTTCTATTCTTGTCCATGTGAGCCACAGTTTGCCCTATTCATTTAGTATTCTTTTTAATAAAATTATATAGTGCCTCTTCTCCGTCTACTTTCTTATGGTATTATTTCATATTTTATTATACCGTAAAACATGCAGAATTCTCTTCAACACCTACGGTGTGTCGTGTGGCGCCTCCAGTCAATTTTCGTTTTTGGCCGTCATAGGCGAGGTCTAAGTTCCATATAGCAGCCTACTCAACACTATAGAATCACAAATCCTAATCATTAATTAATCTTAGTAAAGATTTTTACTTCCATACTTTACTTTCATGATCCTGTCGGCTTCATTCAATTTTCTTATCATCGTGAATTCATGATCTTTGTGTTTAACTAGGTTGATGCTGATATCCTTCAATTTTCCATACACAACATTTGCCTTTCCAATGCTTATCTTTACTTTTTGTCACAATTGCAGTGCGCCGTTATCAAGCTACAGAGCGAGCTACGCAAGTAACAGAATTCATCCATGGACATTGCCTCTCTCTCTCTCGCCAATCATGATCCTGTCGGCTTCATTCAATTTTCTTATCATCGTGAATTCATGATCTTTGTGTTTAACTAGGTTGATGCTGAGTACTACTTTTGCTGACTTTTCCTTAGCTTTTTATATTAGAACTTTTGTCCCTTCAAAATCCCGGTCTCTCAACTTGTCTCCATTCACCTACCTTAGCGTTGTCATCACCCAATCCAAGACCCAGGCAGAAATCATTAGTGGCAGCAGACACATGACCCTGTCAAACTCCTGTCACAACCTGAAACCATTCACCCACCTCTCCCTCAATTCTTGCATAATAGTGACTGCCATAAGAACGATCCTTTTACAGCACAGGAAAGATGTACTGTGGTAAATTTCCACATGCTGGACATGGTCTGGTAGATTGCTTCTAAACCCCTTTTGCAAGCCAAACAGCAACTCTTGCAGTAGCCAAGTGTCAAGACCAATGCTTCGGTGGCATGTTCCAGGTGATTTTGACTGCAGGAATATACAACAATCTGATTTATCATACCCAGCACAGCTGTTAGTAGCTCAGCTGGCTTAAATTGGTTACATACATACATCGTTCACACGATGCTGATAATGATGCCGATAATGTTGGCATATTTTCAGCAACGGAAGATGCCAAAGGTGGACCGATGTCGCTAGCAAAGCACATAGTCAAAACTGAAGGACTGAGAGGCCTTTATCGAGGCATTCTGCCGAATTTCATCAAGGTGCTTCCAGCTGTCAGCATAAGTTATGTCGTTTATGAACACATGAAGACCTTTCTGGGTATCTAGTGGATCATTCTCTCCCATCTCCTTAAATCCACCTATTTTTATATATTTATAATGCACTTGTAATGTTCCATGGTCATCCACGTTGTCTGGATAATGACAAACCATCGGTTATCTCCTCTGATTCATTTCGCTAAATCTCGAGTAATTCATTTCATGCAATGGTCAACATCCCACCGTGTGCTCAAGTGTGTTTATGAAGTTGAATCTCTTTGTTTACTTTCATTTGATGCGTTTTATTGAGTTTTTGATTTCACCGTCTGCAATCTCTAAAATGGTGTTCTTATACTAATGTTATGAGATCTCTTAGTCTCTGATAATGTACTTACCGGGTAGTATTTAAGTGTTTTGGTGAAGTTGACCTGTGGCTCTTAAATCAATGTGGCAAGGCAATGAAACTGAACCTATGCCTATCGTAAACTTTATTTTTTGAATTATCTCAAACCTTGCAACTGTTTGCCATAGTCTGTGCCTTAAGATGTTCTGCCAGCTGTTCAGAAAAGTCTAGGCATGGCAGCATTTGTGACGTAATGTGATATTTTTAAGCTTAGTAGTTTTTTTAGTTGTTTTGCCTTGACTTCACAAGAAACGGAATGCTTTGCCAAATTGGATTGAATTTTTGTGTTTTTATACTATATATAATTATAGTAGGTTTTTCGTATATCCCTGTTTTTGATGTTCATTAAGAAGCAATATTATTTGTTTGCATATTATTTTAGTATACGAGTACTCAGTACTGTTTAAAAAGCATGTTTTGAATACTGCTGTATGTGCTATTTTAGCCACCGCCTTAATGTCAAGCCTCTGATTTTATATATAGTTCAGTTAGATTTGCATGCAGTGATTTATATGTAACCTCAAATGACAATACGTATGACCTTGAGATCAGCAAAGAGATGGTTTTGTCTCATGGCAGACATTACAAATGTCGGCTTGCAACTAATTGACCTACATGTTGACATCAGAAAGAAAGTTTGGTCACTGAGCATTGTACTTTTGCATATATGAAATATTCTGTAAAATGCACCTAAATAATTTAAATGCACATGCAATTGCATGTGGCATCTTAAATTATAATGTCTTGGCTTATTTTAATATATCTTAGTGTAAAATGACCAAAAGTTAGCTTAGAAAACGTACAGGTGTATTTGGATTCAAGGAGTTGAAACCTCAAGGCTTAGTGTGTTATTCTACCTTTGCCGAAAACATATTATGTTTCATATTTAGCCAGGGTTGCCAGATTTCGGAATTGTTGGGTCGCAAAGTCATGCCAAAAAGCAGTGGGCTCAACATCTAGATGAAAACATTAATAAATTTTTGCTATGTATATTAAATACATACATTTTTGGTTTTGTTAGTCACGTCACAGACAAGTGATAAACAATTGACGCAGAAATTACGTGTCAGGCTGCTTAGTTACCATCGCAGACTTGTCTTATGCCACACAGCATGTATTTATTATTAAGTAGACAAGACCAAATGTGAATATTAGCTAGTAAAAGTAACATAGCCTACTGCAGTCAATTTATGAGCGTTAAAAATGTCACTGTAGCAACCGTAGTACAACTTAAAAGGAGCCCAAGTAGTGCAAGGTCACAAGGACGAAATTTTCAATCGTGAGCACACTGAAAAGTAGCCCAACTCATGCTTTTCGCAATGACCTGGCAACCCTGTATTTAGCACTTCAAACAACGACGATTGTTTACCACTTTAACGATGAGTTGCATTGTTTGCAGTCGGTTTTAGTGCAATCTCGTCATTAGAGTGTTAAGCTGAAGAAAGCTATCGTAACTTGAAGACAACCATGATTTGTGTTTAAGCAGATTTATTTTAACTGTTAATTTGATCCTGCTGATGCCTTATGACCCGCTTGTTGAGTTCCAGGGTCTTCGTGATGTTTATCTGTGATGTTGTGACTCTTGCAAAAACCGTTGTTGTTCTCACCATTCGTTCTAAGCGTGTCTGTGGAAAGTGGTTTAACCTAATGGGGTGGGGCGGGTCATCCATTTAGTATGCATGCAGAAATCCCGAAAATTGACTCCCTCCCTGCTGGCATGTGTACTTTCTGCCCCTCAACCTTTTGCCACTCCACTTTTCCCATCAATCCTATAGAGCAGTCGTGTTTAATCCATTCAGAAGCAATCAGGGATTAAGACCAATTAATAGACAACTTATTATCTAGGTTTCACCTTACTACATTTCCTATGCATACATAGCTTACTCACATTACCAGTAGACCCCCTTGTGCAATCCTATGTATTTGGGTTAACCCTTTCTTGCATACATACTAACTGGATGGCTCCTATTCTTGCTGTGGCTTGAGTCTGATTTTGTTTCGTATTTTAAAATGAGTTCTGTGCTTTTGTATAAATTTTTATTTTATAGATCTCTGTAATTATTGTTTAATTATTATTATTATTGGTTTACCCATCTCTTGTTAGATATAACAAATTTTAAACAGATCTTTTACACTCCCTTAATACTGGCCAGTTCACAAACTGTATAAAAAAATCTAATGCTACATAGCAAACTGCATTGCTTTAAGAGAATTGTTATTTTTCTGGTCATCAGACATATATCATTGGGTTATCAGGTGCAGAAGTTGTGTATTTCCAAGACTTTGTGCCGACTCTTAAATTCTACTCCTGTAGAAACTTGTTTTCATCTGTTCATACTATGAATTGTATTACTGCAGTTTTTCAGTTTTAAAATAAACAAAGATATTATCATGATTATTATTCTTTTATTTATTTATTATTATTATTTATTTCCGTTTCAAACTGTGCAACACAAATTGGCAGAGCATGATGAACAGTGAATGCCTGACAAACACAGGCATAATGTGCTAATTATTATTATATTATTATTTTACGGATGTTACTGCATGTAGACCTACATTATTTTCATGGTTCAAATTGTCCACAGGGACATAGATCTGTGCGCATTTTGTGTAATCATGCTGGCCATGAAAAGTCTGCTGCTGCTGCTGTCCATGTGAGACATAGATGTACAATAATTATTGTACATTAAACGTCTGCAACACAAACTGTTGAAGCGGCAACGCTTTTCAGACGGAACGCTCAGGAATGACATTCTGGGACCTTTTCAGCTTAACGAATAATTTAATTAATTTAAATTATTGATAAAAAATTATTTAATTACTGTAACTTTGATGAATTATTTGTTTCATTTTCCAGTGTTTCTATGTCTTAAAATAAAAGGCTGAGGTTAACCCTTTGCAACCTTTCCATAGCTGGTCTTACGAGTATGTTCAGCTCCAGATCATATTTTCTAAAGAAGCACTGTGAAGCATGGGCGCCCGCACATAGGGGGCACTTGCTCCCTTAGAAAATTGACACTTATTTTTCCTAGATACTAATTTTGCGTTTTTAACAAATTTCTTCGCATTAAAGAATTAATTATACTAATGATGCACAAAGTGAAACTAAGAAATCTACGCTTAGAAACCTCTGTAGAAATAAACATGCTTTTAGTTTTCTGCCTTGCATTCTTCAAGCTCTTGCTAAAAACTGTAGCCATGACCACTGGGTTTACTCTCCCGCAGGTGCCCATGCAAATAGTAGGCCTATTGATATATCCTCCGACGTTATGGATACACCCTTTGAGGGACAATTCTCTGAAACATGTTTCAGGCTGAGAGCATAGCATACTTGCTCTTCATTCTGTATACTGGCTTCCTGCCCGTGAGCATATCTACTTCAAGCTGGCATTCCTCGTGCATACAACATGTGCAGATCATCTGCCATCTTGCTTACTTATCTCCCATGGTCGTTTCTGCAACTCTGTCAAAGACCGCTCCTCTCTTTGATCAGCGTCTGCTGGAGGGTAGACCTTTGTTGTTCCTTGTATAGGTCTTGCTGTTGCCCAGGATTGATTGACAGTTAACAGTCCTTCCATTGATTGACAGTTGTCAGTCCTTCCATTGATTGACAGTTGTCAGTCCCTCCATTGATTGACAGTTGCCGGTCCCTCCCCATCTGAAACTCTGTCTCTTCAGTCATCAATCATGCTTGCAACTTTCCTAGAAAAATTGCCTGTTTGGTTAGATGCATGCAGATTGATTTGGGTTTGCAAGATATGTTTAAAAAGTAACTAGTAACTTACGGTAAAATAAATGTTGTATAGATGACTTTGGCTAATTAATTTTTGTAATGGTATGGGGGTATACATGTACGCATGGGCGCTCCACAAAATGTATGAGTTGCAGCAGGGGGAGCAGGGTCAAAAATACGATTTTTTGCGTATACGATGGGCCCTGGATTGCTATTGCTGTGTGTGATAAACGAAGAAATGTGAACATATTATGTAGTAGCCACCTGCAGCTTGTCTGTATAGACATTGTGTGCTTTTCTGAGATTCAAAACAGGTAACTGTATGTAACAATTATATGTATGTATGTAGGTAACTGTATGTAACTGTATGTAGGTAACTGTATGTAACGATTGAGGTGCCTTCAAACATAAATACATTCGTGCCTGAGGTGCCTTCAAATATAAACACATCGTGCCTAAGTTCACTATGAGTGTGAATGTCATATATTTAATGGTACTGAACTTCAAAGTGGTCAGCAGTTATGTGTTAGAACCAACCCCCTAAGGCCATGGCAGTTGACAGATTGTTCGTCATTGGTTTCGTTTGACTTTCATCAGTACAGACGAGACATCTATTCCATGTACAGTTTATATTAACACATCGATGGTCATGTGGTAAATGATGCAGCATATCATATCATACTTATTGCTTAATAATAGTTCCTGATAAGAGGCCCATCCACATGAACAGCCAATGGTATTGGAGATACAACTCCTTGTCTTGCACTGCACTGCGTATGCAAAGAATTAGCTGTCAAATATACAAAATGATAGCCTACTTGATGACAACATGAATTCTGGCCAGTGTTGGTTGAAAGCCCACTCACCACAGCAAGGTCCTGGCCAACGAGTGAGGGGTTAGTAGGTTAGTAACAATACGATGAGATGATTGATGTTAGTAGTGCCAGATCCACAGGCTATCCATGGGAGTGGTCTTGATTACAGCCAAAACCATCGATTTGATTTAATTTTTTTCAGCAAATTTTCCTTAGATCCTAAGCGTAACAGTATAAATTGTGAAACAACCAAAAGCAATAATTAATCTTAATTTCTTTATTTTCCTAGGATACTTTAAAAAATTAGAATTTCGTTTTATTAAGCAAATTTTCCTCAGGTTATATAAAAATAGTCAATAATTATCTCAGTTAAATTTTCCTTAAGTATTAAGCCAACAAACTCACGAGTTACACATTCATGGTAAGAATTAGAAACTGCAAAAGTTGCAATTGGCTAAATTTTCAAAACGGTTGTAATCCAATTAAAACTCACAGTGGATTAAATGTCTATGAAAAGTATTGCAGTTAAATTTTGAACGCTGCAGCTGGTTGCAACAATGTTTGAGCACCATCAATCAGAATATATAGATTAGAAATGTCAAAAGGGAGTACTTCAGTAAACAGTAGTCTAATTATTTATTTCTCCACTTTCCAGGGGTATGTATGGAATTTATATTAAATTTGTTTATAATATCGTGGATCAGACACGAGGGTTAGTAGATTACCATATTATATAGTCAGTTCGTTTAAGATGTCCTGCAGTTGCTATTAAACAGTTAATTCTTTGATGGCTGATAGTAAATCACCCTCGTTCTGTAGCAGTTCTTACATTGAGAAGATGATGTTCCAAAACTTCCAAAATTGTCTTTTGCGGCATTCATTTCTCTAGAAGCATAGGTTTGTACTTCCCTTTAAGAAGGTAATCTTGCAAAAATTACTGTGTTTTGTAGCATTAATTTCTCTTGAAGAATAGACCGATGTTGAATATAATTGTCTTTTTCAGCATTCTTTTCTCTTGAAGTGTCGTCACGGTTGTCAAATGTTTCAAACTTCTAAAATTTTCTTTCGACAGCATTAATTTATCTTGAAGCGTAGACGTTGTGTTCTTCTGACCGTGTCACTACTTTTCCAATTTCTTCTTGACTTGTTCCTGGTGGTGAAAAGAGCAACGATGGCATTGGCACAGGAATGTCACAGGATGGATGTTGATGAGGGCCTCATGAGGCCATGCTAAAACAGTTAAAGATCCATGTTACACTAATGTTCTGTATTTCATATAAATTCTTATACTAAAGAAATTTTCAACCCTGAAGTGTCAGAATAATGTTAATTTTAAATACCTGGTGTCTTCTTTTCTGAGCTTTACTTTGTTGAAGTTGGCCATCCTTCAATGTTGTCCGTAGTGAAGCTGGCATTCTGGATTTTTAAACTTTTATTTGCTGAAAACAACCCCTCCTTCGAACCACAAGTACTTTAAAGATTGAGATCGATTGAGAATCAAAGTTTAAACTTTCGAGCTGATCTTCAGCTCTATTCTTCAAAGTTTTTGTGCCTAGAGATATAGAACAGAATACTGTCAATTTTAAATACCTGGTGTCTTCTATTCTGAGCCTTGCTTTGTTGAAGTTGGCCATCCTTCAATGTTGTCCATAGTGAATTCTGGATCTTTATACTTTTATTTTGCTGAAAACAACCCCTCCTTCGAATCACAAGTACTTTCAAGATTGAGAGAGAGAGAGAGAGAGAGAGAGAGAGAGAGAGAGAGAGAGAGAGAGAGAGAGAGAGAGAGAGAGAGAGAGAGAGAGAGAGAGAGAGAGAGAGAGAGAGATTGAGAATCTAAGTTTAAACTTTTGAGCTGGTCTTCAGCTCTATTCTTCAAAGTTTTTGTGAACAGAATACTGTTAATTTTAAATACCTTAATTGTGTCTTCTATTCTGAACCTTGCTTTGTTGAAGTTGGCCATCCTTAAGTGTTGTCCATAATGTGGCATTCTGAATTTTTAAACTTTTATTTTCTGAAAACAACCCCTCCTTCGAACCACAAGTATAGGCCTAGGCTACTTTAAAGATTGAGAGAAATCGATGGAAAATCTTAGTTTACATTGTCAAACTGGTCTTCAGCTCTATTCTTCAAAGTTTTTGTGCCTATTGAGATAAAGAACAGAAAAATTTTAATTTTAAAATACCTGCATGGTGTCACTGTCTTCTTTTCTTTACTTTGCGAAGGGCTTTGGTTTTTCTTTGCCACAGTGAAGTTGACCTTCTGGATTTCTTTTATATTGCTGAAAAACAACCTCCCGCTTCGACCCTCAGTTACTTTGCGTCTACAGGTATAAATAGACAAGCAAGTGTTCATGAATTCCGTGTTCTAAAGCTTCTTGCATACTCTTCTTATCTGTTCAAAAACGTCATTCTCATAATTCTCTTTTAAACAGTTATTAAATATAAAAATCTGAATTTGAAACCTGATCGACGTCTTCTGTCATCATCTTTACTTGGAGTGGGCTGACTTCCTGGATGTCTTCTGTGGTTGACTTGAAATTTTTACGTCCAGTCTGCTCGTTCCTTGACTCCGACTCGAATATATTTTCGATTACAACAGATTTTAAACGATGTGATGTCGATTAGGCTACCTTGTCTAAATTAATGTCTATAGCTACCTTGGCGAAATTGCCGTATCAATTATCGTATATTATTATAGTATAGTATTAGTATATATTATATAATGACGACATGCACTAACCCTAGCACTGACCCTAACCGACCCTCACAGCGCTTAACCTGCTCCTAACCGACCGTCACGACGCATAACCTGACTCTGACCGACCCTCACGACGCCTGACCTTACCCTACCGACATACTCGGTCCCCGATACTGCAATTACGCTGCTACGTTGTCTATCTTCTTATTTCTGAACATCAGTCTTGTCATTTCTATCGAAAATGCGTCAAAAAGAATTAATTGTAAATCGACTTGTTCGAATGAAAAATTAAGAAGAAAACTTCGAATAATCAAAGCGCTCGTCTTAGTCGTCTAGTTTACGGCTGCAAAGGATTTTGCGTCATCACTTATTGTTTCATTAGATGACGTCAACAATTAGGCCTATTATCATCCAATCACATACCCGATGTTGATCACGTGCACTGGCGTTTGCCAATGAGGGTTTGGAAAAACGATCTCCTGCAGTCTCCAGAATATAGCCCTGGTAACATTATGTTGGACGTGAACTGGGGCGCATGTTTGATCATTTAATAATTATTGATCACTGCTGGGCGCCTTGAACGAGTTCTTCGTTCGGCTGCTCGCCTCATTGGCCGCATTCCTAAATATGCCTCCGTCTCTGCTTATATGCGTGACGTTCTTAACTGGCTCCCTGTTTCACAGCGCATCTCCTACCGAGTTAATTGCTGCACGTGTTTGGCGTTGCCTTCTTGAATGTGCTCCATCGTACCTGTCTAACATTTGTCGACCTATCTCCTACCTTGCAGCCCGTCGAACTCTTCGCTCTGTGACAACGGAGGGGAGCTTTTGGTTCCTCGAGCTCGCACTTTTGCCAGACAGCGCCGAAGCCTTTTCTATTGTGGGTCTCTCTATCTGGAATGGCCTCCCACTAATTAACCTTGCGACTTACGCCTAGCTTCACCTGCTTTTTATAAGTTGCTCAAATCTGATTTTTTAGCTGTGGCTGGGCTGGGAGCGACTCTGAGTATGTTTCTTTGAAGAGGCGCTAAATAAATTAGCGAAATGAAATGAATGTTGATTGCCCATGATTATTACAACGGCTTGTTAAAGGTGTGCTCTCCCATTTGGTTTTGGTTTTAAACTTTAATCAAGTGATCGGTTTTTTTAGAAGTGGTTTACTGAGTTCTTCAAGAAGAGCATGTTACTATATAATGTTACTAATGTTACTAATGTTAGATATGCCTCCGGTAGGGGTCGATCGAGAAATATTTAGAAATTTGGTAGCACTAGTAGGAATGAGAAGAGTTGCACAGTCTTGAGTAAGATGGTTGGAATTAGGCCAAGGTCGCATTGCCTGTTTTCGGAGGCTTAGACATAGACATAGACATAGACATATAGTTTTATTGATCCCAACAATTGTACATGTATGTTTAACAAAGTATAGATATAATTCACAATAAGAAAATACTCAAAGTGAATAGGTATTATAAGAGTGAGGGAGCAAATAGGCACACCAAAAGGGACAAGTCCCGCTAAGCAGGGGCCTAATTAACAAAGTGAAGTGAGAAAGTGAAAGCTGAAGGGAGTATTGGAATGCAGAGATAATAATTATTACTTAACTAGGGAAAGAACAAAATTATTATTAAAAAAAGAAGGAAGGTAGTGATTTGCCTTGCGTTATGGAACACGGGATGAATGCAAGCCATAGGTCTACACCCGACAGAAGTTGTAAAAGACCAACAGCGTAGTGTCAGAAGACGACGTATTTGAGGAAGAGGAGGACGAAGAAGAGAAATAGGCGAAATTGAGAGAGAGAGAGAGAGAGAGACAGACAGACAGACAGACAGACAGACATACAGAGAGACAGAGTAAGAGAGAGAGACAGACAGACAGAGAGACAGAGACAGAGTAAGAGAGAGAGAGAGAGAGAGAGAGAGAGAGAGAGAGAGAGAGAGAGAGAGAGAGAGAGAGAGAGAGAGAGAGAGAGAGAGAGAGAGAGAGGAGTGTGAGAGAAAGGGGAAGGAGTAGGATGGAAATAGGCGGAAGGGAGAAGGAGAAGAAGGAGGTAATGGGAAATGAACAAAGGAGAAGGAGAAGGAGGAGAGAAATAATTCTCCAGTGGAAGGAGGAAGAAAGGGAGGAGGCTATGAGGAGGCAGTGGATGATGCGACGCCGATGATCCGCACAGTAATTGACATGCGGCCGGTAATTAACGTCATCGTTACATCGTAGTGGGGCAAGACAACTGCAGCGGAACGAATGCAAGGAGGGAGAAAGATGTGAGTAGTTAAAAGAGAGGCAGAGAGAGAGAGAGAGAGAGAGAGAGAGAGAGACAGAGACAGAGACAGAGACAGAGAGAGAGAGACAGAGAGAGGGGGAGAGAGAGAGACAGACAGACAGACGCGTCCGGAGTAGGGTGCTCCAGATTATGATGCATTTTCAAAAAGTTTCTAAAAACACTGCTCCCTGGCAATTTTCCCATTCCATTTATCATGTTGATCAACTGTACCAATTTTCAGACCAATTGAAAAAGGTTAAGCCTTGCCACCGGCATAAAAACTTTACAATACGAAAATAGGAATTTTCTTTAAAATCGGCAATTTGGAAACCATGATGGGAATTGGTGGGAAAACTTAATTATTTCATGATGATTGACTTCTTTTACAAGCTTTTGTATGTGCCTGACGATATTTAGTATGTGGAATCTTAGATACACTGGGCAGTGTTTAATCTAGTCCCCCTCCTCTGGGGGGGGGAATTTGGGTTTCTGGGGGGGGAGACATTTGAACGTCCGAAGGACGCTCGTGATGCGCGTAGCACCGAGACGGGGAGGGGTATGGGGAGGGGGATGTGCCCCTTCCCATCAGAAACTTTTTGAATTTCCACATTGCCATGGCAGCATTTTAAGGTGTCGTCTTAACAAAATAGCTGTACTTTTTCAGTGACCCATTAGAAAATTTTGGATTTCCACATTGCAATGGCAGCATTTTAAGGTGTCATCTTAACAAAATAGCTGTACTGTTTCAGTGACCCATTAGAAAATGTTTGGATTTCCACATTGCAATGGCAGCATTTTAAGGTGTCATCTTAACAAAATAGCTGTACTGTTTCAGTGACCCATTAGAAAATTTTTGAGTTTCCGCCTTACAATGTCAGCATTTTAAGGTGTCGTCTTAACAAGATAGCTGAACTTTTTCAGTGATCCATTAGAAAATTTTTGGATTTCCACATTGCAATGGCAGCATTTTAAGGGGTCATCTTTACAAAATAGCTGTACTGTTTCAGTGACCCATTAGAAAATTTTTGAATTTCCACATTGCAATGGCAACATTTTAAGGTGTCGTATTAACAAAATAGCTGTACTTTTTCAGTGACCCATTAGAAAATTTTTGGATTTCCACATTGCAATGGCAGCATTTTAAGGGGTCATCTTAACAAAATAGCTGTACTGTTTCAGTGACCCATCAGAAAATTTTTGAATTTCCACATTGCAATGGCAGCATTTTAAGGTGTCATCTTAGCAAAATAGCTGTACTGTTTCAGTGACCCATTATAAACTTTTTGAATTTCCACATTGCAATGGCTGCATTTTAAGGTGTCATCTTAACATGATATTATCATATATTGTAGTAGTAAAATAATGTCATTATAATCATGTAATAATAAATAATAGGCCTATCACGATATATTATAACACTTCATGTAAAACAATGATGAAACAGTAACTAAAAACCAATATCATTTCGTCCAATTTTTCTGGGGGGGGAAATGTCAATCCTGGGGGGGGGGAACTTTCCCCCCCCAGAGACGTCTAGATTAAACACTGTACACTGGGTGCAGTATGAGAATTGTAGAAAATAGCTGCATGGGAGTCAGACGTTAAATTATGTGGAGTTGCGTTGTGCAATGAAAACTATACTATGGATCTTAAGAAAGACTAGGGTGCTGAATCCCAAACCAGGAAATTCTAGCACTGACTGGGTGTGTCTTAGATTGCTTAGTGATCATGGATAAACTATTTTTGAGAAGTGATGACAAGTTATATGGCTTGTTGGGAGGGGGCAATTATCCCATTGTAAGACAACGGAATTTCTCTAAATGGAGGTGTTCTGCGTTTGTTCGTTTATCTGAAAACGATCCAAGTGTTCAATGTTCATGTTACTACAACGATTCCAGAAGCAGTGAAAAGCGGTGAAAAGCAATTAAATAGGTTTGGGGTTATCGAACAAGGCAAGAAGAACATCAAGGTCAAGATCATGTACGAGAAAAAAAATTTATAGAGTCGTGTTTGCACGTTCAATGCCTTGTTTTTGGTGAAGGTACTGCTCTTTGCGGTGTCTGCAGCGAATGCACCTTTAGATGGTCTGCAGTCAGGGCTTAAAGTGTGCCTGGACGGTCATGGACGGCGTCCATGCACTTATTTTAAAATCTGAATGCCGTCCAGTCACTTATTGGCCAGCAATGACTGGAAAGGTAAGGGGCGTCCAGGCACTTCTTTTGGAAAGATAAGGGGCGTCCAGGCACTTATTTTTCCACACTTCAAGCACTGTCTGCAGTTCTAGACTGATTTCAATACGACTGATTTAGATGTTGCAGGAGCTGCAGTTACTGTCCTTAACGTTTATGATATCTTGCAGAAGAAATTGTACCATTCGCATTGATCTTGAATTTGGTTTCTGAATGGGAAACCCACAAATCGCTCGCCAACTTCTGACAGTGAGACAAACAGAACCACTTGAAAACCTCATTTCAGTAGGCTATTTCCGCAGTTGAATGCATCCTCAAAACTGATTCATTTGATTACCAAAAGGTCAGTGCTTATTGTTCAACCTACTCAATATTGAAAGTTACTCGCTCAGCTGAGGCTATATACTACCAGCACAGTGGAAAGCTGATGACAATTTCCAGCAGGCAGCGCTACTTTATGTCTACTAAAGCTTGTTCGTGAATGGAAAAAGCGACGAAACTAGTAACATGCTTTATAAATGCAGTCATAAAGGATTACTATCAACAATAGTCTACTCTACAGGTGGTTAAATCTCATCGACACAGATTCCGAGATTTTAAGCACCGACGAAACTTTTGAAGCAGTATAATATTATAATATAAGCCTAACAATGTAAGATCTGTAGGTCTGTGGGAGTGGAAGTGGAATTGCAGTAGCAGTTTGTGGAGAGAGTTACATTTGTCTGTTGATATTAGGGTCATGTTCTGACCAATAAATCATAAACACACACTGGTTTTATCATATAAACTTACATACCAGCAATTTGTATTTTCAACCAAAAAATAGCCGCTATTGTTAAACTTCATCGTGCTGGTGGCAAGGCTTAACCTTAATGTAGAATCCTCAAATTTGGTTTTTTAGACTCATCTCTATGAGACGCATGGGAAAATAACCGGGGAGCTAAGAATTTTCAACTTTTATTTTTTTGAGCACCCTAGTCCGGAGCTTTTCCTCTGCTGCTGGAGTTCTGCCTTCCGCAAGATCTAAGACATTCTAGAGTCTACACCACCGCGCCCCGATAGGCATACGTGCTTCTTTTCTCTTGTATTTTCGATCAATTCGTTCATGTTCGTCAAGTTTTATTGCTTCAGCTCACAATTTTTTCTTATCACAGCACAGGAACTTCACTGTCGCTCATTTTTGTCTGTTCTTTCCATATTTCCAGTAATTACGTTGGTCTCCTTCGTCGCAATTCTTTCCACTCGATCCTCTAACTCCTCTTTCCATCGTCTCCCCATCTCACGTTGAAGGTTTCATGTCTGATTTGCAGTAGTGAAGAAAGGCCAATGGTTTGTATCGTCAGTGGAAGATATAGTCCGCGTACCAGTAGCGAAAGGATGTTTCCCGTCCCCGACCCCCGCCAAGGCTATGAATGGCACTCTGTCTGTGTAGACAGAAAACGTGCTTCTCGTTTGAGGAGGATGAGAGAACGTCTAAATTTGACGAAGCACATCTAACGTAGGCTATAATATACAGGTCTATACAGGTCTATAGTCCTATAGTCGCTATAGCTCTATTCTTAACTTTCAGAGGCCTCAAGAAGTAAACGCGTTTGAATTCAGTTCTGCAGAAACCGCCTGTTTCTTTCTATTCTCGAAATATAGGTCTAATTTATTCTCGCTATTTCCCTTTCTCTTATGACTTTTCTGTCCCCTCTCCCTCCTCATAATCCCGCTCCTTCAACTATACATCCTCGTTATTCATGTTTTCCTCTTTTCCCTACTTCTTCTGCTCTTGTTTTTGTCTTTACCAAGTCGGAGGTGAGCTTCGGTGACGTACAGCACTCCACAGCGCATACGTTTTTCTCCCTTCTGCAAATATCTCGCTCTGTCTGGATCTGTCTGTCTATCTCTCTATCTGTCTGTCTGCCTGTGCGTCCACGTCTGGTCTTATTCTTCGTTTAGTTCACAGCTGCATGTACGCTTCATCTTTCGCCATCATTCAGGTAGGATATGTCGGCGCTGACGTATCGTTGAGCCATAGCAAAAATCCCACTGAGACGCTCTCTATAGGAACCTTAAGTTGTTGGGGAATGCGCGCCATTCCCCTTCCCCCACCCCCCCCCACCCAACCCCCACCCCACCCCACCCCACCCCACCCCACCCCACCATGCTCTTCCATGCAGTCTCTTATCCACGGCCTATAGCGTTGGCGCAACGTCTTCTGGTCAAAGCACTGATCACGTGAAGAATTAAGTCCTTCTCATAAACTCAGACTTTTGACTGAGTTAGCTACGGAAATAGATGCATGTGACTCACAACACAGACTCACATGGCGTCGACGCCGGTTCGTCGTAAAACTATTATAAGACATTAACTGCTTTGACTTTTTTTTATCTCTGTTGATCGGCACCGACTTCAGTCGCTGGAATGTAGGCCTAGGTCTAACGGAAATCAATTTGCAGCTTAGTGAAACGGCGACGATAAAGAACGAAACAGCTGAAATAGCCTACGATGATACAGACCTACGTACACTACAAGGCAGGTAGGCCTGTGAAAACAATAGTTGTATATCTGAATTCTTCTTCTGATTTGGTGGCGCTTTCTTTCTCAATTAACAAATCATAATTATTAATTATGACCGCTGCAATCACATTCAATGCCAGCAGTAGGTTTGTTACAAGGAAACGCTGTCAAATCAGCCTCAGTTTTAAGATCTGGCTGCATAGGTCTACTAAAATGATTGTCATGCTCGTCGGCTGAATGTAGCCGTGTACTAGTTCCCATTGTATTGAAATCACCTGCGGTCGGACCGTCGGAGCGGTCCACACCCGTTTCGCATAGAAAAAGATGATTCGCATAACTATTAGGCTACGTATATATGTGCGACTTGGTCCACGTTAGCTACATCGGTAAGAGAGCCGGCGGCCGCGCGTCTGTGGAAGAGAGCGTGCGGGCCGCGGTTCGAATCCCGAAGATGGCTATTTCAGAGATTCAAAATCTCGGGCTAGCACGGTCCGTCCAAGGGGACCTAAAGGCGTGGCGTCCATTCAAACGGGCGAGCGGTGGTGAAGGATCTCGCCCTCAGGGTCGAGGCCATAAGACAACCGATTATATTTACACATATAAATGTACATACAGAGCCTTATTGCCATCATTTTAGCCTAGTTATCTATATACCTCACCTCCACCCAGCACACACTGTGGGTGGAGGTATGGGGGAGGGTTGGGAAATTTTTTCCCCGAAAACCCAAATTTCACAGGTGGCGTAACGGTGGAGGTCGGAGTGTGGTGTGGTGGGTGGGTGGGAGAATGAGGGGTTGGAGGGTGGGGTGGGAGGGGAAATTGTGAGTCAGAGGTGGGGTGGGGTGGGAGGGGGAATTTCACGGGTGGCGTACCGGTGGAGGTCGGAGTGTGGTGGGTGTTGTGGGGTGTGGGCGTGGTGTGGTGGGGTTGTGGCCGGGAGCGAGTCGAATCCTAAATTTCCTGGGCAGCGCCGGGCACCCCAGCTATAGTGGATTATAAAAAGGGTGCAGTAAGCTTGGCTAATTGAGGTTATAGGATGACAATCTAGCACGAAATCTGTGACTGCTCTTTTCTAACGCTATAGCAACGACCTTAACTCGAACTACGCTCTGTGAGATTTAAGACCCATTTCAGTCACTCCGATTCTCTCTAGAATAGTTGAAAAAATTGTTGTTCAACGCTTCTTGCTTCCTGCTATTCCTGAGCATTTGTTATCTGATCAGTTCGCTTTTCGTCCGACGGGAAGCACTACGTGTGCCCTTGTCTATCTCCTACACAAAATAACCAATCTTCTTGAACACAACACCTACGTTCGCTGTCTTCTTTTTGATTTTTCGAAAGCGTTCGACTCCATCAACCACCTTATTCTCCTCCAGAAGCTGAAAGATCTCAATATTCCTCCTAACATCTATAACTGGATAGCTAACTTCTTAAGCGGTCGAACACAGTCAGTGAAATTAGACGGCAAGCTATCCAACTGGCTACCGATAACTCAAAGTATCGTACAAGGATCTGGGCTCGGACCAGTTCTGTTTATCATATTCATAGCAGCTCTCTGCACCTTATGTGATGACAACCAATTGTGTAAATACGCTGATGACCTGAGTGTATTAAATCCAGAAACTGCCACCATTGGACTCCATGAAGAATTTGATAATATTAAGCAGTGGGCCATCATAAACAAACTAAACATAAACGTCTCGAAAACCAAGCAGATCATTTTCAGGCGTCCTGGTATCGAACGCTCCTTAGACCAGTGGTTCTCAAAGTGGTGGTCCGCGGACCGGTGCCGGTCCGCGGCGTCCTGATCACCGGTCCGCGAAGAAGTATTAGAATAAAAAATAAATTGTAGCTTAATTATCAATTTATTCATTTGAAATTGTGAAATTATTTGAAATGTTGCTAAAAATGTAATACCCGTAACAATTATGTCTTTAAAAATAAGAATAAATTATCAGTGCCTTATTGATTTTTAACTTGCTAAAATGGCTTATTCTGAATTTACAACGTCTATGACTGCAATCTGCAGTCAGTTTCGTGTTTAATGCAGTTGATCTATGGTGAGCGATAGTCAAATAAACGCTAGTCAAACATTACTGGATGTAGATCTTTTAATTTTGTAACAAAATATAAAATTTTAGATATAAACAAATATGTTTGAAGCATTAAGAAAATTAACAAGATGCGAACAAGTCTGTCTGGACTGTTTTTAATGAAAGAACAACTGTGAAAGAGCGTGGCCGTTCAGGCACTCTGTCTCTGAGCGAAGAATATAATAATTTTGAATTGGTTTCCTATTCGAACAAAACATTCAAGTTAAAAAAGAATCGACCGCTCACAAGAAATATGACCCATAATATGTAAAATATAGTGATAGGCGGCGCCGCGGCGGGATCATAGGCCTATTCTGATTTCTGTAGGCCTATTTTATTTTGAGCAGGTGGTTCCAAACACTAGCGCACAATCTTAGCAAAGTGCACTAGCATTAAGCCTAGCTATATTTTTGGCAGATCCACTTAGTCCTACAATAAGAAACTTCTAATCTTGTTTTAAACTTTGAGTTCAACTTTTAAAATATAATTAAATGAGAATTAACTTTTAAAATATAATTAAATTAGAATTATTGAATTTAGCAAAACATTAAATGCTATTATTGGTATGTTTTGATTAATAAAGCAAATTCCTAATTAATTAAAATATAGGCCTAAAATAGTCCTTTTATGATATTGCTACCTTTTTATGCGTTTGCCATTTAAGTTAGTGGTCCGCGAGCTACACCAAAAAATTATTGCCGGTCCGTGGCCTGCAGAAGTTTGAGAACCACTGCCTTAGACCACTGTCTGCCTCTACCCGGTATTGAACAGCTGAGCAGTGTCAAGTTGTTAGGAATCATCTTACAAGCTAACCTCTCTTTCTCAAGTCATGTTAACTACATTCTTATAGTATAATAAACCAGCGATACTTTCTACTGAACCAGCTGAGACATCAGGGCCTACATATCTCGAAGCTGGACGTAATATTTCAAGCTATCGTTGTCTCTAGAGTCATGTATGCACTACCTTCATTTGCTGGATTTCTTACGGCACATGATATTGCGCGCGTCAACGCTGCCCTAAAAAAGGCTCGTCGATGGCAAATCTCTGAGAAGATTCATACAGTGGAAGAGCTGATTGCTCGAGCAGACAAGAAGCTCTTCAAGAGAGCTCAATTCTTTGGCCATTGCATTCACCAGCTCCTGCCACCTCTTCGGGAGGACAAGTATCAACTTCGCAAGAGAGGACATCCTTTCCTGTTGCCTCTCGTTAAAACAAATTTGATTAAAAACAGTTTCATTAACAGATGCATTTATAATTATATTTAGATACAAGCTAACATGATTTTAATTGCTGTTCTCTATCATAGTTAGATATATGTATGTATTCGTTTTTGTTATACAATGTAATGCATGTGCGCTTGGCATATGCAAATAAAGGCTACTTACTTACTTACTTACTTACTTAGTCGGTGCCACATGCCACACAGTCAATGCCAGTTTTAATTAGGTGCCAGACCAGAGACTTACGGTCCCCCACCAGTTGCAATTCGTTGGCATTGCCTATTGCAACTTTGTCTGTGCGAGTCAGTGCGACATGTTATGACAGCAGGTGTGGTTGTCCTTGTTAGAAAAATGCTCAGCAGAATGGAGTCATAATTGGCGCCCTCGGGCTCTACAGCCCTATATAGCCGAACATCCAGACTGCCGCTGTAATGCCAGGGTGAGAATTGCCGAGGGTTGAGGTTTTTAGACCCCAGTCTTTCTCAGAGGCTCAGAGCCCCATAGTAAAGTCTGTACACTGCTAATCACAATCGTAAACACAAAAATGTTCTTAAGACGATAATTATACTCTAAAGCTAAGCATTGGACACCCCGGAGCTCGTTGACATTGACAATTGCTCAGTCGCATCAAAGAGGTCGTCCGGGAATCGATGTCCTGCATCCTGCACTGTCGTTTCCGTTCGCTTTCTATATATGACCGAGCTGATCGTCTGGATTGCCGAAAACCGTATTAGAATAAGTTTCTGATCTTTCGGACAAATGTTTATTCGTCGATGAGATAGAACTTATCATAGAAGCCATGCCGTGTTTAGACACGCCCACGCAAAGCATGTCACTGAAGAGTGAAGATGCTGCTGCTGCTGCTGCCGATGATGATGATGATGATGATGATGATGATGATGATGATGATGATGATGATGATGATGATGATGATGATGATGAATTATGGGCAGAAGCAAAAGAAAGATAAGGAGAGGAGTAGGAAGAGGAGCAGGAGGAGAAGAAGAAGAAGAAGAAGAAGAAGAAGAAGAAGGAGGAGAAGAAGAAGGAGGAATATAGGAAGAGGAGGAGGAGGAGGAGGAGTAGGATGACGGAACGATGATCGAGTTGCGACGGTTGATTGAAACGATTCGTTTTCAGGACGCACTGTGCATGTGCATGGTGCAGATGTCGACTGCCTCCGATTGGCAAAGGGCGAGGAGGAGGAGAAGGAGGAGAAGGAGGAGGAGGAGGAGGAGGAGGAGGAGGAGGAGGAGTAGAAGGAGGAGGAGGCACACTTCCTACCTTTTCTCACGTTTTTCACGCGTGGCACACACGCACGCACGTATACGGATGACTACCAGACTGTTTACACCAACATCGACCATTGGACAGATAATTATAAGCTTAATATGAAACCACGTATACGAGTCCAAGTACATGTGCTTTTCAGGCTCATTACTATTATTTTTGCTATTTCACATATTGTAAATGTGTAAATGTAAATGTAATCGCAAATTTATATAGCGGCTGTGTTATGGCTTCGACCCTGAGGGTGATATCCTTCACCACCGCTACTCCACGTTTATATTGCGACCGAGCCACCCGCAGTAAAGATCCGAGAAATTAATCTCTGACCGACCGGGAATCGAACCCGGGCCGCCGGCTCGGCGAGCGGGCTACCAACCCACTCGGCCACCGAGGATCTCTGATATTCACATATTCACAATTCCCACGGACACCGGAAACATCGCACCGGGATATGTTTATAAGGTTCGCCGTTGTAATAGCCAGTGTTTAATCTAGACGTCTCTGGGGGGGGAACTTTCCCCCCCCCAGGATTGACATTTCCCCCCCCAGAAAAATTTCACAAAATGTTATCGGTTTTTAGTAACTTTTTCATCGTTGTTTTACTTGAAGTGTTATAATATACCGTGATATTATTTACTATTATATGATTATAATGACATTATTTATTACTATAATATACGATACTATCATGTTGCAATGAATATAACTTACTGTATGTATTTGTATAAACACTATTTTTCTAACTAAAAACAGAGATGACATCTCCTCCAGAAAAATTTGTCAAAATGGTAATAGATTTAGTTGCTGTTTAGTGTTTTCATCATTGCATTACATGAACTGTTATAATAATATAACCGTAATACTATTTACTGCTACATGGTTGTAGTAATTATTTACTTTTATATTATATGACAAAATCCAGCAAAAATGAGTATAATTTACTGTTAATATTTGTACAAATACTATTTTTGTACAACTGAATGGCTATCAAGTGCTATCCTTCACATTTTAAACTGTCAAATTTCAAAATGTGTTGGTCCTATTATCTGAACACCTAGTAAAACAACATCATTACTACAAGACTAGTGGCTTCTTGATTTTGGTACCGGTAGTTTATTAGCTCTTGGTAGATTTGTGTACCATTAAATATGATTTCGGAAAGTGTGTACTGGTCAGCAACTCAGGGCCATATGGAGAAACTGGGATAGGCTGACAGTTTCTGATTACAGTGTTGAAAAGTCAACTTATTTACTCATGTAAGCAGTAATTCATTAGAATAACCCAGCAACAGAAGAACTGAGCTGCTGAACACGATACATAAAGATATTTTTATTGCAATTATATCTTAAAGTATAAAACTCAAAGTTTGTCCTTCTGTGTGTGGGATGCACCAATTTTGCCCGGAGGCCTACTCGGAAATTACAGCGATTCGTTTAAAAAAAAATTTTGCAATCGATTCTTACCCACATTTGGAGTTAAACGCCACTATTTTCGGCTGCCAATTCACTTTATAAGTCCCGAGATGTCAACATTTAAACTTGCACGCGATAAGCGATTCAAAATCCATTCACGTTGATCGCCTCCACAAGGCCTCCATTGACTACCAGAGAACTACAGCCAATGGCATGACGGTTTGAGGTCACGTGATATTTACTTCTATCGACAATATTTGCGAGGATTATTCTCGGCTTTTTTCTTCTGATCCACACGAGAAAATCATAAAGATCGCCATCCAAAAATCTTTCCATAGTTTAAATTTCGCTGTTATAAAAACGATATATTAGACACGGCATAATTATGTTCACTAAACTCATGACGTCATTATTTTGAGCTCAAATCTTAACGTCACATCTCGCCAAACCGCGTAGCAAAAATGTTGTGGACGTAAATAATGCGAATATAACTGCAAATAATCGGAATAAAAAAGCGTAGATTTAAAAAAATTCCTTTATCTAAGTGGCAAAGAACAATTTATGAAAAAAGCACGTTGCGCTGAATGGTAGTATCTTTTCAGAAAAAGTCGTTTTTCTCAGTTACGTGTCGAATGAACTTAACGGGTTTTGCTCTTCGATTATCGACCAGACCTGTACACCTAGCGGAGAGGTTCGTTACTTCTCCTTAACGCGGGGGTCGATGGAAGGCGGGGTCAGAATGGTGAAGTCGGAACGGGGTCAGGCGTGGCTGGGGACAAAAACTTATATTTCCCGGGCAACGCCGGGTTATTCAGCTAGTAATATATATATTGAAATCCTAAAACACCTTTTATCAGTACTGAAATAAAGGAGTTACTTTGTTAAAATGGCATCTTCAAATGGTACCATTGCAATGTGGAAATTCAAAAAGTTTCTAATGGATCACTGAAAAAGTACAGCAATCTTGTTAAGATGACACCTTAAACTGCTGCCATTGCAATGTGGACATTCAAAAAGTTTCTGATGGGACACTGAAAAAGTGCAGATATTTTGTTAAGATGACACCTTAAAATACTGCCATTTCAATGTGGAAATTCAAAAAATTTCTAATGGGTCACTGAAAAAGTACAGGTATTTTGTTAAGATGACACCTTAAAATACTGCCATTGCAATATGAAAATTCAAAAAATTTCTAATGGGTTACTGAAAAAGTACAGCTATTTTGTTAAGATGACATCTTAAAATACTGCCATTGCAATGTGGACATTCAAAAAATTTCTAATAGGCCACTGAAAAAGTACAGCTATTTTGTTAAGACGACACCTTAAAATGCTGCCATTGGCCCATTGCAATGTGGGAATTAAAAAAATTTCTAATGGGTCACTGAAAAAGTACAGCTATTTTGTTAAGATGACATCTTAAAATACTGCCATTGCAATGTGGACATTCAAAAAATTTCTAATAGGCCACTGAAAAAGTACAGCTATTTTGTTAAGACGACATCTTAAAATACTGCCATTGCAATGTGGAAATTCAAAAAGTTTCTAATGGGCCACTGAAAAAGAACAGCTATTTTGTTAAGATGACACCTTAAAATGCTGCCATTGCAATTTGGAAATTCAAAAAGTTTCTAATGGATCACTGAAAAAGTACAGGTATTTTGTTAAGATGACACTTTAAAATACTGCCATTGCAATGTGGACATTCAAAAAATTTCTAATGGGGAGGGGGAAATCCCCCTCCCCATTACCCCCTCCCTCAGTGCGCTACGCGCCTCACGAGCGTCCTTCGGATGCTCAATTGTCTCCCCCCCCAGAAACCTCAATTCCCCCCCAGCGGAGGGGGACTAGATTAAACACTGGTAATAGCAGTTCGTTTACAAGGTCCTAGACAGACAGTTTCCTGCATTGGTTATATAATTATGCTGACATATTATTTCTTCAACATAAATAAATGTGAGTTTTAGTTTCTGACGTAATTCTGACGTAATTCGCTGAGTTTTCAGTTGCAACAGAAGAGATCTGTGTCTATAGATCCATCCGATTCTCATCTCCTGACTGTTGCGGCTGCTGCTGCTGCTGCTGCTGCTGCTGCTGCTGCTGCTGCTGCTGCTGCTGCTGCTGCTGCTGCTGCTGCTGCTGCTGCTGCTGCTGCTGCTGCTGCTGCTGCTGCTGCTGCTGTCCTCCGAGTGTATGTCGTCTGTAAGTTCTCGTCTTCTGCGACTGATGAAACGCTAAACCTGTCTTGACGGATGGATGGATAACATTGGATATTGCTGCTGCTGCATCTTTTTCATCGCTTCTTCGGTGTTCATTCGCAATTACGCCACCGCTCATATATATATATATATATATATATATATATATATATACATATATGTGTGTGTGTGTGTGCATTCATTCATTCCAGAATCTATATAGCGCACCTTAATGAGGCTACTAAGAAGCGCTCCCGATTCTAGCATGGAAAAAGCACAGTTTTGAGTTAAGAAAAAAATGCTTCAATAAGAGCCACATGAAGCAGACGTATACATGTACAATTGTACATGTAGCTCTTGTGGGAGCCCAATGCCCATACCAAACAACTGAGCCCGCCACATATATATATATATATATATATATATATATATATATATATATATATATATCCTTATGTTGTTCATAAGTACCAAGTAACCATATACTGTCAGTTGTGTTGATATACATCTACAGCGGTTTGCCAGCTTTTCTTGGAAACAAACGAAGATACATAGGATATAATTATACATGTACATGTCAACAGAGCACAAAAGAGTCTCAACTGGTGCTATGTAAAGCTTGCCGATCGCTACATCGAGTGGTGGCTCCAATTACGGATTAACACTTAACCAGCAGGCGATGATAGGAACAGCAACGTCTTTCCAGTCGCTGGAACATGTTACTTCTCACCCGGTCACACTGTGTATTAGGCACAAACTTGTTCATCGGTCTCTTCCTCCAACGCAGATTCAGTGTCTTCTATCAATGCCATGGGATCTATACTCGGAGTCGTGTCTCTCTGTTTCTCTGCAAAACTCTCAAAATAGCCTAGCGCCTACTGCTACATTCTCACCGCAAGAAACTATAGGCTAAATAGATCTTTCTCATTTAGGCCTTCCTACATGTTTAGCTCGATTTTTTACCTTTCTCTTCTGCTTTTGCAAGGCTTTCAATTAATATTAGCCTATTCAAGTAATACAAGTACAGGTCCTTGATTTTCAAGTACGGGGCGCGGTGGTGTAGTGGTTGGTTACGGTGCCCAGGAGCCGGAGGGTTCCAGGTTCGAATCCACCTCAAGTCGCCGCGTAATCAGGGACCTTGAGCAAGTCCCTCACTTGAAATTGCTCGTGCGCTTCGGCGTGAGGCTCCGATGCAGTGTCCGCGCTGTAGTCGGGAGCGCCTCTGAACAACAGGCTTGAAGGGGCGCTATAGCAAATGCGAGTAATAAATAAATAAATAAAATAAATATCAAACACGAGTCCTGCGATTTCGTTAGGCCTAATACTTTTGAAAAGCAGATAAGTTGAAAAGAGGTTCGCCATGGCTATGATAATTGCAGGAATCATGAGGATTAATCATGACACCTATCATACGGAGAAAGCGCTGTTTCATCCACTTCTTTCCCTTCCTCTTCCTCCTCTTCCCTTCCTCTTCCCCTCCTCTTCCTCTTTCTGCTTCTCATCTTCTTGCTCCTCCTCCTCCTCCTCCTCCTCCTCCTCCTCCTCCTCCTCCTCCTCCTCCTCCTCCTACTCCATGCGATAGACAGTAAGCACAGGAAATAATGAAGCCAAGAAGCAGAAACGATGGAGCATATAATCTATTCATTGTGTAATAGCCGATGATACGCCTAAGCGATGATGTCATGATTGTATATAGGCCTAATAGTAGATCTATGCGTGTGACTGACTTATTTCTTTATTGAAGTGTATATACGGTCGTTTTCACGCATTATGGACTATAACGGATAAGCGTAGACGGACAGGCAGTGGCAAACACGCACAAACACACATGCACACACATGCAGAACGTATATATATATATATATATATATATATATGAAATTAGCTGAACAAATATATAATGGAAGAACAGCTGTTTTATTTCTGGCGCTAATTTTGACTTAGGGTTTCACTGTTCGGCAGTCAAGATGCGGAGGAGAGAGTTTGGAGAGGAGATGGGTGGGTGGGGGTGATGGAAAGAGGGGGAGAGGAGATGGGTGGGTGGGGTAATGGAAGGAGGAGGAGGAGCGTATACTATATCGATGGATCCGACTAAAAAGACGACTACCAGCTTATCACTCGTTGAGGCTCTATCTTCTAATTCCCGTCACTCTTCACACTCACATCGACTGTTCAGTTCGTCTAAGCATCGGTCGTGCGCCTTGAGCAGAACATACGTATACGTGCATGAAGAAGGCAGACAGACAGACGGACGGACGGACGGACGAACAGACATACAGACAGACAGACAGCGAGATAGATAGACAAACAAACAGACGGACGGGCGGACAGACAGACAGACAGATAAACAGATAGGCAGACAGGCAGACAGGCAGACATACGGGCAGACATACGGGCAGACAGACTAACGGACGGACAGACAGATAGGCAGATAGGCAGACAGACAGACAGACGGACGGACAGAATAGCATAGACAATTATGTCTGAGAGACGTAATCATCAGACTTATCCAATCCATTCACTCGCTGAATCACTGAATCACAGAATCGTGTAATAATACGAAGAATGTGGATCTATGAACATAGAACATGACACTGCAGGCCTAAGCTTATCTAAGGTGGATGTATAGGCCTACGCTACGCGTATAATAGACCTACGCCAGATCGTTGCGATATATGCTACGGTATACTTAGCGATATTATATCAGTCTCGGCTGATCGTGTATCATCGTGTATCATCGTGAATGCCTAGAAATAACGACGATGATTGGTGGATCATAATATTGTGATGTGCGTACGTTAACTTCGAGTCGGATATATACGATGATGATCTACATGCTTAGGCCTACGATGATCGCGATGTGGTCTGATTAAATATAGGTCTAACTTCCTTACGCCGCATGCCGTCCGTAAATAAGTGGTCCTTGACAGCTCCTTGTGCGTATACAGGTAAAAATATATATGCGTTTTAGTTATGGAAATATATAGAGGCGAAAAGAAACACTGATATATTATGCTGATATGATATACGGTCTATATAGCCTACTACCGAGAAGCTATAGGGTCTAATAGCGCACCATACCGATTTTATTGTCTTGTCTTCGGCATATTATACTACACAGCATAGTCATTTATTCGAAAATTTATATAGCGCACCATCAAGGAAATGAAGGAACTACTCAGAGGCATTCCAGACTCCGTCGTCATCGGTGCCTTATTCGTAATTCCGAACATTGGTGGCATCAGGGACAATCTTTATCCAGAGAGCCTTCTTCTGTGTTGCGCGAACCACCCGTTCCATCGACAGTCCCGTCCACTCCATCACGTCGTCCATCCACATTCGATCCTTTTCCTCTTGATGAATCATGTATGTATGTATGTATGTAGCCTAAGTATATTCGTTTAATTTGATATCAAACAATTCGATCCTGTTGACACACCGCACCCGGTTACATGTCAAAAATGTAAAATAAAACACAGAAATAATAATAAATTATAGTACTAATAAATTCTAAAATAAAGTAGCGGCATCCATAAACAGGGGCCAATCTGCATGTCTGGTTGTTGATGTTAAATGTTAGAGGAAAAGGTTTATTGAGTAATCATTAGGTCTATGTCCTGCTAAATATGTAGACCTACCGGTACTCGGAAGGATAAATGCCGATGTTATACTCGCTACCAAGATGATCGTAGTAAAAGATGATGGATGTTGTAATATATAGTCCAATGCTGCAGCCCTACAGCGAAACGCTTGGATTGACGCGGTTGTTCCCTGTAAACACACTTCTAAACGACAGCCATGCGGTGAAGATTGTAGATGTTGAAATCGTCCAAAAACGCGCAAATTAGCCTACTCACGGTTTCCTCGGGAGGCATCAAAGAAAACAGACCAGTTTTACCGATTATTATATATTTTTCAAGGCAGTTTGTTGTCTTCCTCATTATATGTCAGAAATATTGTAATTTCCTTTTTTACTATTAACGTATACACTCCAAAGTTCTTCACCACCCAGTGGCACCCACTTTTCTCAACACTTCTTCATTCCTCTTTTGGCTGTCCAATGTATATTCTCAGTATTCTTCTATATGATGTTCTTTCAAATGACTTTATTCTTCTTTTCACTCTTTCTGTATGTTTAATTTGTTTATGCTTCTGCATCGTATGTTGCTATCGGCCATATAAGTGTTCTCAACAATCTTAGCTTGGTCGGAGTAGTTATTCCTTCATTTTTCCATATTGTACCCATTCCGGATAGTACTTTTTTCGCCATACCATGCACTCGTGTCCTTATATCCTCCTCACTTCCACCATCTGTTATGTTATGTTATGCTATGTTATGTTATGTTATCTGCCGTGATGGTTGCCTCCAAGTATTGTATATGGTCTATCTGCTGTAACCTGTTTCTTTCTATGTGAATGTTCAGTTCCTTCGTATCGGTTGCCATGACTCTTGTTTTCCTCTGGTTAATTATTAATCCATATGTTCTACTCCAGACTCCAGAGCGCCCAAAAAGAAAAGTTTTAAGTTTAGTGAGGAAGGATTCTGATGGAGTCCCATGGTGTAGGCGTAGCTCTAACAGACCACTGCATGGGCAAACGACAGAGAAGGCTCGATTCTTCGTGGTTGCAGTACGAGCAAATGGACCTAAGAGAACTCACTGTATAGTCCCCCTTTTCGGCAGAGCACGATAATAGGCCTAATGCAAAATATGACCAGATGGATTATGGTAGACTAGACCAAAGTATTATAAAAGTTAAAACCAGGTAGCCTACAGGTTCAGCGTATATAGTTTCTGCCTTTCTGGTCAAAGCGGAATATTTCTGCGTGATTATCATTCATCTGTTGGGTTTGAGGTCGTCATAGCTGCAGGTCGGTTCACTGAAGACAATAGGCCTACTGGAGTTGCAATTGATTCATAGCATGCTTATTAGATACTAACGATTTAACAGCTGTAGGCTAATTTTAACAAAATTGCTTTATTATTTCAGTGCTGCTATAGAGTAGTTTGAGACTTCAGTTAATTGTAGGCCTATTGTATTGTATAAAAGCATTTATAAAGCGCCTCTACTATGAAAAAACCGTTCAGAGGTGCTCAAATATGCTTACACTAATGACAATTTGTTTTGATTGCACATTGTAAGGGTAGCATGTCGAGATGTCATCTCAACAAAATTACTCTGTTATTTCAGTGCTTGTTAAAAAGGTTTAAGATTTCAATAACTATAATTATAATTGCAATATTAACTTCTTCTTCATGCGTCGAGTTCAGACCGGGGCGCAGTTATAGAAGAAATTGCTACAAACGTTAGGTCTATACACTGTTTTTATAGTTATAGGTCTACTACATGCAGTAGCGGCGCATGCAGCTAGCCTATACAAAGCATTTTAAAACTAAGACAGTTTGAATGTTGAAAGATAGCACTGGAGAGAAGCCATATAGCTGTAAAAATATAGTATATATGCAAATATTAGCCTAGCAGCAAATTATACTCGTTATAGTACGATATATAGATTCACAATTATACACTGTAGCCTATGCGCCTTATAGCCTACATGACACATGTATGTAATATCATGGAATATTATCAGAGTTCAGGTAGGCTAATACAATAATGTAAACAGCAACTAAAAACGATTATTAATCATTTTGTTAAAATTTCCTGGGGTTCAAGTCATCTAGGCTATGAGGAGGGTGATTTCCATCTCAAGAGAAGCCTAGTAGGGGGTATGTGCGCGAATTCGTTGCCTTGCTGCCGGAGGGTTGCAGGTTTGAATCCACCTCAAGCCACCGCAAGTCTTACGCGCAATTACTATAGGCCTATAGGGCCCTTCGGCGTGAGACTTCCATGCAGTGTCCGCGCTGTAGTCGGGAGGGCCCATGGGCGCCCTCACATAGGGGCAGGAGGGAGCACTTGCCCCCCCCGCCCCCTGGAAAATTGATTTTCCTATTTTTAACTAATACTTTTCAGTTTTTAGCAAATTTCTTTGTACCAAAGCATAAATGTCACTGCGATTCACAAAGTAAAACTGAGAAATTCACATTTAGAAGATTCTGTGAAAACATAGGCCTAATCGTGTCTTTAATATTCTGCTCTCAATTTTCCATCTCTTGTTAACAAATTAAACCGTAGACATCGTGTTTTGCCCCCTCCTGCAAAAATTTCTGCGGGCGCCCATGGGAGCGCCTCTGCGTAGGGAGCTTGAAGGGGCGTTATAGAACATGGATAAATTCAAAAATTAAAAAAATTAAATACATGCAGTTATAGACAGTGGGACTGAGGCAAACAGAAAATGCACTCGAAGATTCGGCTAATCTGGATGAAGCTCTGTCATGTTAGCCAAGCTATGCTTATATAAAAGGCGGACGCCTATTAAAAGTTCTAAGCGTCTGTGAGATTGCTCTTAATGGCATTCGACTCCGTTAACAAGATTCCGTGTGAGTCGCGTGTCGGGTGCTAACGTAAGCACAGCTCTCCAACTCTCCATGTAATCGGCCTCTATCAGTAAATATCCTATAGCATATAATCATCCGAACATAGGCACCTCTCGCCTTTTGCGCAGTGTTAAACAGTTCCAACAAGAAGCAAGTTTTCTGCTAGTTCCCACAGAAAGAATTTCTCTAACTTGGAATGAGATTCCTCTTTCCATCAGATTGTTACCTCATCTTTGTCTCTTTAAATTAAGACTGCGTACCCTGATACTCGCTAATAACTAATGAATTATTCCTGCACATTATGACTAATTATTGTTTCTTATTGCACAGTGGTTAAATTGATAAACTATTAATAACATCCTGTCTCTTACTTTGAATAAATTAGGTGGCGACTTAAGTTATATAAAAATTCCTAGTACGGTACCCGTGCTGTATCCCGACCGTCCGGTGACTTTTGTGCTTCAAATTTCGTATAAAGGCCATATAGTATAATCATCGAATGTGCAACTGTGCTTTTAGTTAAGGTGTTTGCTTTTTTTCCATTTGTTTTGTCTCACTATAATTTATGCCAGGACCATTCCACGGCAACCTAATTGCCATCATCATCATGTTGTAACAGGCTAACAGCCCAGGGATTCACCTAGCGGGTTTGCAAGACCCCTTCCGGGTCCCCGCATGTGCAACCAATTGGAATCTATATAGGCATCATTAGTTAAGTACCGTTTTGTTACATTTGTTAACTTTGTTTTCCTTGATGCTTGATTTGGTTTGTTCTTGTTCTTTGTTCTTGGTTGCCAAAATAAACGATTTGATTTGATTTGATTTGATTTATGTACCGGTAGCTGGTGTATATTATTTATTATATAATTGTTCCATTGCAGATATGCTAGAGTCGGGAGCGCGTACTTGTACTATGTGTGCATTTTTCTTCTAATATGATTATGTAAGCCTACATAAGTATAAGCATGTAAACGCCACTTGAAAGCTAATCCATGACAGGGTTTCAGCCTATTGTTCACTGACGCAACGAGAACCTGCATCGCGATAGTGAAGCTTAATGGGTCGTATAAGCTTAGTCTCCTATAATATTATGATCAATGCGTGCGACAGATGCAACTATTTTACGTAGATCTATCTAATTATGAAGATGCACTTTTCTTATTAATGAACACCATTTCAGTTCTTTTGGTTTACAGGAGATATTGCCCTGAGCGGTGCTTGGCCGTCGGAGGATGTGACTTTGCTGCAGTATCCATAGACGCTGCAGCACTGAAGATGAAAACAGGTCACGTGGTTCGAATGCCAACGGCATCATGCCTTGAATGCTACAATCATTCATCTTCAACTTTGACTGGTTATGGGCGTCTAAACGTAGCTTGCCTCTGCGCACGCCTTGGTGTGGACAGCGCCCTATAGACTGCAGTCTGCAGAGTCCAATAACTCATAACCACGGAAAACGTGAATATGTACTTGTGAAAATTATCCACAGGTGCACCATGAAGGCCTCAGCATTCCAAGTTTGACTGTAACGAACTTATAGCCTCGTAACCGTCGAATAACAGATTATATGCGGAATCCGCAGAAAAATGCAACCGCCTTTAACTTCCGGGTTATTCCGGCGCAAGCTCACGGGTTGAAGACAGCGAATTGCATGATTTGCAGTGCATATGATATAACAGGCTTTTCGCAACATGATTATATATGAGCCAGAGGCGGATCCAGGGGGGGGGCAAATCCGGCCATGGTCCCCCATTGAGAAATGCCTATAGAAAGTGTACCGCCCCCATTAGGTTTCAACAAGCTTTCAACAGTAGGTATCAATGGTATATTTTCCAGGCAATTCGGCCACATGACAAAAAAGGTCATCATTTTTTCGGGCAAAAATCAACAAATTTCCCCCAAAATGTTGCCCCCCCCTTCGAAAATTTCTGTATCCGCCCCTGATATGAGCGAATTTCGGTCTGGTAGCTAAAAACCAGCAAGTAGGGATATTGTAGCCTGTAACAGTAGCCTATATATTCAGCAGCAATGAAATAATGACACAGTCATGAAGCCTGCATTTCCACCATGCAGTCTTTATGGCGGATGGCTACGCTGATTGCCTTCTTTCTGATCACCATTTCCAATTTTAAGAGGAAGGCTTGCAGTCATGGGTTTATACACTCTTGCCTCCATCTACACTTTTTTAGCAGCCCGGGCCATTTGCTATCAAAATTTAATGTAACTTGAAAAAAGGATCGCTGTCATGTGTCTTTGAAGAAGGATCAAAGCTGAGATATCAAGACATTATAATCTAGTCTGCAGCTCCAAAATGCCTCTTTAGACCAGACTTAATATGCCGCAGTGTCTTGTTGCGGACTGATGCGCAGCGAAATCAAGAACTCAGATCTGAGTCCAAGAAGAAACTGGTGCCAGGATGAGTAAGAGACTGCAGAGTAGACCTTTTTACTGGGTCCTACTAATGGAACATTATGCTTGAGCACAGTCTTTTATTTTGTTACATATTTCGATTTTTTTATGCTTGAGCACAGTCTTTTATTTTGTTACATAGGCCTATTTCGATTTTTTTTTCATAGGCCTAAAATTATTATTGTCGAACTGGTGAATTTCTTTCACAAAACTGTCTTTTGGTCCACCTCAATTCGTTGTTCTTGACTTCAGACTTGCATTTCTTGCAATAACTCACAAATCTGCCTTCACTTCATATAATTTTATCTCTCACATCTTATGGGCTGACATTCCACAACACGATGAATAAGTACATTAAAAATTCCCACAATATTTCGCTAATTGTATACAGCGCCAGAATTTCTCGCCTGTGGTGGTTAAGGGGTTAAAGCCGGAGGCGTTTGGTCACCAATTGGCCTCTAGTCGTTGTTTCCTCAGATCTTGCATAATAATCGACTCCTTTGAAGATATTCTGCCATTTATGAATTCCTGACAAGCACGTTGTTTACTTTGGTCGGCGTCATGGAAATACAGATTACAATGACAATGCAGCTTTCTTCTTTCTTCTTGTCCAAGCTTTTTTAATTTTTAACCTGTGAACCCAGCTGCACCTCAATAAGATACCAACGACCATGCCTGCCGGCTTGCCTGTCTGCCTGCCTGTCTGCCTGCCTGTCTGTCTGCCTGTCTGTCTGCCTGCCTGCCTGTCTGCCTGCCTGTCTGTCTGTCTGCCTGCCTGTCTGCCTGCCTGTCTGTCTATCTGCATGGACAAATGCATATGAACATGCATAGGATCCATATATTTATATAGCGCCTCTCGCCGAGTGACTACTTATTCAGAGGCGCCATCAGCACGGAATTGGAGGGGAGCCGGGGGAGGAAGAAGAAATGCCTTTAGAGAATGAGAGACTGATTATGATGAACGAGCCATTAGGTTAGCCAATAGCGAGGGAGGAAGATCATTCCAGATGAATTAAGTGACTAACCACAACAAACTCCCGATGATGTCCTGGGAAGAAAAGAGATAAAGACGATCAGCAATGTACAGCAATGAACGCAACGAGTGAGATGAAGACGTGAATGATGACTGTAAGACGCGTCAATTGAAAGAAGCATTAGTGGGTCAGCTGGTTAGATATATGCTAACTTTTGTTGTCTTTATTTTAGACATAGTCCTGTGCATTTTTTGTCGTGCATGTAGCTTCATTTATGGCAGGTTTTGTTCTATGCATCTGTTTTTCGCTGTGTAACCTACATCAATTATCTTCAGTCATCCGACGATATATAGGCCTACATGCATGTGCATTTCTACGATTGAAAATGCCTTCTGTATCTGTAATTGTAAATCCTTTTTGTTGTAATTATTTCCTAATGTTTCAGATTAAACGAAAGCTGAATGAACTTCAGATTTGTCGTCGACTATTATAATGAGTGACAGTGAAAGAGACAGAGACATCTGTTTATAATGAGTGACAGTGAAAGAGACAGAGACATCTGTTTATAATGAGTGACAGTGAAAGAGACAGAGACATCTGTTTATAATGAGTGACAGTGAGAGAGAAAGTGACATCGATAAATCTGATTATGATGAGTGACAGTGAAAGAGAAAGTGACATCGATAAATCTGATTATGATGAGTGACAGTGAAAGAGAAAGTGACATCGAGAAATCTGTTTATGATGAGTGACAGTGAAAGAGAAAGTGACATCGATAAATCTGATTCAGAGACAAGAAGATTTACTACAGTCGACAGCAGCAGTGGAAAAGGAGGAACAGGAGAAGGCGGAGGGGGAGGTGATGGAAAGGGAGGTGGAGGATCAGCAGGTAAAGCGGCAGATCAGAAGCGGCCAGCCAAGGCGTCTTGCAGTGAGGATGACACGGATTCCAACATCTTCGCCCTGGGTGAAGCCGCTCAGCACCTCGACAACCTGGACGATGTGCTCACGGGGTTCGGCGTCGACCTTCTGCAGTCTTTGGAGGAAGCCAGTGTCGCCGCCGCCGCCGAGACTCAGTCGTCGGATCCAGGATCGAGGATCATCCGTCGGTCGTCCATCGCGTCCTCATCGGACAAGATCATCGCCTGCCTCCATCATCCCTTCCGGAAGTACGAATCGATCACGACTGAAGGACGCAACGAGGGCGTCCAGGTGTCCGTCATTCAGAAGAAGAATGTCGACGGATCTTTGATCTCCATGAGGGTCATCGAAGGTCCAAGTGTCGGCGGGGGCAGGGGCAAGAGGCGAGTCCGAGTGATGAGAGAGACCCCCGACGCAGGTCTTGAACTACTGACGGAATTCGAGGCCGCCGCTGATTGCGACGTGAGACGCACACTGGAGAAGACTCCGACGTCCGTCCTGCTGACCTTGGGAGGATCGTCGACCGTCGTCTGTCGAAGGAGGGACAGCACTGAGTCGTACGACAACCTGAAGCCCAGCTTCTGCGAGAAGGAATCGAGGAAGATGGATGAGGAGCGACGGAGACTCATTCGAAGGAACTCGGGAGGAGGAGGAGGCAGCAGCAGCCGACCGCCGGTGAGGTTCATGACAAACGGAAACGTTGTGATGATGCAGAACGTTGAGAACAACGTTCGTGAACGATCGTCTGCTGCAGAAACAACAGAAGAACCGACGAACCAGAAACCGAAGATCGGAAAACGGGTTTCATTCAGCAGGTCACGTGATGGTGACGTCACACAGGCGGGTCATGACCCGGAAGCGAAGGTCGTCGACCTGTTCGGTCCTGCTCGCAAACGACTGGAAAGCGTAACGGAGGACGACGTACGACCGTATCTGCTCTATTCCGTTTCCGGAGGGGCAGGAGGAGGAGGAGCGGAGGCGGAAGTGGAGGATGAGGATGAGGAGGAAGCGATGGAGCATCACTCCGTCTGCTGGTCATGTGCCAAACTAATCAAGAGCAAGGGTAAAGCGATGCCGAAGAGTCTGATCGATTTAGGAAAGGGTAAGTCATGTCTGACGTCGTCGTCGGTCAGTGAGGACGACCGCAGTCTGCCCGGACCTCAGGCCGTCCTCGCCAACTACGCTCGCATGTTGGTCGACAGTCGACCTCAGTTCGTCGAGACGATGTTCCGCGCCGTCAAGCTGAACAACGTCGGCGTCACTCGAATCCTCTGCAAGATCATCGAACGGTGTGGACTGAAGCTCGGACAACGCGACTTCCGCGAACCGGAGTCGAGTGCGACGATCCTTCACGTCGCTCTCCTCTACAACCACCTCGACATCGTCGACTTCCTCATCAGACTCGGCGACCGCGACCTCATCCTCGCCAGGTACGAGACGAGCGAGTACCACAACCAGACGAGTCTGCACGTGGCAGTCGCAAACGGAAATCCCGACCTCGTGGAGCGGCTGATCCTCGCACTCGACCCAGCCGACAGGGTCTCCTTCGTCAACACCCTTGCCGACGGACATTACTTCAAGATCCAACATCCGCATGGGCAGATGTGTCTGACGGCCGCTGCTTGGGCGGGAAATGGTCAGGTGATCAAGACCCTTGTGAACCATGGTGGCGATCTGGCGATGAAGGACTTGTCCGGCAACACTCTCCTACATTCTATCATCCTCCAGTCGTCGCAGTATCCGAACCGCGATGACTACGAGAAGCTGTTCGACACCGTCTGGGAGTCGTCGGAGATCTGGGCGGGACAGATGCAGTACGACACGAGGTTCGCTCAACAACTGGAACTCGAAAAGAACCAGATGCAGGTTCAGTATCATGATCATAATAATAGCAATAATAATAATAATAAATTATATAATAGTAATAAAAATAAAAATAATAATAATAGTAGTAATAATAATAATAATAATAATAATAAATTATATAATAGTAATGAAAAAAATATAAAAATAATAATAGGCCTAATAATAGGCCTAATAATAGGCCTAATAATAATAATAGGCCTAATAACTATAATAATAATAATAATAATAATAATAATAATAATAATAATAATAATAATTATAATAATAAAAATAATAATAATAATAAATTATATAATAGTAATAAAAATAATAATAATCTCAGATCTTGACATGGATGCATGCCACTCTAGAGTTAAAATTTCTTATTAATATCTTAAACCTGAGGCATTATAGATACCTCAGGTATAAAAATAATAATAACAATAATAAAGGAACTTTCTCTTCAAACACTGAAGACGAGGTCTGAAAATTCTGGACTAGTTTTTAAACAATAGTTAGCAATGAAACCTCTGAGGGATCCTAAATACCTCGGGACAAAAAATTAAAACAAAAAATAATCATAATAAGTCCCTGGGGGAACGAAGTATCTCAGGGCAAAAATAATAATAGTAGCAACGATGCCATCAATCATCAATGTAGACCTATAATTATAATATGCCAACATCATGCATTGATGTCGGTCTATACATGTATGCAAATAGAAATTTTACATTAAGTATTATAACAGAGCAATTGCAGCCTCTGCCTCAAAGGGTTTTCATCACGAAAGCGTGTTCTGGAAATTGTCGCAATAAAAAAAGCCTTACTAGTACTACTTCTCGTTCGGCCAATAACTGTGATTGTAGCTCATGATTTGCTCTGTCTAGGGAGTCTTATGGACGATCTAACAAGACAAGATCTGCGGTGAAAATCAACATTTCTTCTTCTGTTATTAGATACCATTCATTTCTCTGCTAATCGAAGTTATGTGGACCTTTCTCATCCCACAAACGATTTCTCCGTATCGTCTTCTATTCGTCTAAATAGCAATATCATGTTGTTGTTTGCAATTTCTTGCGTAAGTAGCAACAGACCGAGATGTGTTTCAAAAATGTTCCCACACCGAGATGATGTTGAAACACCAGCTGCAGGCATAGCCTATACGCTACCAAGTATTTCTTGCATTCGTCTGCGACCACGGGCTGCTGCTGCTGCTGCTGCTGCTGCTGCTGGTGGTGGTAGTGGTAGTTCGCCATCCCAGGGTAAAATTCTTTTCCCACGAAAACAGCTGAATGTTGTGTACTGTTGTCATTGGATTACGGACCACAAATTCCAGTCGGCGGTAATTCTCGGCTCCTGCCTCGGTGGCGACATCTTTCCAAACATCAGGACTTTCGCTGGTTTCTTCTCCTGTGTGTGTGTGTGGGGGGGGGGGAATCGTGTAAACCGATTCCTTCTTCAATACCGACCGGATGCATCATCAGTTTCCCACATCGCTTTCTCTTCCGGTTTTTCGGATTGACCGAAAATAATTATCTTAATTGCCCGTGTCAGAATCTTGAATATATAGGCTACTGGTCGCGCTGTTTGGTCTTGCCTCACATGCGCTGTAGGCTAACTGACTAAGTAAATTAGGCCTGCTTCAAGCAGTGCCTAAAGTGTGGGAAAATAAGTGCCTGGACGCCCCTTACCTTCCTAAAAGAAGTGCCTGGAGGCCCTTACCTTTTCAGGCTGTGCTGGCCATTTGGCCAATAAGTGGCAGGACGGCGTTCATATTATGAAATAAGTGCATGGACGCCGTCCATGACCGTCCAACCACACTTTAAGCCTGCTTGTCGTTCTCTTATAAATCCCGCAGAAACTATACGCTAGAATAGTTAGCTATAGCCTAATGTTTGCATGAAATTGTAACATTTCCTAATCTGTAGCCTATTAGATAGTAAGCTTATAGGCCTATAATAGTTCGAGCGTTGGTTAAAAACTCGCACTGACAAAACACTCAACTGGTGTGCCGTGTGTTTAAAGTTATTTTTCACGCGCAACAAAACTTAGGGCCTACGTAAAATCCATGAGAAAAATCCAATCAATAAATTTGAAAACCGCCAACTCTGAATTAAATTAGCAATCGCCCAGATATCACTGGAGATAAGATGGCTTATCGTATGAAGATTAGAATAGGCCTAGGCCTATTCTAAGATGTCATGTAGCCTAAGACCGTTAATCTAAGATGTCCTAAAGAAGGTCAAGTTAATTTTTCCATATTGCTACACTCCTCCGTTATAGGTCATAGAGGCATTTGCCCTTCCTTTGATATAATTTCTGGATCTGTCAGAACTTCTAATGTACTGGTGAAGCCTCACTTGCGATGCGCTTTCCTACACAACGTCTCTGTATAATACTTCTGCATGTCTAATGCAATGACGGAGAGAGAGGCAACATTCAGGAGTGGCCTGAACTTTGACTTTGATGTCGAGGAGTGCGAAATCAAAAGGCCAGCGGTAATCATTAGCTTATCAAGAGGCCTACATAGTATAAGATGTAACTAGAACGTTGCAAATTCCGTCAATTTTAACATCATTAAATTTTTGATATTTACACGCACGCCCATACACACACACATACATACATACACACGCATCCCCCCCACACACACACGCACGCACGAGTACACAGCACACACATGCATATAAAGGCGTGTAAATATATTCTCTGTTAGGAATTTAAACTTCTACACGTATAGCATTTAAGTGTAGACCTATGTACGACTACACATGGGATTTTTAAAAGTGGTGCAACACCGTATATAAGCCTAGGTCAATAATTATAGTTTACGAATAGATAGTCAGAGGTGACAGTTCATAATCGTAATCGTAAACTCTAAATATCTAAAGCGCCACTCGAAAGCCAAGCGCGGGGCACCTGCTTATTCACGAGGCAGTTGTCATAGACGCTTGCATGGTTAGGCTATAGATCTCGAGGGGGCTTCCTATCCTTCCTTCTTGATGTTGAAGCTCCTATAGCTACAGGCCTACTGTGTAGGCATGGTCAAAACCATTTTGCATATTGCTTGAGTATATACTATATATAGGCTATAATTTTGTAATAAACTATTTTGAATCTGAGTTTCATATTTATTATTTTTTGTCGTCATGCGGTTTCGTAAATAAGCAAGTTAATTGGCCTAACCGTAACGCTTGCTTTAGGCCCAGTTAAACTGTGTATTTAATGTATAATTTGTAAGTATTGAATTGACAAATATGATACTTTATTTGCTTTATCGTTGTGAGTCTCAATACGAACATTGGGAGTTTGGGGACGTATTGAAAGTATCGCCTTGTAAAAGTATTCGTGATATATCTTACACGCTGCATGATTCCAGTCCGCGTACTACACCACCGTACAACAGTTACATGTATGTTTTTCCACAGATGAGTTTCTGCACTGCATGGGAAGTGGCAACGCGAGGCCCAAAGTCAAGTTAGGGTCTGCTTGGCTTATGCATAAATTCGGCACTGGCCCTAGCCCTATAGCATGGCGTGTGGTGGTTCGCACATACGAGGAGGCATCCTGCATAAATATATTAGGGCCTACAGGCCTCCGTATACTGCAGATGTAGCCTTGGCAGGTTCAGCTGCTCAACGAACCGTTATCTATAATCAAAGTATACTACTCACGAGCATTTCATTCAAGATATTGGTTACCGTACATATATATATATATATATATATGTATATATGTATATGTATGTATATATGTATATATATATATGTATATCGGTCATCAATGCCTAAACAACGCGAGCAGATTATAGTTGCTTTAGATCATTGCGCTTTTCCATCTGTGTCCAGAGGCATAAAAAATTATAAAGTCGCAGCATTTAAAGCATTTAAATGAACTTCTGTGATCCTTCCGAGAACAAAACAAGGTCTCGTTTCCAGATATTTATTTTTGTATTCCTAGTTTAATTGTAGACCTATGAAATAAGATATAGAATACGATGAATATTCTTTAATTGATCAGTAAATTGCTATCCGCAATTTGGTGTAGGTCTACAGACATGATATAGCCTAATAAGCTAAACGTATGTCATCTATAGCCTATAGAGTCAATCAAATGTCAAATGTTCTCAAATGACACACATCCAAGATAAGTAAGCTTATAAATTATGTTCTTGCGAGGGCCAACTATATCATTATATATTTATACTGCACTTTGGCTTACATGACATAACATATGAATATAATACAGTAAGATAAAGCATCCTTGTAAAACATGATCTCCTCGTTAGGTCGTCTGCTGCCGTAGGGATAATTCGAGCGTTTAGTCTTGGTCTCCTGGAATAAGACTGTGACCTCAACGGTGGGAGGAGTGGGCTCAGCACGTGTCCTTGATCAAACAGGACAGCTGCAAAGAGTCTCCCGTCTGCAGCCTTTCAACATAACTGAGCGATCACATCTGGCTCAGGCTAAATAATAATAATTTCTAGACGCAAGCGTTTTTATCCCTCTGACCCTGGAAACAATGGTCCCCATCAACAGCGCAGGCCTCAATATTATCTTGGACATGTGTTGCCACCTTACACTAGCTACAGGTGAACCGAGAGAGACGAGCTACTTATTTCAGAGGCTCTCAATCGCAATTCAGCGCTTCAACGCCGGAGCATTTAGTGGCTCCTTTGCAATATCCACGCCCAAAACCGATGAAGTGCAACCACCCCAGACACATTGCTTATAATTTATAAGTCCCCGGGGAACGAAGTAGACCTACCGCATAAAAAATAATAATGATAATAATAATAATAATAATAATAATAATAGTAATAATAATAATAATAATAATAATAATAATAATAATAATAATAATAATAATAATAATAATAATAATAATAATAATTATAATAATAATAATAATAATAATAATAATAATAACAATAATAATAATAATAATAATAATAATAATAATAATAATAATATTGATAATAAGCTTAATAGTCAAATAATAATAATTATTATTACCCAGGCAGCACGCAAACGTTTTTTCAACGTTTACTTTTAGTTAGGAGCGTTGAATAATGGTTTATGTTACAAACTAACCGTCACTATAACGTAGTGGAAACGCTATTAGGAAACCGGTTATGTTACAAAGGTTCCCATATCGTTGGGGCAACGTTTGCAAAAAATTTACTTAACGATACATAAAATTTATTTGCACTCAGATTTGACGCATTTTGTTTCAGATAAACACAGTTACGTTAAAATATATGCCTAATTGACATTAAATCAATTTATTTTAGCACGGAATAGCAAACGTTTCGGCAACGTTCCGGCAACGTTTCAACAGAATTTCACTCAAGCCAAATATAGACGAATGTTCATGAGCGTAGATTAAAGGCGATAAAGCAGATGAACATGGAGAGCCGGTGAACATAGGCCCTTACAATATTAAGACAATATATTAGATGCCAAACTTCCAGACGCTTTCGAAACGTGGTTAGGACGTTTGCATACAACGTAGGCTACAAACGTAATTCCAATGTTTCAGAAACGTTTCAGCAGGATGTTGGCCAATTCTCTATAAAGACGGTTTTTGGACACATAGCCTATGCACTGCGCCTTGTAGCAGTTTAACCCAATATAGTTCGTTTATGGAATCCCTATTAATATCAAGATAATTTAATAGATATCTATTTTTTAAGATAAAGAAATGCCCCGAGGTATGGAGAATCCCTCAGGGATTTCACTACCGCCTAGTATAAAATTATTATAAAATTAATTATAGTCTATATTATAATATATTAATTTTAGAATTATAAAATTATTACATTATTACTATTAATGTTATTAACACTATTTAGGGCGCATCCTAACATTGTCTTCCGGTGATCTGAGAGAGGCTGTTTTTTTGTTGCAACGCCTCTCTATAATAGCTGTCCAGCGTTTCAACTCGGTGGAATTTCGAGGCCCTTTAGCCGAGCCAGGCCCAGAAGGATCTAATTATTGGCACTTTATCATCGTTTAGTACAATAGCTACCGCTTCCCTTGTTTATTGTATTTCCTGTTATTGAAAAGAAATATAATAATGAGAATAATTTGTTGAAATCCCGATGGATCTGAGGTACGTACCTCGGGTCCAAAAATAAATAAATAAATAAATAAATAATAGTAATAATAATAATAATAATAGTAACAGTAATAATAATGACAGAGGCAACGGGCGACCCCAGAGAAACCATGCACCTGTTCCAGCGGTTGTCAATATGCACGCAATGGTTCAATGTTGTTGCATTTAGAGGCACTTTTGAGCACGTTGGAGACGAGAACCTATAAAAAAGCTTTTATTATTTATTGTTTTTAAAGCCTGAGGGATCATATGTACCTCGGGCGCAAAAAAAGGTAATAATAATAATAATAAAAATAATAATAATAATAATAATAATAATAATAATAATAATAATAATAATAATAATAATAATAATACTAATAATAATAATAATAATAATAATAATAATAATAATAATAATAATAAAAATAATAATAATAATAATAACAGTAATATTGTAATAATAATAATGATCTATTAGTTATAGGTTATATGTCTTAGCCTAAACAATGTTAGTTATAGGTTTATGTACGTTTATAATCACATTGACGAGTATAGCCTACAATCGCGTTGATCTTAACAGACTGCTTAGCCATCTGTACTCTGCAGTAGCCTACGCTCAGTATAATACGTGAGTGAAACAAGGGACAGCTCTGTACATTAGCGAATAATTTTCTCTTATCCTTTGTTTAGAGTTCGTCCTGCTGACGACGACATACATGTAGATCTGCGGATATTATCTTTCAAATTTTTATTTGCATTTTCATTTCTAAGTGTACCAGAGAATTCTGTTGTTGTTGTTGTTTGGTCAAGAAAATGATGATTGATGATTAATTGATGATTTATTGATGATTAATTGATGATGATGATGATGACGACGACGATGACGACGACGACGACGATGATGAGATGATGATGATGATGATGATGATGATGACGACGACGACGACGATGATGATGATGATGATGATCATGATCATGACGACGACGACGACGACGACTACAAGAGTAATTCATTCATTCATTCATTCGGACATTTATATAGCGCTCCTTCAAGAAAAAACTACTTAGAGGCGCTCCCGACTCCGACTCCAGCGCGCACAAAAAGAACAGTTTTAAGTTTAGTAAGGAAGGATCCCGGTATAGAGTCCCAGGGTGTAGTCGTAGCTCAAAAGGAAGGCTAATGTTGATGATCATAGCCCCGAGTAAAGTAACCTTGAGTTCGATGGTTTAGCCTGTTCTGTCCGATGCTTAAGCTGAATTCGCTGAGCGGCAATAGAGGAAGCGGTGCAGGTTACAGCAGGTAGAGGTCATATAATATGAGCAGCTGCCGTTGTGGCATTCGAGGCCAGACATAATGATATATTGACATTTGCACCCATCGTTCCATCCATCGCACGTCCTTCCCATTCTCAGTCTCGTCGTCATATAGTCGTCTTTTGCCATTTAAATGAAACAAACCGGTCGACTCCTTTGTACTTGGAACACAATGATCAGCTGTTACAAGTATCTATAGTGTATACGTAGCCCGTCAGTCAGTCAGTCAGTCAGTCAGTCAGTCAGTCAGTCAGTCAGTCAGTCAGACTGCTCGACGTGCCATTGTTGATGAAGAGTAGGCCCTATACCGGAAAGTCAATTTGCAAACGGAGCCTTAGTGATTGTCATCGTAGTTTATTATTATGATTATTATGATGATGATGGTTTTTATTATTGTTATCATCATCGTCATCGTCGTCATCATCATCATCGAATACCGATTTGCGTGTGCGGAGGATGGGAACGCGCATCGGCGTTCTTGCTTTCTCGGTCGCTGGTCTTCGATGCTGCAACAGACTTCCTTCCTCTCGCTATTCGATCGGCCAGCTCAGTGGACTCTTTTACATGTAAATCCATGCTATAAGTATAAACACACTTGTTCGCTAGGGCTTATCCCGCATGTAAGCTGCTATGTAAGGAACCCTTGTTACGGTTTGGCTGGGTTACTGGCATTACTGCGCCATATAAATTGTTGTTCCTACTATAATTACCATCATTGTTACTATTAGCCTACTACTACTATTGCTATCGTTAGTACCACTATTAGCGCAATGATATTATTAGTAGTATAGTGGTGGTTGTAGTAGTAGTAGTAGTAGTAGTAGTAGTAGTAGTAGTAGTAGTAGTAGTAGTAGTAGTAGTAGTAGTATATAGTAGTGGTGGTGGTTGTAGTAGTAGTAGTAGTAGTAGTAGTAGTAGTAGTAGTAGTAGTAGTAGTAGTAGTAGTAGTAGTAGTAGTAGTAGTAGTAGCAGTAGTAGCAGTAGCAGTAGCAGTAGCAGCAGCAGCAGCAGCAGTAGCAGTAGCAGTAGCAGCAGTAGCAGTAGTAGTAGCAGTGGTTGTTGTGGTAGTATAATGACAGTGCATGGTCTTATAATAATAAATAAACTAAAAATGATGAATATGGTTGTTGTTGTTGTTGTTGCTGTTGTGGTAGTATTATGACAGTAGTCTAATAATAAATAAATAAAAAATGATGATTGTGATTGTTGGTGCGTGTGTGCAGGTGACGCTGTTTAAGCGTCTGTTGAGCATCCGTAACAACGACGGCTACACTCCGTTGGCTCTGGCGACGACGAAGAGTTCTCGATTCTTCCGTCACATGATGAACTTCGAGAAGATCTACAAGATCCCGCAGAACAGACTCGGATCGATCGCCTGGGTGACTTACGACGTCACCGACATCGCCAGCTTCGCTCGTGGCGTCTACAACAAGTACTCTGTGCTGCACATCCTCGCTCACAACAGCCAGCACCTGTCGAGACATGCCAGTCTCGACGACGGGGACGACGACTTCATGGAGATGGAACCGGTGAGGACTCTGTTGACGAGGAAGTGGGACGTCTACCGCTGGATCTACATCCTCTGGTTTGTCGTCCATCTCTCCTACATGGTCCTTCTGACGTCCGTCACGGCCGAGGAGATCCACACCAGCGACGTCCCGTTTGTCGTCATGCCAACGGCCCTTCCAGCCCACCTACTCTTCTACCCCTACCTCGGGCCTGGTTCCCCTCTGAACCTTACGGACGTGATGGGGCCCAACCCTGCCCCACATGACCCCCAGTTAGGGTTCGTCGTCTTCACCTTTCTCCCTGTGATCTACCTTGTCCTTGAACTGCTCGACCTGTTCGGAAGCGCTCCCTACCGCATCAACTTCATGACCGGTCAGAGCTACCCGAGACGCCTCGTCAAGAGCGTCCAGTCCGAGTGGACGATCACCGGAAACGGACCGTACCGGATGGTATCCGTCGGCTTCTCCGTCTTCACCGTCTGCTGGTTCCTGCTCTACACCCAGCGGCACGACTACCAGGACATGGGACTGGCCATGTCCCTGCTCCTCGGCTGGATATTCGTTCTCTTCTTCACCCGTGGATGCAGGGTGACGTGTCGCTTCTCCATCATGATCCAGAAGATGTTTTTCCGCGACCTCATCTACTTCCTCACCGTCTACGGCATCGTCCTCATCGCATTCTCGTTCGCCATGAAGGTGATGATCGGGTTCAGCTCGATCAGCAAGGTCTTCTACGGGATGATGAGCGTCGTCACGGACCTCGATCAGAAGCAGACGAACCACGGTTCCCGCCACCCGACCTTCGCTCGTGTCCTCCTCATCTTCTACGCCATCATCGCCGTCATCCTGCTGATGAACATGCTGATCGCGATGATGAACACGTCGTACGAGACGGTGAGGGTGACGCGCTGCAACCTGTGGCGCCAGCAGCAGCTGTCGATCCTGCTGATGATGGAGCGGAGGTTCTTCTGGTTCAAGTGGCTCTGCCGGAAGTCGGAGCGGGACATCTGGAGGAAGACGGACGTGAGGTCATCGACGGAGGAGAGGTGCTTCATCGATGTGACGATGCTACACATGCCAGGAGGAGGAGGACACAAGCACAGCAGCAGCAGCAGCAGCGCCACCGCATCCTCAGCCTCAGCTTCAGCTTCAGCTTCAGCCTCTCCCGTCTGATGGCAAGACATCACAGACGACAAACAAACACATGCATGATGACGCAGACGATGACGACCGATCAGTATATATATATATATATACGTGTGTGCATATATGTATGCATGATGAATCGATTATATATAAATATGCGTATTATATGGAAATTATGCTCATAATATTGCTGACGATGATGATGATGATTTTGATGATTACGACTACGACTACGACGACGATAATGAAGACACGAGAGTGATGATGAAGAAACGACGACGAATGCGACGATGATAATAATGATTTTTCGTTACATAGTGACCTGACGAAGAACGTAATTGCATAGACTCAAGACATAGGTCGACGACAATACATTGACTACAACTACGATGATATATTGGTTGCTGAGATACCAATGTAATGTAATTCAGAGTTGGCTTCAATCCTGATTAATCCTACAGCGTAGGTTTTTACGATATGCATGAGTGCTCCTAATGTTTTCCACACAATGATCGTTGTGTAAAATGTTTCGCATGATTGCAACCAGATGTTTACAATCATTATGGCTCAACTTCTGGCGATCAGAGATGGAATTTGCTTTCTCGCTTATAATGGAATCATAGATGATTAATGAAACTTAATGCATGTCATCTCACTGGATTATAACCGCCATCATATCTGTTGCGCGTCACTGTCATCAAGTTGTATGTATATACCGTGAGGTTTTTAGGTTAATTGTAAGAATGAAACTGATTATAAGAATAGCCGAAGCAGCAGCAGCAGCTCTCATATGAGACCAGAGATGATATTTTGAGAAAGATGACGACGCGGATAACTAGAAATTGTAATGAACAATGATCATTGTTATCATCATCGTCATCATCGTCATCATCATCATCGTAGGTTTTTGTGTTATCATCTTTCTCGTCAGTGTCAGCAGGTCATCAATGTAGAACGAAGGCCAGCAGCAGGATGACAATGATTAAAGATGGCAGGAAACACGAACGTTTACAACGGTAATGAGACTGTATTTGCTGAGCTCATCAATTATGATAGTAGGCCCTATGCTGAAAGTATGAGTATACGGCAGTGTGATGTCATTACGAATAGTATGATTAATAATTATTATTTTAATGATTAAACTTAAGATAGGTAGCTGCAACGATATTAGGCTGCAGATGATCAGAGTAAAGTTACTTAAGAGTAACTCCAGTATATAGATATCCTATAGCAGAGTGACTTCTTAATCATTACTAACCGCCTAACGCAACATGATAGGCAATAAACAACCCGATTTATATATTATAAACTATTGAACAGTTACGTACTGTTGTACAATTGAATACAACAGTACTGTTACTGTGGTGACGAAAGCACAGCGACAATGACGACATTGTTTACATTGGTGAGAGCGACGTACAATGATGATGGTGCTGGTACTGCGCATGGTAGGCCCACTTGAGGATGCGCTAATGTTGCCAAAGATGATGAGCACATGGGCCTACGATACCCGGTACAGAAAGATATATTACCGTAACCAAAATGGGCTTCACTTTTTGAACAACTGTTAAACTATACGCTGGTTCAAGTTCCTTTAATTCCCGGTGACCTGGAGTACGGTATATAAATAACCTTTCCATGTAGTACATTAAACATGTGATACTGAGTACCGGTAGTGTCTCTGTTTTTCGACAGATGGCGTGTGATTATTCCTCGTTCTTTAAATTCACTTTATTGCTGTTGACAAATGCAATGTTCAAACCGACCGGTAATATAATTTATGTCTAGATATTTATTTACATGTCATGTCTGGTAGCCTAGCTGCAGATTCAGTCCGTGACTAAATAAAAGACGATGTATCGAATACCGGTAATTAATTATAGACTAATTATTGTAGGCAAGTGTTCTCTTTTGTTATCAAATAGGGTCTCTATAATATATACTTTTGTTGTGTGGTATTCATTGTCATTGAGACGCTGTTATTGTTTCTGTCCTTGCCTGCTTAACAATGTTGTTCATAAAGAGAAAATCACGCATACTTGTACTAAGTACTCTTTTCACTTCCTATATCGATCTAGCACGTTGAATTTATTACAGATCACTTTGTAATAACTGAACGCCAAATGAGTTAATTGAATTTATTACAGATCAATCCGTGTGGCGTGGTGGTGTAGTGGGTATGTGCGTTGCCTTGAAGCCGGAGGGTTGGAGGTTCGAATTCACCTCAAGCCGCCTCGTAGAAACCTTGGGCAAGCCTTTTCTCGCAATTGCTCGGCATTTCGACGTGAAACTCCAATTCAGTGTCCGCGCTGTAGTCGGGAGCACTTCTGAGTAGAAATCTTGAAGGGGCGCTATAACAAGTGCACATACATACACTCGAGCATTCCGAGAAATTTAACCGATGATCGTAGTAGATTGATCAGTGAACTTAAACGAAAAGTATATGGCGAAGATATCACTGTTGAAATAGAACGTGTAGGTAACTCATTCATCTTCCGTGCTAAACATTTATAAAGTAAGAACCTCTTATCTTTTTCTTCCTCATGCTCGCTTTCATCTTCTCCACTTGTGCTACACCGCTATCTCTGTTTCCTCTCTTCCACTTCGTCTCTCACTTGCTCAATAACCTCACTCTCCTCTCACCTTCACCTTATGGGGATAACTGGATTGCGCTCTCGTAACAGCACTGGGCCAATGTGGACCCCTGACTATATTTTTACATTCGGTTGAGGTAATAACTTGAATTCTTTAGTTTTGCTCAAGGTGTTACGTCAGGTTTTCGTGATCACCCTAATTTGAACTCGCTTATATATGATTCTCATTGCACAGTCTCACGTTCAATATAGTCAACTTTTTCTATACCATAGATGTAAAAAACGATGAAAACGGAATAAAAAACGGAAAAAAACGTCGTTTTTTTCGAAAAAATAAAAAACGACAAAAAAACGATAAAAAACGGAAACGGTAAATAATTTGACTTTGCTGCATCTAAAACCGCATTTTAACCTTGAAAACATTCATTAGGAACCTACTACACGAAGGCTATCTCTTAAATGATGATGTTAAAGGATGAAATAATGACTTTAGTTAGCCGAATTCTTGAGAGTTGGCGGAAAACATAAGGAATATCCGAAAAAATTAAAATTAAGGAAAATAATAACCGAAAGTAAATGAATAAATAAAGTTAAAGAAAAAATAAAAAACGATAAAAAACGATGGGAAAAATAAAAAACGAAAAAAACGACGTTTTTTGGGAGTGAATAAAAAACGGAAAAAAACGTTTTTTACATCTATGTTCTATACCACACCCTAATAATATAATATCATCCCTCATCTAATTCAATAGTTTTCACGTGTAGGCCTACCTTGTTGGCAATTGGTATTTCCGCGTCGAGTTTTAAAAATGTTTCTAGAACCACAATAATTATTGGGTGATGTTCATTCTCGTAGCCCTGCTGTTTGACCTAGCTGGCCTTAATAAAAATTATATTCGAGGCTGCCCACTTTTAGAACATCTTCACTTCTTCAATTAACTTATTTTTCGTTCAATCTTTGCAATTATACTGTTACATTTCCTAGCCTCTATATATCCTAATCACTCTATTAGTCTGCTTCCTTGGAATATTTACTATCTCAGTCTAGGAATTAATACTGCTTCAGCAAAAACGGTACTGGCTATAGCTATATATAGCTATAGTATTAGACTAATTAGCTCCCGCAGTAGGCCTACGCCTTAAAGGGCGTAATTACGCTAAGCGACTATTGATTGATGACGTGAGATATAACGACCCTAATAATCAAGGAAGTCATTTGATGGATTAATTTCGATAATGAAGTGCAGCCGTGAGTCATATAATGTGTAGGCATATAATACAGCATGTTCATGTATTTGCATCTCGCTGGTGCACAGTGTCCTTGTTTAGCTCCAGTCTTACACGCTTGCTAAGACTCGGTTCATGAACATCGATCGTCTCCCTTCTTGTATTTCATATTTGCCTGTGTCTGTTTGTACGGTTTTTTTCTTAAGCTTTGCTCTTTACTGTTTAAACTGTCATTAAGTCTCTTCGATTGCATTATCTTAGCAATTTAAACAAATTTTCAGCCTATATAGTAACCTACCACTACCAGACAAAGTGAAAGCCTCTTGTGACAAGTTCTTTGTCTCAACAAACCCTGTTCTGTACTTTACAGAGTCTGCGATTTTTCAAAGAGTCATGTGGTTCGCGTTACAAGGGTTCACGAAGTAGCCTATATAAGGCCTACAATCAGGGTCGGCGTCAGTTGTCCTATGCAATTTCAGCAGATCGCGTCAGAATCGTGGGAGTGATTCATCAGGTCGCATTCGCATAAATTATTAGACTACAAGTTAAATTTTTGTCAAAAATTCTAAAGACTTTCTGGCAGGTCATAAAGCAGGTCAAAAGTAAAATAGGCAATAAAAGATTAGTCAGATGACCCGCGGCGACCTGTCACCATGATGGCGCCACTAATGTTGTGGAGAAAACAATCTGTTGAACCTACAACTA